>CM054804.1:7703046-8020546 GCA_028984105.1 Lavandula angustifolia | reverse complement strand
AGCATTAAGGTACATAATCAAGATATCAATGATCCCTTCATCGTCCAACTTTTTGCCATTTTCGTCTCGAGCATCCAAGAGAGCATCCATCATATCTTTTCTTGGACTTGATGGATCCTCCTCCCTCAATGCCCTTCGCTTAGCTACTACCGCTTGGAGTATAGCCACAAGCTTCTTACGTGCCTAGAACAATAACAACAAAATCTAAGCCAAGCTATAATGCCAAATTGCATGTGAGAATGAACAATTCAAGAAAAACGTACAGAAACCCTAATAGAAATGTGTTAAAACTCGAAAACTGCCTCCCCAAAGGCTAAAACCCTTTCATTGGTATAAAATCGGAATTAAAAGAAAATAAAAAACTACCGGAAATAAAAATAAATATAAAAAAACAATAAATTAACATTTTCGCCCTCAAAACAATATCTGACGCCACAAATTAAAGACCGATGCAAATTCAGTGACTTGGACTTGTAACGTCGTTTTAAAAATTAATCCTTGCATTATAAAGACAAAAAGTAAAAAATTACCTTAAGTGCTTTGTGATAAGCAAATCCGGGCACATTAATTGCCATAGCCCTAACTCCATAGTTGAGAGATGTATACTCCTTCTCCAACACATCTCTTACACCCTCGCCCTCCGAGCTGAGGAAGATGTGCATGATCACCTTGAAGGTGAGGCGTCGGATCTCGGTTAGCAATTCAATCTGTGGCATCTTCTCCCACTTGGAGAGGGCTAACACGACGTTTTCTTCGATGTATTTCATGTAGATGCTCAGGGCTTCGAAGCCGTTGACCGGGGCTGAGGTTAGCTTGCGGAGCCACTTGTGCTCGTCGTCGAAGATGCCTACGAATGACTTCCGGCCCATGAGTTCTTCGGTGGAGGTGGGCCAGCCGGGGCGGAAGCCTTCGTCGTCGTTGAGGACTCGCCGGCAGGCTTCGGGGCTTGTGACGATGATACTAGGATTGCCGAACATGAACGCCTTGTACAGTCCGGTGTGTCCGAATCTGAAACCTCGTACAATCAAAAGTCATGCATGGTTGAAAAACGAAGTAAATAAATGGGAAAAGGAAAAAAATTTATTTACTTGAAATTATGTACTCCTATTTTTATTGTAAAAAATACATAGTAATATGATTGCACTAAAACTTCTATCTTTTTTCTCAAACATGCTTGAATTTCATTCACATCATTACTTTGTTAATAAAATGTTGCTATACTCTTTTTTTTATGTAACTTTATAGATCTAACACCGGCGCCTCAAATAACATACACCCTTTGGAGTAACTCATTTGTCTCTATCTTTTCGTAGTGTTACTTTTTTATAATTTTAATTTTAAACACTTTTAAGGGTATTTTAATCATTTTATTACAGTAAATTTGGAAAATCTCGCATGATTGTGGTGTTAAAAGCGGGGTGAATCTCACGCATCACGCACCATTAGAAAAGACAACATGGTGAAATATTTTTTTAAAAGCACGGTTATTTTTCACATTAACAAAAAAATACTCCCTCCGTCCCATAGAAAGTATTTTGTTTTCTTTTTGGGCCGTTCCATAAAAAATGTCTTGTTTCTAAAAAAAAAAGTAAATAATGTGCGGACCAAAATTTACAATTCAAAAGTCAATCAATATACACCACACAATACCAAGAATCTTAATCTCCGTGCCCCATAGAAATGAGACATTTTCTATGAGACAGAGGGAATATAATAATTTGACGTAGTACCTGGTGACGAGGTCTCCGACGAAAGACTCGGGATTGGTGGACTTGAAAGCTCTCATGAAAGACCACATGTTACCAATGAGAGGCAACCCCAAGTCACCCGGTGGCAGTTCATATCTATTGTTACCCAATTTGGCCTCATACAACCAGTAATTCACCTTCTTAAGTATCCATCTCAAAATCAAGAAAGCCAAAAAATATCCCACCACGAAAACTCCAATCCCCATTTTGAGACCGAGAGAAAGAGAGAATTAAGAACAGAGATCACTCTATCTCTCCTAAATATATAAACACATCTTGTGGTCTTGAGAGAGAACGCACAAGATAATGTACTAGTAAAATAAGGTAAATCTTATCAATATTATAGTACGAATTCAGAACTGAATTAAAACTCTTGCCATTATCCAAATCCTTCCGGTTATTGACCTACTATGTTAGTCCAGATTATGGACAAACAACATTAATTAATATGGGATTCTTGCCCTATTGGCAGGTAAACTTGGTATAATATGAAATTAACAATTGTAATACAATTTCAAATAGAGTAGTTCATGTCATTTATTAGTAGACACGATCATGTGGACAGGAGTGGATCCAGTATTATATCTCGGTAAGGTAAAACATACGGTGATCAGAATAAAAACAAAGAAAATACGGAATTATACATAAAATTTGGGATTGTATAAAACTCGGCCCCCTTTTATTTCCTTCCATGAATAGGACAGATCTCTCACATTAGTACGAAAAGATACAATAGTAAAAGAGAGTTATTCTGAATGTTTTACTCTTGGAAAAGGAAAAAGTGCTATAAACTAATTTTGCTTATGATATTTGTGTTGTAAGTTATTGGGCCTATTGATTGGGCCTAATGCCAGAACATTGATTAGAATTCAAAAGGTCATTTTCCAAGTAGTTCAGATATTTAAACTCAAGTTCTGAGCTTAGCTGCATTTTTCAGTTGGAATTTAATTGTTAAAAAATTGTTTCCTCAAATATCCAATCTAGTGATGGGTAGGGATGACATTTTTGTGGGTCGGGGCCGGGTATTATTGGACTTGGACCCGCCTCGCGCCTTAAAAAATGGACCCGGACCTGCCTCGTGGACGGGTTCAGAATTTAGGACTCGGTCCCGGACCCGTGCGAAGTGGGTAGACCCGCCCCCGATCCACAAATATTTTAAGTATTAATAAATTTAAAATTATGTTTGCACAAGGATTCGAACCCAGGTCATCCGAAAATTTACAAACACTCTTGACCACCCAACAACTTATTTGTTAAATTTATATAAACATAAAATATATATAATTTTAAAGTGTTATTTTATTTATTTTAATTTAAAACATAAATAAAAATGTAGTAACTTTAATCAAATATAATGATTGTAGTAAGCATGAATGATATTTCATGTGGAAAAAAAACACAAAAATAAAATCATCTTTCAAATATATTTTGTAGCTTTTATTCATCATATTTCTTTAATTTTTTCAAATATACTTTCAGATGTTATGATTCTTATTAAAGTATAAATTTCTTATGTATATCTTTTGATTCTTATGAACTTATGAATGAAGTTCATGAATAATAAAAGTGTAGTTTTTCATTTGTTATAAAAAAAAATTCAATTGTAAATTTGTAATTTTTCATTAGTCATAAAGAATTTTAAATTGTGAATTTATAATTTTTCATTAGTTCATTAGTTCATTAGTTCATGAATACTTATTTTTAATATAGATAATGTTAATCTCATTTAGGAAATACATTTTCACGATTAGAAATTAGAAATTTTAATATTAATATATTGATATCTAGAAAGTTTATATTTATTATATTTTCGTTAGATCTATTTTCACTTATTATAAAAAGTTTTCAATTGTAATTGTTCATTAATCATAATTGTATTTATACATATAATCCATTTCAATTAAAGAATATAAAATTAGAAATAAAAATTAGTTTTAAATTTTAATTTTGGAAATAAAAATATTAATTTCATTTTCGAAATACATGCCCGTAATTACAAATTGAATATAGTATATTGAATTCTAGAAAATTAATATTTATATTTTATAAGCTAATTTTTTGTTAGATGTATTAATTTTTTTTAATTTTAGTATGTCATATTCTTATATATAACTATACATGTAAAATATTAATAAATATGAACATTAGCTCAAACAGCATAAGTTCATGTAAAGAAATTATTGATGCGGTTTCGAATCTCACAAATAACACTTTTACACTTCTAAATTCTAATTTGTTACGGGGCGGGTCCGGGCGGGGCGGATCCGCGGCAGACACTTCTAAATTCTAATTTGTTACATGGCGGATCCGCAGCAGGAACCGGAACAGCCCCGAACCCGATACGGGTCGGGTCCAGAACTGTCCCACACTCGTACAGAGCCGGTATTATCCGTCTCATTGCGTTCGGGTCCGACGGGTTTGGATCATTTTGCCATCCCTAGTGATGGGTCTATACTCTACTTAGAATTGACTTGGTTTTTAACCATTCTAATTTGTTACGGGACGGGTCCGGGCAAGGCGGATCCACGGCAGACACTTTTAAATTCTAATTTGTTACGGAGCGGGTTCGGGCCGGGCGGATCCGCGACAGGAATCAGAACCGCCCCAAACCCGGCATGGGTCGGGTCTGGAACTGTCCCACACTCGTACAAAGCCGATATTATCTGTCTCATTGCGTGCGAGTTCGACGGGTCCGGATCCTTTTGTCATCCCTAGTGATGGGTCTATATTCTACTGAGAATTGACTTGGTTTTTAACCATGAATTATATTAAATATTTGTAATAATATCCCAATTGAATTTTATTTTAAAGAAAAAGAATATTCATTCAATATTTCCCCTTCTCCCCCACCTACAGAAAAAGTAACTTTTCACGCATAATGAGCTCACAGGTCCTGCAAATATGAAAATGCAACAGTTTTGACGCACAAGCAACCAAAGCTCTCTCTCTCACACACACACGCTTTCACTCTCTCTATTCTCTCTTCACGTGTCAATCATTGACTTATCATGTGACGCCCCGTCCCACTGACTACTGCCTTCGCTGCTGTGACTGCTGCAATCAGTTTCACTTTCACACACACCTGCTTGCTCAAGTTCGCTTCTTGCTCTGTCTCGTCAAGATCAGATTTTTAACTCTGTTTCGTGAAACCCATCTGCGGTTAAACCATAAAATCACAGCCCCGATGTATTTCTCGTAGAAAGAGTGATTGAGTGGTTGAATGAGAGCGCTGTTAAGATGGGATGTTTGCAGTCAAAAACTGCCAATGTCCAGTCGCCTGATCAAGAATCTGCACAGCCCGAGTCTAAACCAGATCTGGGTACTCCCTCCCACTCTCCCCCTATCTATAATTATGTAATATATGTGTGTGCTTTGTTATACTAAAGGTGGGAGATTTAATTATTATAGTTTGCTCATGGTGCTTGCTTATTTAGGATAGATTTTTGTTCACGTGAGGTTTTAGTGAATATTGGAGATAGTCCCTTTGGTTGATTTATTTGGATAGACGCCTGTTCGATTGCATTTTTTGCTTTAGGGTTTGTTGCAAGTCTTTTCCTTTTTGGTTCCGTCTCAAGCAATTTTGAGTTCTTTGCCTTTTGTGATTTAATGTACCTTAAATTTCGGTTTGAGCATTAAAATTGGATCTTCGAGGGTGGAGAGCAATGCCTTGTTGGACGCTTATTTGAGCATAGTTGTGCTCGTGACTAATTTTTCAATGTGTTGCTTTTTACATATTTTTCATGTGTTTTTTGAGGGCTTTCTAAAATGATGATTGGATACTTATGAAGTGAATGGGGAGCAAGTGGATCCAGAACAAGTGCCTGCATTCAAGGAATTTGAGCTTGCTGAACTGCGTGCTGCAACAAATTCTTTTAGCAGTGAGTTGATAGTTTCTGAGAGTGGAGAGAAAGCTCCTAATGTTGTGTATAAGGGTAAGCTCCGAAGCAACCGCATAGTGGCCATCAAACGCTTCTCAAAGCAGTCATGGCCTGATGCACAGCAGTTTATGGTGAGCTTTTTTAGTTTTCGCAGTTTTAATCAGCTATCTGTTTCTTTGCATAGGCTTATTGTTTCTTAATTGAATTGATTTAGCTGTAAACTTCTAAACTTGGCTTATTCCACTGTAAAAATTCTGCCAATTTGTCTCTTGAGAAATTGATCTACAGATTTTTTTGGGGAAGTCAATTGGTTTTTCATTTGAATATGTGTGCGTACGCATTAGCATTTGCTTGAGAAAGCTCTTATAATGGGGACATCATCAGATTCCTCTAGATTGCGTGCTTAACCAAATAGTTCATTTGCTTTTTCCCTATTCTTTATTTCTAAGTAGTAATTACTGTTAGCGCTGATGTTGAATTTACTGGAAAGAAACTTGACGGCTCTATGGGTATCAGATTGTAACTATGACAACTCACATCAGCAAATATCTGATTCAGTCCTGCTTCTACTATATGTGTTTGTGAAAAGAATTGTGATTGATTAAAACTATAAAACATTTATAGAGTTCTTTATTCAACAAATATGCAGGCTGAAGCTGCTGGAGTTGGTAAAGTTAGACATGAAAGACTGGTGAATTTAATTGGATGTTGTGCTGAAGGAGATGAGCGCCTATTAGTCGCTGAATACATGCCCAACGATACACTCTCAAAGCATCTTTTTCACTGTATGTCTATTGTCTCTTGTTTGTAGCCAAGTTGTCTGTTCTACATCTTGATTGTTCATGGTGGCTGTCGATCTTTCTTTTGTTTGTGAAGATCTAGAGCTGACATGTTTCTACTTCTTCTTCGGTCTACTTAATTGAAACTATACCTCCCTTACCGTGCAGGGGATAAACAGCCTCTGCCATGGGAAATGCGTGTCAGAGTTACACACCACATTGCACAAGCTCTTGACCACTGCAATGCTGAAAACCGAAAAATTTATCATGATTTAAATGCTTACAGAATTCTTTTCGACGAGGTACTTGGCAACATAAAGATGACTTTATCAAAGATTTAATCCTTCAGAAAAATACTTGAATCTATACCAGACACGAATACACCTTACTGTCTCTTTACTTGATATGCACCAATTTAACTGAACTATTCTAGACTCAAAGGGAGATTCTTATTTTTTCCCCATTTCTCCAAATCAATCACGATGCATCGTGTGGATTAAAATGCTACTTCTTGTACTGATTGAACAAAGTTGTGCTGATACAGGAAGGTGACCCCAGGTTATCTAGCTTTGGCTTGATGAAGAACAGCAGGGATGGGAAGAGCTATAGCACCAATCTAGCTTATACTCCTCCTGAGTTTTTGCGCACAGGTTAGTGATATCTGCTTCACTACTTTTTGCTCATGAAATGTTCCTCAAGTGTCTGGTAATTTTCTTTCAAGTTTGAGAACGTTGTGATTCAATGGGTTGGGTATCGTTGAGATTGCTGTAAGATAATTTCTATACGGGTTTGGAATTTATTGACTCGCCTGGATTATCATTTGATTAGCATGCTAAGAGTACTCTGCCTCTATTAAGTCACTTCACACCTTTACGACATGTCATGAGATATCTGCAATCTATTAGTCAAAAGTACTAGAATTGGGCTTTTCTTCGAAATGATGAAAAAAGTGATTCTAGATTCTTGTTATCTGATGGTTGTGGAGATAGCTGAGCAACATCTTTCGACTTATTCAGGAAGGGTTATTCCAGAGAGTGTGATATACAGTTATGGAACTATTCTTCTGGACCTCTTGAGTGGAAAGCATATACCGCCTAGCCACGTATGGTGCATTCCATAACTCATTCCGTCTGAATCTCTGTATTTAAAGGAGTTCATCCACCTATTTCTGAATTTACTTTTAAATGTTGCTCTTACTCCAGGCCTTGGATTTGATACGAGGAAAAAACGTTCTACTGCTGATGGACTCATCCTTGGAAGGACAATATGCTAATGAAGATGCTACGGTATTGGTTGAACTTGCATCTAAGTGTCTCCAGTATGAGGCGAAAGATAGACCCGATGTCAAGTTTCTTCTCACTTCTGTAACGCCCCTTCAGAAGCAGGAGGTAATATCTAAGTTTTCTTTTTGAGGACTGCTTCATTACTCGATTGATTCAAACCGTATGAAACTATTCCCCCTTACTCTTCTAGGTTGCATCACATGTGCTGATGGGCCTAACGAAAAACAACCCGGTTACTGTGCCTACCCTGCTTTCTCCTCTGGGAAAGGCTTGTGCAAGAATGGATCTCACTGCTGTACATGATATTCTGCTCAAAACCGGCTATAAAGATGAAGAGGGTGCTGAAAATGAGGTGAGTTTTTTCCAACTTTGAGCATAGAAATGCAAGTCTACAATATAGAAGCTATTCCTTACAAAATACTTGCTTACTTACTACACGTTTTGATTGGTGAAGCTCTCGTTCCAAGAATGGACACAACAAGTTCAAGACATGCTAAATACGAAGAAATTTGGCGATATAGCATTCCGAGACAAGGATTTCAAGGGTGCAATTGACAACTACTCCAAGGTGATACTTAACCATATCATGGTTTATCGAAGTATGCAAATTTCTCATCTCTAAGATCATTATTCATGCCACTTATCAATCTTATCATCTTTGATAGTTATTGCCTCACGTATAATGCAAATATCTCGTATGGGATTGTATCATAAAAGGCCTAAAAGTTACTAGGCCATTCATTTGTTCTAAACTAAGGCTTGTTCCGCAGCTGGTAACAATGATGCCGGTTCCATCTGGCACGGTGTTTGTGAGGCGCGCTATTTCGTATCTGATGCTCGGGCAGCCCGAGCTGGCACTGAGGGATGCCATGCAAGCTCAGGTTTGCTTGCCCGAGTGGCCAATGGCGTTCTACATGCAGGCGCTTGCCCTTTCCAAGCTCGGGATGGAGACCGATGCTCAAGACATGCTCAACGACGGAGCCTCCTTCGAAGCCAAGAAGCTAAACAGCTGGCGCAACTAAGGTATGAATCTTGGCTACATTCTCCAATTCCAACAAGTTGTGTAAATGAGCTTTTGATGCCAGCTGTTTTAGTGGGAAGTTTGGCAAATGCAATTTGTGTCTAGGTGTGCAAGTTTTGGCAAATTTGAAGATCCTAGAGTGCCATGATTGTATCTAGGTGTTTTATTTCTTGTATTTGAGTTATATTTGTTTATTCCAGCAAGTCTACTTTGAGAAATCTATGAGAGAGAATGGGAAGTGAGTCATGAATGAGTGTGGCTTCGGACAAAAGGGTAGGCGGAAAATGCACTTTGGTTATAGTGGTTAGAGGACATAATGGCGTACTAATTGTCTTTATCAAGATCTTACATTTTCAGAAATATGCTTTTATTTGTTGGGATTGTTCAAATTGATATGTTCCACAAAGAAAAAAAGCAAAGATGACTTTCTCGTCATGCAAAACAAAAGAAGAAGCTTTTTATTTACCTTCTCTAAAATTTATTATTATTTTAAAGATTGCAGATTCTATCCTATTTCTCTAAATTAGATATTTCGTTCCTCAGTTCTTGCATTAATTCAAGTATCTCTCCTTCACTTGATCGCTAAGAAACTAAAGCAGGAATCCAATTTTTATACTAATTCTCTAAAGTTACTGTATCAATTTCTTTTCAACGATAGCTATCTCAATTTCTATCTTGAAAGTCTTTTAGTCCAGGCCCTAATCATGATTTATGGATATATATCTGCCACAACGGCCGCCATCGGAGAAGAGTTGTACGTCCAGCTTGCAAACTTAGACGGCCGATATTTCTTTTACGCTTTGACAGAATATGAAAATCGAGAAAATGCTCAATCCAAAATAATAATTTTAATAAGTTATAATTAGTATTCCATCCGTCCTATTATTTATGTCCCATTAGGATTGGGCACAGTAATTAAGATAGTGGAGGTAAAGGTGTAAAGTTGTGGTGTAAAAGTATAAAGGGGTGAGGTCCACTTGCTTAGATTGATTATGGTCCACTCATTTATTTCCTTATTTGGTATGAGACATAAATAATGGGACAATCAAAAAAGGCAAGTGGGACATTAATAATGGGACGGAGGGAGTATTATTTAAAGTAATATTCTATTCTAAAACAAATTAAATCTATATACTAATGAGATCAGAACTTATAATTTATGCTGAACCAACCCGCTTCTTGATTATAAATTTGGAAGAAGAAAAAAATCGGAAATTAATTGGGCAAATAGTCAACATCTACTTTACTTTGGAGATTACGAAATCCCCGGTTTATGTAATAAAATTCAGCCATGATTATGACCTCGTTAATGGACATACCAATGTGTCCACTTATAATGTCGTATATGTGAATAAAAAATATTTATTCAGTCTTGATCAAGTGTCATATCTTCTGTTATATATTAGGCACCACCTAGGTAAATTATCATCTTATTTTGAAAAGGGAGAAAAATAAAATTAGTCAGTTTAGATAAGTGCGAAAATTTTCTAAACATTTCTATAAATTATGAGTTTTGTAGTCACTATTAATTTTTTACACAATTATCATCACACGGATAACATTATACTTTAATAAAAATGGTTTAAAAAGTTAGTTACTTATCTAAAACGACTATTTTATGTTTAAACATTTAAAAATTATACTAAGTAACAAGTAGCAAATCAAGTGGTAGACGTGGATAGATGAGATGCATCATCTATGGTGGCTGCCATCTACATAACATATAGTAAAATATTATTACATACTCATAAATTATAATGGAGATAATTGGAGCTGCTTATCTTTGTCTGGATTTATTTGGTCTGTTGATGAGATGATAAGACGTGGGTCAATTGATTATGTGCAATTGCTTTTCAACTTCGTTTTCACTTGAAAAAAAAAAGTCAAGTTGAACTCCAAGTCTAACCTACCCCCATTTTTGACAGCTGATTCCAACGTTTTACAAATTTGTCTGTATTTTTTTAGTTTATTGCTGTAGCACATTATATTCGTGACATACAAACTTTAATTATTGACTAAAAAGTTGCTGTTCGAAGTATTTGGACACTTTGCTCTTGTCTTGTCACACTCGTATATTTCTTCTTTTGGATGATGAAGAATCTAAATAAATATTGCTCTTATTTACTAATTGTAACTCATATAAAAAAACTATGAACCATCTAAAGTTAGACTTGTAATTATATAGTGACGATAGTGGAATTCAAACTTATGACCTTTAGCTACAAGATGAATACGTCAACTAAAATATCATCTCAATAAATATCCTAATATATTTTGTTTTATACCGTTATCGAGGTAGTTGTTATTAAAATTTACATTATTTTTGGTAGGAGTTGTCAAGAATAATTGTTTAAATTGAACAAGTGTTTATATTTTCTAAGTTGGCGTCTTAAGATGATGCCATCTTTGTTTCTTTAATCACGAGTTTGTCTACTAAGATTTCCAATTTGCGAACTGCAATTTTCTAAATTAAATACTAATATAATAAATATGTGACACTTTTTTAAGGAGAAATGTTACAATCATTTAGAAGGAATCGAAGCATACAAAACAATATTAATCATTCTGAAATAATCAATATGAATATTGATCAATATTCATATTGATTAGTATATAAATACATGAATTCTGGACAAATTCTGCTTTTGCACGTGATTTTTAAAATGCACGTATAAATACATGACTTTTCAATTTGTTAAAATTTGCACATTGACAAGAATTTTAGTGGCCAAAAAATTCAACATAGATACCCGACTATCTTACGTTGTTTAGCACTTACGTCATAAACGTCATTTTTGTATCGAAACAACATCATTTCTTTGATATTTCAACGGTCAAAGTTTTCGTCAATGTGCAAATTTTAACAAATTGAAAGATTGTGTATTTATAAGAGCGTTTTGAAAGTCATGTACAAAATCAAAATTCGCTTAAAGTTCGTGTATGTACATGTTAATATCCCTTTAATTTAATTAAACTTAGGTTTATTTAGGCTAGGTAGGCCTTATATATAGTTAGATCTGAATAGATAATTGACTATTTATTAATATTAAATACAAAAAATAATTTTGTGGAATATTCCGTGGTGAAGTGTACTTTTCAAGATCTCGAGAGAACTCTATATACTTCCCGAGCCAGAAGAAGCAATCAAAATAAATAAATTGAAGGTTACATATAAACATCTCAATATTATGCTGCAGAGAATATGTAGGCTATGTCAAATTTCACTCTTATACAATATCGTGCAAACCAGATAATTATTATTAATGAAAATGCAGGTATGTCGGGTACTATATTCTTCTGTGTGCTGTGTTTGTTTTGCTGCTGCTGCATACGTTGGTTTGTTTGGTTAGTCGCAATTAATCATGATATTCTTGTAGGCTAAGTGGACATGAGTAAGCATCACATGCTCATTATCTTCATTTCACCATAAATAATAATGTATCTATCTATATTTTGAAAAGTATAAATATATATTCTTGGAACGGAAACGAATCATATATACGTATAATGTAGTTTTGAACGTCACGCAATGTGTATAGTATTTTTAAATGCATTCTAATTTATCCCAAAAATAAATAAATAAATAATTTTACATGCAGTTTGCACAAATAAATAATCGGAGCGGCTTATATGTACCACATGTCAATACCCTTGTTATTCTTGCCCTACTAAATAATCATTCCATAATTCAGTAGTGGCCACCAAGAAGTATATATATATGTACTTTTTTATTCTTCCGGCTAATTAGAATTAATTTAGGTTTAAGTTGCGTATGTCCGAATCGTCTTTCCAAATTAGGTTAGATGCGAAAACATTGTGTTTTAAAAAAATTGTTTATACATCATATACATGCCACGTATATTGAATGTTATGCTACTATATGTATTAATTAAATAAATGATACGTTAATTAGTATGACTTAATATATGCATATATTGTTGAAGTAAAAGTACCGAATTATAACGAAATTGAAAAACAAATTAACACGACACTAGTAAATTATAACAAGTGATGTTGGAATTGATATACGGATCCTACTGTCACACGTCAATTTAATTCGCCTTCCTCAAATGAAATTTGTTACGGTGAAGTCATCGAGTTAGGCCATTGATAAGTTTAGCTTTGAAATTATTAGAACAAACGCGTCACCCACATTATTAACGTCTGACTAAATTCACGATTAATATTCAAACTCAAGCTACCATATCAAATTCTCTAGCACCCAAACTATAGATCCAATATATATACTCCCTTTAGAACAACGGTTTATATAAACGCGTACCGCACATTGATTATTATCAATTTTCTTAAAAAAATAAGTAAAAAAAAAGTGTATGGAAGACGACTTACAAATTATTTCTATAAATCAATAGACATTATTACATAAATGCATGGTAATAATTTATATTGTTGCAGAAACACTATATACTAAAACAAAAATAAAATAAAGATGGGAAATTTAAGCTAAAAGAGACAAAATAATTAAAGGAAAAGGGCAGGAAAGTGATTAAAAAGCGGTCGATGAGGACCAGTGGTTGATGAACTGTGAACTACTCTAGTACTCTTATATTTGTTGCATATGCTTCCACAATTGTATGTTAAAATACTCCCTCCGTCTCATTGGAAGTGTCTCCTTCCTATGCGACACGGAGATTAAGAAATTTGTGTTGTACTGTGTATATTATTTAACTTTTGAGTATTTAATTTTAGTTCACATATTCTTTTCTTTTTTTAGAAACGAGAAATTGTCTGTGGGACAGTCCAAAAAGAAAAACAAGACACTTTCTATAAGACGGGAAGTAATAATTAATTCAATCTTTTCTAGGCATATCTAATTTCTAAAACCCACGATATTATTGAAATTAAGCTATGAATTTGCATTCATGACAAGAATGAGTCAAAATTGTAGCAGCACATAAGAAGATTGTGATAAAACTAAAAAGAAACGAATTTATAAACATAATTAGAAATATTAATATGAAAAGCAGATGACAGTAAATGCATATGTCTCAATCAAGACAACTAGTTCGGGTCTGACGACGAGAAAACGGCACTAATCTCATCACGGTGTCTTCAATTAACTCACGCTTCTTTTGCAATACTCCAGATATTTTTTAATTGTCACATTTTTAATATAAAAATTTGTCCGCCAGTAGCATGATTATTCTTATTATTTCCCTACGCAATCTGACCCCTATAAATACACCACCCTCCTCGCCCTTCCTCTTCACAACCCACAAGGATAAAACTTCTCTCTCCAACACGAGTTTTCTCCTAGTTTATGGTTAAAGCTCCTGATATCTTATCTAAATCGTCCATATTTTAAGCAAATCGTCGTCGATAATCACACGGTTACTGTTAATTAAGGTTTCTCTTCTTGTTCTTACTACATGCATCAACAACACTTCATTATCATTATGCCTTCTTGTTTGACTAGTATAGATGTATTAATCATTAATGTATATGAAATTTGTGTGAATAAGTACATATTAATTAGAGAAGGTGAGAGATTTAATGTTGAAGCTCTCTTTGATGTGCATTTAATAAGTAGAGTGATTCTAGATATTCCAACAAATAGATTTTGAGAAACCTTGCTAGCTCTTATAGATATTCTCTTTGATGTGCATTTAATAAGTAGAGTGAAACCTTGCTAGCTCTTATAGTATTTTTTTTTTCTCCTCTTTCTCCCTCTGGGATTCGATTTTGAGAAAATAAACATTTACGAACACAAAAATTAGTTAGCGAGACACGACGAGTTACTTTATTAATCCAATCGGTAGCGGCATATAGACTACTTGTACATGTAAGTTTGATTTTTTAAGCAAAACATCATGTACCACTTTTACATTTTACCTAGTATGGATATAAATTTGCCGTAATACTGAAAAATATCAAATCAGCCATCATCAAAAAGCCAATTAATTAGTGCTTGCGTCACATGTTTCTCAAGTCCAAAGATGGATATGAAAAATCAATTTCATATGAAAAGAATACATTTTTTGTTTTCTCGAACGTGACAAATAGAGATGCAGGGATAGGAGAGGGTTTTCAATTTTGTTACTTCTTATCCCCTCTCTATAAAGATAAGCCCTTATCTATAAACACCCTTGCATTTCTTTTATATATATACTATCACAAAGGTTTGTGTGTACCACTTTCATATACCCTTGTGTGTACCACACCACAAGGATATTGACATGTGTTAAATATGACCAATTTATTTTAATGAAAAATGTCATATATCAATAACATTGGGCGTAAAATTGTCGTATATACTATACATAGATATACATTAATATATCATATATATATATATATATATATATAGATCATTCTCTAACAGCTGCATACTTACTTATGCCTCCACAGAATCAAGAAACATGGCTGATAAGAAAATCACCAAGCTCCAAGAAGAATACACTCTTGATGGATCGGTAGACCGCCGGGGTGGGCCGGCAATCCGGTCGAAATCCGGATCATGGACTGCTGGGATTTTGTTACTAGGTAATTGAATTAAATGTATATGTTAATGAGATTGATTAATTTAATTTCTTGATTTGGATTAGAATTAATGAAATAATTTTATTGTGATTTAATAGTGAATCAAGGGCTTGCTACACTTGCATTCTTCGGTGTGGGAGTGAATCTAGTTTTGTTTCTAACAAGAGTGATGGGGCAAGACAATGCAAGTGCAGCAAACAACGTGAGCAAGTGGACCGGCACGGTCTACCTCTTCTCCCTTCTTGGTGCCTTCCTTAGTGACTCCTATTGGGGCCGCTACAAGACTTGTGCTATTTTTCAAGTCATTTTTGTCATCGTAAGTCTAAATAATTAGACCCACGTAATCCGAAAATTAAAAATTAGACATATTTTGGTACTAATGAGAAGAATTGATTTGATGGCAGGGATTGTCATTACTATCACTATCATCATACTTGTTCCTAGTCAAGCCGAACGGCTGCGGCGATGGAGAGACGCAATGTGGGCCTCACTCGAGCCTACACGTGTATTTCTTCTACGTGTCGATTTACCTAATTGCCCTCGGGAATGGAGGGTACCAGCCCACTATTGCAACCTTTGGTTCGGACCAGTTTGATGAGGAACACCCTAAGGAGAGCCACTCTAAAGTGGCCTTCTTTAGCTACTTCTACTTGGCCTTGAATCTTGGGAGCCTTTTTTCTAACACCTTCCTGGGCTACTACGAGGATAAGGGAATCTGGGCCCTTGGATTCTGGGCATCTACCGGCTCTGCTACACTTGCTTTGATTCTGTTCCTTGTGGGAACGCCGTTTTATAGGCATTTTACTCCCAAAGGGAATCCGTTTTCAAGATTTTGCCAAGTTTTGTTTGCTGCTTCAGGAAAGTGGAAATCTGATGTCCCTTCGAATGATGATGAGTTGTACGAGGTACAAGGAAGCGATCTTGCTGATAATGGTGCAAGAAAGATCCTTCATACTGATGGATTCAAGTATGTTATTTGTACTTACGATCTCAAACATACAAATATGATATATAAAGGGGCGGGTTCTGAATTAGTAATTAGAAGTCGAGACGAGGAGATTATTATTTGAGGAGGTGCATATTTACAATATTAGGAAAAAAGATAATACTATAAATTTAGGGGTACATTTCGAGCAAAAGTACAAATTTTGTAAAAATACGAAAAAAATGGAAATATACATATAATATTTCGGATAGATACATAATTTGGGACGGTCGATATATAAATATATATATGAGATTATATTCTATCTATAATTTATTGATTTATTTTAAAAAATGCAGATTCTTGGACAGAGCAGCTGTAATGACGGACAAAGATGCAGCGGCGGAGGAGAAAGCGAGCAGCGGCCGGAATCCATGGCGGCTGTGCTCGGTAACACAAGTCGAAGAAGTAAAATGCATTCTCCGCCTTCTTCCGATATGGCTCTGCACCATCCTCTACTCCGTCGTCTTCACCCAAATGACCTCCCTCTTCGTCGAGCAGGGCGCCGCCATGAAAACCACCGTGACCGGCTTCCACGTCCCTCCGGCGAGCATGTCGAGCTTCGACATCCTCAGCGTCGCCTCCTTCATCTTCATCTACCGCCGCATCATCGACCCATTAATCTCTAAGCACCGCAAGTCCGGCGGCCTGACCGAGCTCGAGAGGATGGGGGTGGGGCTGGTCATCGCCGTCGTGGCGATGATGTCGGCCGGCGGCGTGGAGCAGCTCCGCCTCCGCCACGCGCAGAGGGACTGCCCGAGCTGCGCGAACTCCAGCAGCCTGAGCATATTCTGGCAGGTGCCGCAGTACGTGCTGATCGGCGCGTCGGAGGTTTTCATGTACGTCGGGCAGCTCGAGTTCTTCAACGGGCAGGCGCCGGACGGGCTGAAGAGCTTCGGGAGCGCGCTCAGCATGACGTCGATCTCGCTCGGGAATTACGTCAGCAGTTTGATCGTGTCGATTGTGATGAAGGTATCCACGTCGGATGATATGCCAGGATGGATTCCGAGGAACCTTAATAAGGGGCATCTGGACCGGTTTTATTACCTTCTGGCGGCGCTCACGGCGGCGGATCTGGTGGTGTATGTTGTGTGTGCGCGGTGGTATAAGTATACGAGGTTTGAGGAGAGGAGTGGGAAAGGGGAAGACCTTAGTTTGTTAGTGTAATTTAGGTGGTGTTTTTTTATTATGTTTATTAGTAATATGTGTAATGTGTTGGCATTTTTGGGTGTGGGAATTTGAATAATGTGGGAGGAGAGAGAGGGGGAGGGAGAATGTGTTTTTGTGATACGCCTTGCGAGGATACTAGAGTTAGTGGTCAAGTATTATTGTATCACTTCTCTAAGTTGAGCATGAGGACTAATTGTCCGTGTAAAGCGTTTTTATAATGATATTAAATTCTGATCTACTTTATTATGTTATTTTTGTTCTTTTGTTGCAAGTAATTATAATATTTTCTACAATTAGGCTAAAACGAGCCCAATTACCTAAAACTCTAAAAAATTATGGCAATTATATGGACGTTGCAATAACGGGCCAAAATAACCTTGAACTGTTAATTTGGCAAAAGTAAAAGTTGGGCCTACTTAACTTAGTTAATTTGGTAAGGTAAGGATTGGGCCTAATTAACCTCGGACTGTTAATTCGGTAAGGTATAAATTGGGCCTAATTAATCTCGTACTTACCTTTCACTTCTATCGCTGTGACCGGATTTTCTTCAATGTATTCCAGTTGCGTTGATTGAACGCGGTGCCGCCGCTACTCGAGCATGCCATGTGGAAAAGAAACTCACCGAGTCTCTCATCCTAACTCGCTCACCTCAATACCAACCCTTCTACGTTTCTCCCTAAATCTCACCGACATGGGCCCTCGCTCGGTCCAATTCCTCCAGCCCAGAGTCCAACTCAGCCGTAGATTCCGTCAATTGGGTTCGGTCCACCGGTCCGGGACTCAAGGGTGTCTTCTCGGCCCGCGTGAAACTTCAGCTACCGACGGTTACTTGCCGGAAGGGTAAGGAAGTTGCGAACTTCGTTGAGCACTATGGAAGATCCTATTAGGAACTTTCGTAAGCTCGCTTAAAGTTGTCAATCTTGTATATTTTTTATTCTCGCATGTTCTCCCTTCTCCGATTTTTTTTATGATAAATATTTGCATGGAATTCTACGGTACTAATTTCAATATAATCGACATTAGTAAATTGTTACGCCATTGATTTTGATCGAATTGCAAATTTGTAATCTAGCCCATCGTTTGCTGAATTTATGGTAATAATGAGTAGTTTTTCTAGTTAAAGTCCTCTACTTTTTCCTTTAACTCAGTTGTTCTGTGGATCTGGTTACTCCAAGATAGTTTTCAGTATAAAAATAAGACCAATCTCATTCTCTTGCGGTTTATCTTCAGCATGCTAGTGGTAGCCACCTCTTGCACTGGATATATTCTTGGGATTGGTAGTTCAGTTGATTACCTTGGCCTCTGCTGCACGTGTGCAGGAACCATGATGGTTGCAGCTTCGGCTAACTCCTTAAACCAGACTAATCTCAATTTTTTCCAACTATAAGCAAACTTTAAAAGATTTAGAATGGTGATGTGTTGTGGACTTATTATCTTTTTTGTGCCCCAGGTGTTTGAGGTTAAAAACTACGCAAAAATGAACAGAACTAGACGAATGAAATAATTTGTTGACTGCGAAAACAATATCCGGTCATGTCATGAGAAGCTTCCGGCCCATCAGCGTATTTCATTGAATAAGTTTTATTTTTTTTGTTCAGAGATGTTTTTGCCGGCATTGACCCAGATTTGGATGCTCAGGTAGAGTTTGAATTTACCCATGTAGATTGTATTCCATACCCCATGCAGTTATGTGGTCATCTTCTGCTCTGCTGGCTTGCTAGGTAGTCATTATCTCCTTACCTGTATGGAGGATTGATGATGTTTGACAAGGTGTTCGCAGTCAAATATGTTGGCAGCAGGCCTTGCAGCTTCCAATCTTGTCCTCTATGCATTTGTATATACTTTGTTAAAGCAGATATATCTAGTAAATACGTGGATTGGGGCTGTAGTTGGTGCAATCCCGCCTCTCCCTGGCTAAGAATCTACTCACACTAATTATGCATATTATCATTGAATAGAATATAGAACGGCTAATAGGTACTTTTTCTCTATCACAGGTGGGCTGCAGCTTCAGGCGAGATCTTACTTATTTTGATGATACGTCCTGATGCCCTATAGTTTTGGCAAATACCTCATTTCATGGCCCTAGCATTCTTATGCCGCAAAGACTATGCTGATGGATGGTATGTCGTCATGAAAATGCTGAATTTTCTGAATGAATAAATTATTGATGATGTTTGGAAGTCGCAGGGGTTTCCTATGAATAAGCTTCCAGTAAAAAACATGGTTATAGTCCATACTTTAGTTTAAAAAAGAACTCATGATAAACTTGAATCTGTGCTTCTGACCATTTCTATACCTAAAGATTGCGCCTTTTTTTAAGTCCTTCATTCTCTTTTTGTGTATTAGGTTCAAGATTTTTTCGCTTGCTGTTCCTACCGTCTTTATCTGCTTCCGCTGGGTTACCTGGCCTATGATTGTGAGTTGTTAGTGGTTGACTTGCTAATTAAATACTCCCTCCGTCCCGGATGAAACGTCCTCTTTCTTTTCGGCGCGGTAATTTATGCGGTGTACTTTAGAAGTAAAGAATGGTGACCCACTTGTACTTTAGAAGTAAAGAATGGTAATTTATGAGTAGGTGTGTGGTAGTGGGTATGTTAGATTTAATGTTATGGGTCCCACATAAAGTAATTAGATGACTAATTATTTCCAAAAAAGGAATAGGGGACGTTTCATCCGGGACACCCCAAAATAGAATAGGGGACGTTTCATCCGGGACGGAGGGAGTAGTAGTTATTTAATTTCTTCCCCTAAAACCTATGCAATCTCAATGATGGGTATAACTTAAGAGTGGTTCTGTTTGGAGTCAAGATTCCTAGCTCTTGCAATCAGTTCCAACTGCAGCATTGTTTTTGTTAAACCGTACCAGATGCGCAGGGGATGTTCCAGATACTGAGCTGCCTTTGCCGGTGGAGAATTCAGACCGATTAGCTGCTCTTTCAACCTCCTCGGATGCAGAGCAGACCGGAACTTCTACTCCGGGGAAGACAGAATGAATACCTTCTCTGTTTGGGGCTCAATCTCGATCTCCCGTAGCCTATGCATCAGTGGCTCTATTTCCATTCTTACCAGTACCATATGTTAGCAGCTAAGCTTTAAGAGCTGTACAGTGAACAGAAACATGAAAGAGCTCTTCATGATTGCAAGTACCAGAGCAGAAATTGCAGGGGTATTAGAGTAGCTTGAAGACAATAAGCCTGATCGCATTTGGTGTTGTTCCCACATGGAATTTTGTCATATTATGTTGATGCTTCTCTCTCTAGATCTTGATCTTGAATTGGGACCTGATAGCGTAATGGCTTTTTTTTCATGACCCCACCAGATTGTATATCTTAAATGTTACTCATTCAATTGAAACTTACATTTGGCATCATACTTCAGAAAAATTGAATCTTGATGATAAAAATGGCATAGATCAGATTAATGTTGGCAAATTGCTTTAATTTTAACGTTCCACTTTTTCAAGAAAGTGTGGCAAAAACCTCGCTATAAAACTGGAAAAGGAAACTCGGTTTTCTTTCCTTTTTTCAAGAAAATCCAGGCAGCAGCATTAAAACCCTAAACCCTACATTCAATCAATAACAAACGGAGAAACCCCACTTGACTTTCGTCGGAGAAAATGGCTTCACTAGCCTTGTCCGGGAGCAGCCTATCAGGATCGCGTCGATACAATTCTGAAGCCTCAGCTTTGTTTGTCAGTTTCAGTTCTTGCAAATCATGCTTCTTTACAATAAATTTGGTCGAGTTTTATTTAGATTACCGGTTTGTTGTTTTTGCAGCAGTGCAACAATTTACCGGAGTCACTGAAGTGCAAGGGCAATGGGAAGCCGGTAACCGTCGCCCGCGATTCCAACGGTGGAGCGGCGTCGGCGGCGCCGCTTCCTACCTTCTTGACCAATCCCATCCAGTTGGACAGAATTCATATCCCGAAAAGCGGCACGCGCCTCCGCATTTTCTCCGGCACTGCTAATCCTTCTCTTTCTCAGGTTCAGTCTTTACATCCTCTTTGTTCAATTGTGCCATCTTTTCGTTTAATTCGAAGGCGATGTTATAAGCTCTGTAATTTTGTGGTTTAGGAAATTGCTGGTTATATGGGTCTAGAGCTTGGGAAGATAAAGATAAAGCGTTTTGCTGATGGGGAAATCTACGTCCAGTTGCAAGAAAGTGTTAGAGGGTGTGATGTGTATCTTGTGCAGCCTACTTCTCCTCCAGCAAATGAGAATCTCATGGAGCTCTTGATTATGATCGATGCTTGCCGTCGAGCTTCAGCCAAGAATATCACTGCTGTTATCCCTTATTTCGGATATGCAAGGGCTGATCGAAAGGTAACTTTCATAAGTAGTTGTTTGTGAAATAGTTCTAATTTTAGTTGAAATAGTTCTGCCTATTTGGTTTTGTTATGAAATTGCATTTATATTTCAGACTCAAGGGCGTGAAGCGATTGCAGCTAGACTTGTAGCGAATTTGATTACCGAAGCAGGTGCAGATCGCGTTTTAGCATGTGACCTCCATTCTGGGCAATCCATGGGCTACTTTGATATTCCAGTAGACCATGTGCATGGCCAGGTAAAGAAACTTGCAAATAAAAGTATATTTACTGCAATTTTATTCAAGAAAGTTGTAGAAGACTGCTCATAGATGATCATAGGAATCATGATTCTGAATACAATGCATTACTTGTGTGCTATTACTCTAATAGTCGCATTAGTTGTTTGGTTATTGAAACTCAAGTCCTGTTATTGCAGCCAGTGATACTTGATTATCTTGCCAGCAAGAGAATAAGTTCTGATGATTTGATTGTAGTCTCACCGGATGTTGGTGGGGTTGCTAGAGCTAGAGCCTTTGCCAAGAAGTTATCCGATGCTCCGTTAGCCATAGTGGACAAAAGGCGTCAAGGACACAATGTTGCTGAGGTGAAGTCCCCTTAATTCACTCATCTAGTTATGTAGGAGTACTTTACAAGATTACTATTGTACATTGGCTGGAATGGTTTGGAAGATGATTAGGTCTTAAATTTGGTTGGCTTATGAGATGTTTGCTCAACTTACTGAAGAAGCTTCAAATACTGGTATTGACTCACTTGTTCAAACATTCAGGTGATGAATTTGATTGGTGATGTTCGTGGAAAAGTTGCAGTTATGGTGGATGACATGATCGATACTGCTGGTTAGTGTATTGCAAATTTTTCAGAACAACTGATCCTTATTTTCTTTGATTTGAAGCATTTGATAAAGAAATGAATCCTTTTACTTTAACGTATGAATCTGGCTTGTAAATATTGATTGGTAGGAGTCTTTGTTCTACAGATCAAGCAGAGACTATTTAATGCCTCAACAACGATGATTTTTTTATTCTTGAATGTCTTTGTTTGCTAGATAGTTTGCATATGTATCCTATTACACTTGGAGGATTATGCTGCTCCTCTTCTTTATGATTGTGGTTGAAAAGAATTGTCATGCAAAATGCCATGCAGGAACTATAACAAAAGGAGCTGCTCTATTACATCAAGAAGGGGCTAGGGAGGTTTATGCTTGCAGCACTCATGCTGTTTTCAGGTACTACCTCCATATCCTAGACAAAGATTTACGCATTACTTGTCTTTCTAGGACTAAACATTGGTTTGTCACTTGGTCAAAAAATGCCACAACTAGATTTTAACTTTTGAGTAAGATGTAAGTTTCTAAGGCTTGGGCTTATTTCTGCAGTCCACCGGCTATAGATAGATTGTCGAGCGGTCTCTTCCAAGAGGTCATCGTTACGAACACCATCCCCGTTGCAGAACACAACTATTTTCCTCAGCTTACAATCTTATCCGTGGGAAACCTCTTGGGTGAAACTATATGGCGCGTGCATGATGACCGTGCTGTAAGTAGTTTTCTATTTCAGGCTTTTATCCCCCTCTCCTTGAAAGTATTCTGAGATTGTATGGCTTGTCACTATGTGCGAAACTGCAGGGTGGTGTTGAACCTTACTCGAGTTTGGGGATCGACTAACATTAGTGGGACTCGGACTTGTGACACTTCATAAGAAGGCCCTTTTACTGGATTTCTAACATCAGGTCTTTAGAGATACTTGCCAACATCAGTAATAAGTGTAGACCTTTTGTATATGACTAGTTGATTTATTGCTATTTCTGTATAACATAATTTCACTCTCTTTGTTGAAGTAATTTCACTTTCTTGATTGTTTTCTCGTCATATTTCAAATTTTCAAACTCCTAAACATATTTTATATCCAAATTACATATTTTTACGAACTTCTTAGATGAGTGAGATATGCGTAGGATATATAAATTTCTCTTAAGATGATAAAAAAGAGAAATTATTACAAAAACAAATAGGGTGGGTGATATTCCCTCCGGCCCAAAAGAGAGAACAACGGCTATCAGAAAATCCAGCCAATGGCGACAAGCCAGAGTCCCGAGATCCGGAAAGACGCCGTTCACAATCGGTGGGTGATATTCTCTCCGGCCAGAGCGCGCCGGCCGTCGGATTTCAAATCGAAGAACGACGCGAGTTCGAACGCCAATTTTCAGAGCTAGTGCCCTTTCTGCGCCGGTCACGAGCACGAGTGCGCGCCTGAAATCTTCCGCTTCCCGCCGGAATCCACCTCCGAATGGAAGATTCGGGTGATCCAAAACCTGTACCCCGCTCTTAGCCGCGATTTTGTGCCTTCGACTGTTGCCTGCGGTGGAGGTCCGGTTTCGGTCGCCGGGTTCGGGTTTCACGACGTCGTAATCGAGTCGCCGGCTCATCCTGTACACCTTGCCGATCTCTCCGGCGATCAGATTGCTGATGTTTTGCTCGCTTATAAGAAGAGGATCGATCAGCTTCGTGGATTTGATTCCATTAAATATGTCCAGGTTCTTCCCCAAACCCAATTCTAGGGCTGAAAGTAATAATTAGTTATAATTAATCGAATTGTTCTTCAAAATGCAAATTAATCCCTAATTTCATCATCATCGATTACATCTAGGTTTTCAAGAATCACGGTGCTACAGCTGGAGCATCAATGAGCCACTCACACAGTCAAATCCTAGCCCTCCCTATCATTCCACAAACTGCTTCTGCAAGGATTCAAAGCATGAAGGAACATTTCCATCAAACCGGAGAATGTGCTCTCTGCCAAGCTACACCGGATGAATTAACAATTCAAGACTGGAAACATTTCAAATCGATTGTACCTTTTGCTGCAACGTTTCCTTTCGAGATATGGATCATACCTCGTCACCACTCTTGTCATTTCCATGACCTCGGTCACGATAAGGTAACAATGGAATTGCATTTTTCCTACTTGTTTCTGTTCTAAGTTGAATTTGATTTTTTCCGCCATTGCAGGCAATCGATCTTGGTGGTCTGTTGAAGCTTTTGCTGGTGAAGATGTCGTTTCAGTTGAAGAATCCGCCTTATAATCTTATGATTCACAGCGCTCCTCTTGGAATCGACTCCACAGAAGAAGCTTTCAATCACTGGTTTATACAGATTGTTCCCCAGCTGACGGTGGTGGGGGGATTTGAGCTCGGAACTGGATGTTATATCAATCCTGTTCTTCCCGAAGATGCTGCTAAAGTTTTGAGGGAAGTAAGTGTTTGATCTGAATCCACTTTTAGTCCAAGTAGCTTATGAATGAATAAAACACGAAGTGATGCAATGTAATTCTTCTGGTTGTGCTACAAATTTCTATCTAAATAACTATTTATAGAAATCCAAGGTTTTGGGGATCGAAATGTGAGTTTTTTTGGTTTTTTTTTTTTTTTTGCCTTCAACAACTCTGCTTCGAAAAAGTGGTAGTTTGGGTTGGGGAGGGTATAAACTGGAATCCACTCAATTTTGGAGCAATTACCAAAATAATACTTTTCAAAAAAAAAAAAAAAAACTCCTCAATAACGTAATTTCCAAAATATTACTATTCAAAAATAAATTATCAATCTATTATCTATGTAAAAAGAAAAATATCTTTGAAGTTTTGTTCAAAAAGGTTAGTTTGTCAATTTGGTAGATATTTCCTTTTGGGTATGATAATAGATTGAGAATTAAATTATTAAGAGTAATGTTATTATTTTTGAAAATTCAATCCTCAATTTTGTGCGAAGGAAACAGTTAAAATGGAAGCATATACTTACTTTGATTCTTGATTCCATCCAAGTGCAACCAAACGGGACTTAGTAATACACTAGACAATAGTAGTTAGTTTCCTAATGAATTTCGAGTCCTTTAGAAATTGTAGATTTGTTTCTAGAAAATCTAGATTATGCTTTTGCTCGTGCCTCTTTTATAATACTATTAGGGCCCCTCAAATCATGCATTATTTTGATTTTTCTTTTAGAAAATTATTATTCTTTTTGATAGCATGATACTAAAGTTTGAAATAAATAATATAATAGGATATTGCAGCCTAAAATGGATATGATCAGCTGTGTAGCTAGGATTTTCCGTCACTGGAGGCCGTAGAGAGCAGTTTATTTGTTAAAGTTAAAAAGGGACGACAACTGCAAGTGAAGTATGAAGATATTATATACCGACAACATATAGAGTAGTTGATATTTCACTTCTACGTAAGTGGTTGATCTTACGTTCAATCTCACAAGTATGAATGTATGATATAATAGTTTTAATTTTATTCTATCACAAACTTATTTATATATTCCATTAATTTTTTTTTTTTTTTTTTTAAATTCCAATGGGCTCTTCATGTCCCTCCACCACCGGATACGATGATGGTATTATTTGTTTATGTAGTACTTCCTCCGTCCCATTGGAAGCGTCTTCTTTTCAATGGGCACGGATGTTAAAGAAAATGATAATGTGTGGTGTATATTGTTTGACTTTTGGATAGTTAAATCTTGTCCACATATTCTTGCTTTTTTAGAAACAAAACGCTTACAATAGGACGTCCAAAATGAAAAACAAGACGCTTCCAATAAAACGGAGGGAGTATAATAGTATCCAATGATCCTCAAAGCTGATGGAGAGAAAATGAACAAACGCAAATCCAACATACAAATCCAACCGATTAAAAAAAACGACTGGATGGATAAATGTTACTAATGGGCCTCTTGAAAAACTCCTAAGCCCAATAGAATCTTTCTCAAATAAAAAACCCTAGAACTAGCAAAAACTCCCTCTCCATCATCTTCTCTTAACTCCGAAGCAGCGCATCATCTTTCCCGCTGGCTCAATTGCAGAAAAGCATACATCTACGCATATATCGACGTATTTGGACGTGAGTAGCTCGCAGGAAACATGGCGGACGTGATGTCGATGGAAGAAATACATGCCACCGCCGGCCGCCTCAACATCGACCTTGACTCCCTCGATCTTGACTCTATTCGCCTTCCGCCGGGAGAGGACTTCGGCATCATCAGGTTTGTTCACGGAAAAACTGTATCTTTATTCTTTTTCAGTTTGAATTTTTCTTAACTCGATGTTTTTTCGTTATCGTGTTGTAGTGATGATGAAGATTTGAAAAAGGAGGAAGATTTCGAGTTCGAAGAAGGTTTCGGGAACATAATAGTGGTGGACAATTTGCCGGTGGTGCCGAAGGAGAAGTTCGAGAAATTGGAAGGAGTGGTTCGGAAAATCTATAGTCAGATTGGTGTTATCAAGGAAGATGGTCTCTGGATGCCGGTCGATCCCACCACTCAGAAATCTCTAGGATACTGCTTCGTTGAGTATAACACTCCTCAGGTAATTACTTTCTCTGTAATTTTCTTTGTTATTGGCAGCTGTTTCTTCTGTTTGTTCGTAGTACGGCAGATCTGTTTATTTGTGCCTTTGATTTACCATCCCAGATTTTATCCAAGTTTTATGATTGAATATTGAAAAAAAAGTAGCAGATTTTAGCCAGTTTTTTCTGTTTGTTCGTAGTGCGGTAGATTCTGTTTGTTCGTAGACACTGGATACTGTAATCCGTTCCTCCAATGTTGAAAAGAGTTCTTTTGAATATAGAGTTATAAATGATGATCATATTTGTTTGTAGGAAGCTGAACTGGCAAAGGAAAAGACTCATGGATACAAGCTAGATCGATCTCATATATTCTCTGTGAATATGTTTGATGACATTGAGAAGTTTTTGAAGGTCCCCGAGGAGTGGGCCCCTCCAGAAAGCAAGCCTTATACTCCAGGGGTTAGCCTCTTTCTCTCTTTCAAACAGACAAGCACACACATGCACACTCTCAGAGTAATGAAGCAGTGAGGTTGTTTCCAAAGCCAGAAGAACCAATATTCTAACTGATAAAAACTATCAACTCTAATTGTGTCTTTTCTCCGTCATTTTTAAGTATGATTTGTCAATTATTTACAGGAGAATCTTCAAAAATGGCTTACAGATGAAAAGGCCCGGGATCAGTTTGTGATTTGTGCTGGCTCTGAAACAGAGGTTTTGTGGAATGACGCAAGGCAATCAAAACCTGAGCTCTTTTACAAAAAATCAGTGAGTAGACTTTGATCCTCTAATTCTTTCTGTTCTTGTACTTTAGTTGCAATTACAGAAGATGATTTGCAATTACATAACTCCTGATTCATTTTGCTTGCTTTGCTAAGTGTTTGTTAGTTGCTTCACATTAATCTCATCGTCATCTTGATGCAGTATTGGACAGGAAGTTTTGTGCAATGGTCTCCACTAGGTACTTACTTGGCCACGGTACACAGCCAGGGTACTGCTGTTTGGGGTGGTGCTACTACTTTCAACCGTTTGATGCGATATAAGCATGACCAGGTAGTTTTGACCTCTAATGTGCATTACTGGATCATTTATATAGTAGGTTTCAGATTTGATGGTGTAAATTACAGGTCAAGCTGATAGACTTTTCACCTGGTGAGAAGTTTTTGGTGACTTACAGCAGCCAGGAGCCAAGCAATCCCCGTGATACCCATGTAAATTTTTTTCAATGTTACTATTGTTTCTGAGAATTACCTCTTTGAATGAATTTTGATGGAAAATAGATTTCACTGAAGTAAATAATTTTTGACAGAGGGTTGTGATTAACATCTTTGATGTAAGAACCGCAAAAGTGATGAGATGTTTCCAAGGGAGTGCAGACGAATTTGCCATTGGTGGAACTGGAGGTGTCAGTGGTGTGTCATGGCCTGTTTTCAGGTTATTTGTCATACATATATTAATATTCACAAATACGAGCAAGTTTCTCTTTCATAGTTTCATGTCTGGACTGGTTATAGTGTTTTCTAATTTGTTGAGACTTTCTTACTTCCAGGTGGGCTGGTGGCCTTGAAGACAAGTACTTTGCCAGAATAGGGAAGAATACCGTCTCTGTTTATGAAACTGAAACCTTTGGCCTTATTGACAAGAAATCCATCAAAGTGGAAAATGTCATTGACTTCAGTTGGTCACCTACTGATCCCATTCTTGCACTTTTTGTTCCCGAACTCGGCGGAGGAAACCAACCTGCAAGGGTTAGCATGCAAACCAATTGCTAAATATTCGTTTACTCCTATGTGTAGTTATCTCATCCGTTGTCTTTCTCTGATTTCAGGTGAGTCTTGTGCAAATCCCAAGCAAAGAAGAATTGAGGCAAAAGAATCTCTTCAGCGTCAGTGATTGTAAAATCTACTGGCAAAGCAACGGGGAATACCTTGCTGTTAAAGTTGATCGTTACACAAAAACCAAGAAAAGCACATATACCGGCTTCGAGCTTTTCCGGATCAAAGAGAGGGACATCCCGATTGAGGTTCTTGAGCTTGAGAATAAGAATGATAAGATCATTGCCTTTGCCTGGGAACCGAAGGGCCACAGGTTTGCAGTTATTCACGGCGATAACCCTAGGCCTGATGTGAGTTTCTACTCAATGCGTAGTGGAACTCACATTGGTCGCGTTTCGAAGCTTGCTACTATTAAAGGCAAGCAGGCAAATGCTCTTTACTGGTCTCCAACTGGCCGCTTTATTATTCTGGCTGGGTTAAAAGGTTTTAATGGGCAGCTGGAATTTTACAACGTCGATGAGCTTGAAACCATGGCTCAAGCTGAGCATTTCATGGCAACAGATGTTGAGTGGGATCCTACTGGAAGGTAATACTTATACTTTTGAAATGGGAACTAAATCTTTTGCATATTCATCTCCTCTTTTTTAGCTATATTTGATTCTTAATACTGTTTGGGGTAATTGATTTGTATTTGTAATTCATTATATTGGTTTGTTGGGGGTTATTATGTAGATATGTTGTGACAGCAGTGACATCTGTCCATGAGATGGAAAATGGTTTCAATGTGTGGTCCTTCCATGGCAAGCTACTTTACCGGATCCTCAAGGATCATTTCTTTCAAGTAAGTTCTCCAATCATCTTGTTTAATCAGTTTTTCGTACGACTGTTTTCTTTACATCATCCCAACACCACCTCTAAACCAGTATGAACACACAAATGAGGTTGAGGAGATATGGATTCATGTCGATAGCAGGATAGTAAAAATCATTACATTGAATTGGTTTTACCTGCAGTTTCTGTGGCGCCCAAGGCCTCCGTCTTTCTTGACAGCTGAGAAAGAAGAAGAGATCTCTAAGAATCTGAAGAAGTACAGCAAGAAATATGAGGCTGAGGATCAAGATGTGTCGATGTTGCTGAGCGAGCAAGACCGCGAGAAGCGAAAGGCTCTGAAGGAGGAGTGGGAGAGGTGGGTTAGTGAATGGAAGCGACTCCATGAGGAAGAAGAAGTTGGAGAGGCAGAAGCTCCGAGATGGAGAAGCAAGTGATGAAGAAGAAGAGTACGAGGCTAAAGAAGTGGAGATCGAGGAGTTGGTGAATGTGACTGAAGAAGTTATATCTTTCGACTGATTTTCAACTACTTGTAGTCTTGTTATGAACGACATCCCTTGCTAAAAGAGAAGAATCTTTACTATTTTTGCACTGTTGTCAAACATAGACAAGATAATTTTTGTAACAATTTCAACATGGCGTATTTTCTTTGTGCAAGGTGTAATGTTGTTACATGCCTATTTTTTACTTTTTCATCAACACGGAAGTTTGTATATGCGGCATTAACAAACTTGGATCGTATGCGAAGCCATCAAATCTTGTGCTATAAATCTAAACCTAATTTTAGTTTATAATGGTCCTTCTGGTTTCTTTCTTTTCACAGGAATACAAGACAAGTCATGAAGGAATGAGGAATGGAGTAGGATTTATAATTCCTAAATAACCTCAAAGTATTCAATCAGGCCATATCTTATGTTCAACTGAATTTTACATTTAAGCTTGCAAATTTATATACACATCCCCCTTTTGATTTGTGAAGTTGTAACCAAAAATGGAAAACAACACAATCAAAAGTAAAGTTACGGAGGTGGCTGGCAAGAAAAAGGATATTTATTGACATCAATTATTCTACAAAATTGCCAAAATATACCAATTACATAAGAGAGAGAGAGAGAGAGAGAGAGAGAGAGAGAGAGAGAAAGAGAGGTTAGATGAGGTGTGAGCATCTCTTGAGCTCAATCTGGTATTTGATATCCTTCTTGGAAACCACCACCATACCGGAAAGCTCTTCTACCTTCTCAATCATGAGTCTCAGCAATGGCACTTTGGATAGAGTTTTGCATGACCCCACCATGATCAACTTCTTCTGCTCAACATCAACAGTCACCAAATCAATCCATTAGTCTCTTGTATAGATTTAACTTTCAAAATCTCAACAGCTTCTAAGCGGTTAGATAAGCATTTTTCTTTAGTTGTAGAACAAAGCAGAAAATCACAGATAAGGATATGAATATGAACCTTGGCTCGTGTAAGGGCTACGTTTATCCGGTGCCAGTCTCCAAGAAGTGAAGATGTGTTGTTTCTAGGGGTTTCGGAGGACCTCACAAAAGACACCAATATGCAGTCCTTATCCCTTCCCTAATACAAACACAATGATTCAAATATAGAATTATAATGACTTCCATTCCATGCATATAGGAGACAGAGTAAATTAAATAAGAAGGATGGAGTATTACCTGATATTTGTCTATGGTGTGTATCTCAACAAGTTGAGAAGTAGCTCCCTGGATGAGATTAGCCTGAGAGTTGTAAGGAGTAATAACGCCAATCTCTTGCCCTTCAATGCCTCCATCTACCAGAGTTTTAACAGCCTGTTTTAAGACAAATACGTAAGGAAAATGTTAAAAATGTTTAGTGATGAGGACTGCTGAGATAAGATAAGATGCATTACTAAATCTTTTCCTAAAAGTAAATTCATCTAGAGATGAGAGACAAAAAAGAACATTTTCACCTCTGCAATAATATATGCTTCGATTGGGTTGTTTATGGCTTTGCGGTCATTAGTCTCATATGCAGGCAACAAATCTGCAGTAGGAAAAACTAGATTGTTCAAGCGCATATGTAATCATTATATTCCCAATATGAAGAGGAGGAACTGAACAAACCTGTGTCAATAAATATCACAGCTTGGTTTGGATCCAGAACCTGCTAACAGCAAACAAGTTAGTTTATTTGATAATGCCAACGTACAGTGTTGTCAAATTTAGAGCTAACGAAGCATCACGGGTGGGAAGCCAATTAGTTCATGCAATGACAATGTGGGACTGATAACCCATATTCTTACTGGAACTTAATAGGTATCATGGCGCTCGATAGCAATAACAGAGTAAAGCAGTGTTTCGTTTAAATGGCTTTCTCCCTAACATAGAAAAAGAAAGCGATAACATTCTTTTCTGCTTGATGTAGCATTAGGCCTGGTTAGTTTAACTATCATACATAAAGAATAAAGATATATTTGAAGAATTAAATAATTTGTCAAGACCTTAGTCAACCATGCAGGTGCAGACGCTGATGACCTGTACTCGAGCTTTGCATTCTCTACTTCTGTAGAGCCACAACGCAATCTATTTCCGTATATCAAAGCATTCGAAAGTTCCATTATGGCTGCACACATCCGGTACTGAATATTGTACAAACATTGCATTTAGACTCTCACTTACAATAGGAGTGTTAAAACGAAATTGAGTACCTGGGAATGCAGAGTTGCAATCGCCTGTGGGTGTGCTTCAGAGAGCCTGCAAAAGAGGCTTACACTCATTCCATTCTCCTTAGCCTCTGGACTCTGATATCATATGTGCAATTCACATATATTAGTCAGCGGTACCTCACCGAGGCTGGTCAGTATTATGAAGAAAGAAATGCACCTGGACAAGTGGCGGTAATTGATAGTGATCCCCAACAAGAACAAATCTCGATGCAAATGACAGTGGGCCCAACGATACCTAACAAAGGGAAGAAACTGATTTAATACACATATCAGACAAATAGATCATATGGTGTTAGGGATACAAGCAAGGAGCCCTAACTCTCCCCAAAACCATGGTTGTAGGAAAATGATTGACACTCACTTATATACCACTCCACACTTGTGTGTGGAGTCGATGTGGGATATCCCACATCATAACAATACCTTCCCCTTTGAAACCGTACGTCCACGGACGCCCTACTCCGGAAGTCCTCCCCACCCACGGCTGGGTCCGCGGTGGGGCCCACCCAGGTTGCTTGCTGACCCACCCACGACTCCATTCGCTGTGATATCAGTCCGGGCCCACCCGGGGACTATTCCCCCGGGCCCACCCGGTTTCCCGGGCCTATCAATGGGTCGCCCCTTCCCGCAGACGTACGATCCGGCAGGTCGGACCATTGTTAGGGATACAAGCAAGGAGCCATAACTCTCCCCAAAACCATGGTTGTAGGGAAAGGATTGACACTCACTTATATACCACTCCACAGTTGCGTGTGGAGTCGATGTGGGATATCCCACATCATAACATATGGCTAGAGAGGGCTTGCATCATAAGTTTCTCCTAAGTGAGTTCTACAGCTAGAGAAATTAGGTGGTAGGGATGAATAATTATTACTTTTGAGTTGCATATATATATATCTATTTTAGTTTTGGTTTGAATTGGATGCTTCCAGATTTGTCATTTCCAGACTCGGGAGCTCTATTATAAGCATCAAAAGCAAGCACCACTACCTTAACGTGTACACTCTTTGGTTGGTGTATGATCACAGAAAGCCTAATCTTTTAGATCAAGAAAAGGAGATTGATGTAGCATAAATCTTGCCAAACTGAAAACAATATCTAAAACAAAGAAACAGATTTCATATACCAAAAACAGATTTCCTGACAGGCACTTGACAAAATCAACAAATATTCATCCACGCCAAAATTATTGAACAAAAGAATATACCGGTAGTGTTATCTGTCCCGCTTCATCCATGATGCATACGTCAAATCTCTTGTTAGTAAGCAAAGGGCTAGTTATTCCCAAGCAAGTGACAGCAACGACATTAGTTGTTTCCAGCCTCTCCTTAATGGCCTTGGTGCTACCCAAATTCATTTCTGCCATCACAAAATTTGCATATAAAGTAAAAATAATTAAGCTTGCAAATGAAACTATTTTCATAAACCAATTACCGAACCTGATAAGCAATTCTCTCGAACTTCCTCATGCACCACCTCGTACCTACCGATTCTCATAAAATCTACGCCCTGCGGAAGTTCTCAGATAGTGTCACCGAAAAGAACCCTAAAGAAGATGCAACAAACAAGAAGCAAACCTAGTAGATAACTAACATGAAGAAACACGGAGAATTATGAATACTTTGGGAAACTGTGATGGCATGTCAATCATCATTATTTGCAGTAACATCTGTCTTTCAAGCCCAAATGGAGCTAAATGAATATAGGCTTGCTATCATAATCTTCAAATTAAAGAGAATCAAGTTTCCTCATCTTAACTTTTTTATTGGAGTTTTCTACTATCTGATATCACTTAAGTCTAGGTAAAATTGACAAAGCAACATACAAATACCACTTAGTTGTAGATAAAATGACACTTATTTCTTGTAATTAAAGAGCTTCACTGGTTGTTTTGCAACGACATATGTTTTTAGTTATTCCATAGGAAATGTTCAGGTGACACCAATTTCAACACTACCAAGAATTTTGAATATAGAGAAGTAAAACTAACTACCAATGGTTGACAGTCAGATTTACAGGCTTTTTAAGTTCTTGGATTACAAATGCTCATGAAAAGATGCAGCAAGGATAAATTATGACCTGAGCTTTCAATTTGATAAGTAAATTGTCAACAGCCGAATTTGTGTAGGACGTGAGCAAAATGGATAAACCTCTTAGCAGCAATGCCTTCACAGCATGTACCATGGTGGATGTTTTGCCTGTTCCAGGCATTCCAAGAATAAGAGCATAATCCTTTGCTGTGAGTATCTGAGAACAGTCAGTTACCAAGGTTATCAACAACTAGAATGCCTTATTAAAGAATCCCAAATTTTTCTTGTACACAAAGTGGTAACTCTAGAATGTGAAAATGAAAAAGGGAATATTTTTGGATTGAACACAATGTCTGGACTCTGACCTTGAGTATAGCTTTTCTTTGATCATCATTTAAACTTTTCTCTGACCAGATATATGAAATAGCCGGATCTTGACTAAATATGCAGCCACTATCAAATCTAGGCATCTGCAACCATTAAGTATATAATCATGGAATTTATGTTGTGTGACTCAACAATTACTACATAAACGGGAATCTAGGATCAGAAGATTCACCTCAAGATCCACAACCTTCTTTCTCAGACAAGAACTACTTTCATTTTGCAAAAAGAGTTGGATAAGATTGAACCTACAAAGTATGGTAAAGTCACATCATTGCTTTGCTCTTATAAAGAACTATGATTACTGATTAACTATGTGTTAGAGATAGAGTTTATCGGAGGAGATCGAAGAGCAACACGAGATCGATGGCTAAGGACGGTGTTTCGGAGAAGCCGTAGAATATCGAGAGGTCGACGTGTGCGAGTCGGATGCATGGATGTGCATGGCTAGGGTTTCGCGGCTAGGGTTTCTCGAGATGGATTTGATCCGAATTGCATGACGTCGACAAGTGGAGAAGAAGGAAGTTAATTATTTACTTATTTATGTTGGTCTATTTTTAATAAAACCCATATATAGGGTTGGCCGCATAAGGCCTAAGATATTATTATTATTAGTATATATATTCATAGTTAGAGAAGGATAGGGTATCGAGAGTTTTATGTTGCTCTTGGTCTAGACATCGGCGTGATCGCTTGGCCGGGGGTTTTCTCCTGTGGGACTCGTTTTGAGTATTTCGTTTTATTTAATCTTTGGTTATTGTTATTATCAATTGTTCGTATCTTCCCCTTTACTCTAACACTATGCATCAAATAAGAATGTTTTGCTAACCTCATTATTGCAAATAATGTCATAGATTCGTCTTTGTCAACTCGCCACAATTGCTTACGGAGATCTTCTGCCATTGACCTAGGATTATGCCCTGGAAGCCTTAATTTCTTTGTGAAAGATACCTGAAGATTCAAGGACCAGTTTATTATTAATGATAACAGATTTTATAAGTGATTGGGTACTATTAGTAATCTGAATATTTGATGCTGATGAAAGTTTGTACTAGCAAATGCCTTATCCTTCAGGAAGAGGAAATGCAACGATCAGTCAAAATCTATGATGTAATGATGCAACTGGCATTTCAAGTACCAAACTGAAATACTTACAGAGACATGAAAGTTACCAGTGTCCACAATGATCCCATTAGCAACTCGTAGTTGATCTGGTTCAGTGCTTAATATCTGTGATCATAGATGGAAAAGTTTTGGTAGTATATTAGGATATGATAGTAAGCGGAGAGATATCCTAAGGGTTGCATGAAATATTGCTATTGAGGAGATTGCTGCCACATAATAACTAATATAGTAGTAAATAAATGCATCCCCCATTAATGGTTAGACTGAGTTTCCACATATACATATGACTTTATAGCATTAGAAATTATCCTTACTTGAAGAGGAAGAAGATAAAGAAGAAGAAGAGGAAGAAGAAGAAGATAAAGAAGAACATACCACATAGTCCCCATTCTTGAACATATGCTTTAAGGGAGAGGAAGTACTTAAAGAATCGCCATTTGGTTGTTCAGCATCAACCATTGGATATTCTCGAGAGACAAAGCGATAGACAAATGGGTTTCCCTTGGAAATATTTCTCTCTGATGATTTATCTGAATTATCAAGAACCAGGGATGAAAGGGAAATGGGATGGTGGTCATTTCTGGATCTGTCAGATAGCCAGCTCTCTTTCTTCACTACCTCCAAATGTTTAGCCTCCAGATCAATTAATCTTTCCCATTTCTGGAGAAAAATAGTATGTGTTGTTGTTAAATGGGAGACAAGCGAATCGTACATGTCACTGAGTCCACTTCCTTCAGCAGTACCACCATGTGCCTTCACATAAAAGCAAACTTGAATAACTTGACTCCTATATCAACAAAAGCATCAAAACATAGATAAATAAAAGATTTCATACAATTTCTAAGTCACTAATCAACTTAATTCTTTTCATCTCCCAATTGACCACTACAAATGATCATTCTGCTCCCATGAAGTTTTGTCTTGCCAATAACCAGTTTAAGAGAATTCGAAAGAACACCAACAGCATCAATGTGAAAGAAATGCTAAATCGCACTATGGACTGCTTTACAGCACCAAACACTGATCAAACCATTAGCATCACTACAGTCACCAGCTTGTCAATTTTGACAGGGTTTATTGACCTCTCAGTATCTGATGACTATTCACAATGATCCCACAGATGTTATCTAAGATGTATGTCCCGAATGCTTCCCTTGTAAAAATATTGGATGTTGCATAGAGATGGGCAATATAATTTTTCTGAGTGCCTCGTCGTATGTACTCACAGCTCCATAATATGAAGCCACATATTTAATATTCTTGGGGAAATACGTAGTCCCTTAGAACTAATAAAATGACTGAAGAGGGAAAAAACGTTCATGGCTAGGAAGGTCATTCAAAACTGGGTAAAAATGATTAAAAGGTCACCCATAATATTAATGTACTGCTGCGTTCATGTTGAAGCAATGACTCAATTTTGCTTGAGACATTATTCTTCACGAATCCAGGAAGTAAAATCTAGATTTTAAGTACTTAGGAAAGTCCACATGAGAGATTAAGATTGAAAGGCATACCTTGTGATAAATACTGCAGGCACTCAGGTGTCGACAACTTCTGCAAATATTTGGACTCTGCATGAAACGAGTGCAACAAGAAATTGCAATCTAACATGAGAAATTCATAAAAACAATTGGAATGGGAAAAAAATAGAGGTGCAGATACCTGTAACATTGGTGGCAATTGCTGAGTTGTTGATGCCTTAAGCAGATCATTTGCCAGTTCATTGCGTCGCATTATGAGTCCAATTAAGTCAGATCTTCTAATAGAGATTCCCTTCAGAAATTATTCATGCTAGAATTAGCAACTATTAAGAATCCATGAAAAGTAGGATGAAGACTAACTATGTTGACCAACCTGTGTTTGATCTGTGTGAAGATAATAAAGAAGACCATGTTCAATATTCATCATGTATCTGAGAAGGAACAAAAAGAAAAAGTTACATATGCAACTAAAACAGAAATCAATAACCTGAATGAGTATAGCTGTGAAAATTTAAATGTGAAAGAACATCTTGCTGATAACACACCGCTCTGACATCAGGAGTGTATATAACATAACTTGTGCAGTATGCTCCATAGCTGTCTGCACATGAAAAAATGTGAAAGGGTATCAACGTAGGCTCCAGAAGAGGATAGAGAGAAGAAGTCTGTCAGAGAACATCCAGGAAAATGATGGCACAGTACAGCAGTACTGCTCTTTCACATGGAGGAGTTGGCAATTAACATACCAGACCACTAGTTCCTTTCCCAGTTTTGAACTCCAGAGGCATAATTATTTCACTTGCTTCTGCAGAGTTTGTGTTTATTCTTACTCTAACAGAAGCGTCGATCATTCCTTTCAATCCGTATTTTGGGGCCCAAGCCATTTCTTCGATGTCAATTACCTACATAAGAAGTCTCTGTTTAAGCAAGCACAGAATCGTAGGGCAGAATCATCAGAGTTGAAAGATTGACGGGAGATAATCGTATCACATGCATGTGCTAAATTCACGGCAAACAGTCAGCAAGAATCGGAGTCATCGTGCACTCTTTCTTAAGTTTTGAAAAAAATGCACTTTCAGTTGGTACTTCTGTTAAATGATTATACTGGTTAAAAATTAGCTTCTAGATCAATGCCATGCCTTGGTTTAAAAATTGCAAGCTTAATATAAATTATAATACTAAATTATCATGTCTCACAAAAATGGACTCATATTTCTCTCTGTGATAGGAATAAGCTTGTAGATGTTTATTTAGCTTTATTAATACATAAAACCGTTCAAGAAGAGAAGTAACGGTAACTATGAATAAAATAGACAAACCTAATAGCACTTCCTGACTTAAAATGTAATTATAGATAGGAAAACCTTTACCTCACAAATTTTGATCTTCTTCAATCCTTCATCGCATTTAAAATCAACGGTTGGAATTTTTGAACCCTAAAAAGGGAAATGACGACATCCAAAGTCAGAGGTTGCGATTCTCATAGAATGGGAAATTACTTACTGTAATTACAATTAAAAGGGTTTAAGTGGATCAGACTTAATCATGTGTAAACCAAAAGATTCAGATAAAAAAATTGGACAGATAAAGTACTATTCCATAAGTTTATCTTGTACAAGAAACTCTCCCGAGGTTTTTCTCTGCTATACTACAGAATTCAAAATCTAGCACCTGAATACAAATTATAACTTTTCCGTAGATAATTATCTACCTGAGAATCTCGAAAGGAGGATATCCAATTCAATAGTTTCGGGATAGCCTCAATCATAGTTCTGAAAATATCATTTTCATTCACTGCAACAATCCCAGAAAAACGTAGTTAGTGTCTGGGAACAAGCTGAACCTTTGTTCTATGATTATTTGTCAAGGTCCCAGCTGCTACAAAATATACGGAAAAAAATGTTTCAAAAGTACAATGCAAGCAGAAAATGGGACAGTTAGAACAGGGAATCCTTAAATCTCCACCTCCACATGCATAAAGACTTTCAAGACTTTTCTGAAGCACTGTTCTGGCATATTCTTCCAGGAATTCTTTCGAAGGGGATTCACTGATGAGGCCAGCCTAGAGAAATTAATTATGTTAGCTCAATGAAAACCACATTTGGTAGCAAGTAGGCTAAACTAAATATTTGCTATAGAATTGCTGTTTCTTAGAACCTGAAAGATCTGATGCAATAAGGTACCCAACAATGCTGGAGTAGAATGTTCTGTGCTTTTTATCCTCTCATCCAGGACAGTGCGCCTTGCGCAGCTGAAACTAGCAGAAACCTATAGTGAGACAAATTATAAAAAACAATTAGGGAAGATTTAGACAAGAGGTCAAAGCAGAAATTTTGAACTTAACATATACTGAGACTGTTAAATTACAAATTGTAGACATGCGCATAATTGAAGCTCAGCACTGAAACATAAGAAGAATGAGTGATCAGTAATACCCGAGTTCCAGATACCAAGATATTTGGGTGCACAATGAAAAAATTCTTCTCACGATTGACATTGCACTTCCCATGGGAATCAAATTCACCAATCACGTGAACAATGTCTCCAGGCGCCACAACACTGAAGTACCTAGTTTGAGATAATGAACAGCAACAAAAGGATGAGAAACTTTGTACCAACTGCTACTTTTACAAGTGTTTAGCTGGATACAACCTCATTGATGAGACTTAAACAATTTATCATAGCTTTCAACATATTAGTTATCCAAAAGAAACACTCATCACAGAAGAATGTATAGAAACGAGAGGTTCCAGAATGCAATTAGGAGAAGATGAATATGACTAACCCAATTGGCATATCTAGAGGAATGAAGGTTTTAAGGGACTAAAGTGACACTACAAGAATCTAGAGAATTATTGCAGTTAGCTTGATGTGTGAATATAGGAAATTGAAATGATATTGCTTTCAAAATTTAGTATATTTGTATAGAACGAAACAATCCAGATAGTGGGGCCATAAAGTGAAAAGATGCAATGATAGAACACAGTAAGACAACATGAAGCAAATCAGTTGATCAACAAAGTCATAATAATCACTTCTTCCTTTACCTGCGCAACCTGAAATTTAAACATCTAAATATCACTTGATTTCTGGTGATTCCCTCAATCTACTTACCATTCATCCCACAACTGCAAGGCCCGTTCAGCTCCATTTTGCTCATTCAATAAGCGCAGAACCTATAGAAAATTAGTCATAAAGCTTCTTACTAGTATCATCACCAAGGCCAAGTCAACAAAAGATCATGCATACCTTGAAAGGGGATGGAGGGCCTGATGACACAGCAGGTGCATGCTTTTCTGAAACCTATGGCAGGTGTGTAAAAACAATTTTACTCTATTTTCCATGAAGGATGAATTGACAAGGAAAAACAAATACCTCCAATACAAGATAATTGAAATTAGCATCTCTAGTGAATCTATTTTCTTCTGAACTCGTGGGCAAGTGGTGTACAACAACATCAGCTTTAGGGCGTTTCTCAGCATCTGAATGTGACTCATCATCTTTATATGATGAACTTTCAACAGAAATTACATCCTCTACTTGATCTAAGAGTTCAATTAAAGCCTGACATGAGACAAGATAAAAACCCTCCGAGCATTGAGAACATTATGATTTAAGAAAGAAATAGATACTAAAAATTGTTCGTAGTACTTCTGGTGCAAGCTGAACAGCAACTTGGGCTCAATAAATGAAGATTACGAACAACCAACCTTTTTGTGCTGCCTTGAACCCAGCTGATCCGGTATCCCTTTGAAATCCACTTCTTCAACAGCCTGCATATCATGTATCATCAAATTCATCTAAAAATAAGCACGATCTTAAAGAAAATTAAAATGTTCATGTGAAATATTAGTTGGACCACCTTATTATGGCAACAAGACAGCGAGGGTGGAGTAGTGAACGGGCTCTGAGTATCAGGTAACTCAGGTTTATCACAATTCATATTTCTGTTATTTCCAGGACAACTTAAATCATGACCTCGGTTGAGCTTTCTTGAGGCAAGCCCATCAGAACATATTAAAGGTTTCGTATGTGGCTTCAGTGGAGGTGAAGAAAGCCATTTTTCAAGTTTCCCTGACATGTTAGGAGAAGTTTTTACCTGCAAATGGAACTAGTTCATTACTTTCAAAACCAAAAGAATGGAAAGGTTGCAAAACCAAAGTAAAATCTAGAACACCTTATCCTGCGAACATTCTTGAAAGGTCAATGAGTTAAACCTCGTAGAATCTGTCAACACCCTTACCCCACATAAATTCTTAGACATAGCATGCAACCTATCATTTACTGGAGAAATTTTCCAAGTCACTTCATCAGCTATGTCATCCTGACTCTGCTTGATTAGCTATAAAAGAGAGCCAAAAGAAGAAGTTACACATACAAGTAACAACAAGATATATTTTAATTCAGCTGCATGACTGCTCTGTTTCTCTTTCGTAAGATTTGTTCTGTTTAACACAAACCAGAACTTTCTACTCGGCTTCATTAACGGGAGGTTGAGAGGGAAAAACAAAAGGCTTGCCATTTCTGGGAAAATAACAAAATAATCTCCATTTAAAATCCATTGTAAGTCTATTCAGTATAGTTCCAATAGACTCTGAACCAATCCATTAACCTCACATACTATCTTCGCAAGATTTAATAAATAGCTAGCAGACAGGAAATAGTTTACAGAAGTATTTCCACTAGTTCACCATTGTGCATTATCTAGATTGATTAAATTCTAAAGTTTCTCTAAAGAACTACATTCCATCTCAATATTCTTGACTGAGTTACTCAACAATATGAACAAAATATATGGAACAATTGATTCATCAATCTACATATAAGTGAATACTACTCTATTTAACCATATGCCTCATAATTCAAACAAATTATTTCAGGGCTAAATACTATTACCATTCCAGGTGAAAACTTGAAACGCTTAACGTTGATGGACTTGGAAGGCTCCGGTGATACATCCATTTGATTCTCCTCATGATTAATCGCCACCGGCAATAACTTATCAGTTTGCATATTCGGAGATGGATTATATACCTCAGTTTTCAACAAATTCCCCTCCTTTTCCATTTTTTTTATTCCCACAACTCCATTATCAAAACTTTTGGCCGAACTCTCACAATGTACACCAAAAAGATTCACCCCTGGCACATCATTTCTGCTTTGAACATTTCGAGAAACGCCATCATCCACATCAATTACAATCTTATTCGCCGAATTACTTCTAGGTCTCTCACCACTCAGACCTCTAGTACTCGATTCACCACTCAGACCTCTAGTACTCGATTGAATCTTACCTAAACTAGCTGCGCCACCGGGATTGTCCGACCCGGCTTCAGCACGATTCACTATCGGTTTAGGTACTATATGGGAGTTGTGATTGGCAGCAGAATCAGCTCCCTGATCGTCATTTCTCTGCTGGAATGTGGGTTTCTGGCTCTGAGAGTGGCGCTCAAAGAAGTGCTGAATACCGAACTTAGACGGCTCAGATTGCAGCGGCTCACGGGTGGGATTGCTCGATTTCTTGCCTCCCGAACTCCCCCTCTTCCGAGGAGCCATTAATTGGGATTTGCTTCTTGATTACGAGAAAATGGGACTTCAATTCACCCGATAATCAGCTTAGATGAAAGAATGAAGATGAAGGGTTGAGCCATTTTCTTTTGTTTTTCTCAATTTGCAAAATAGGAAGTGCAAGAATGTGGGGTTTTCTTTTTTTTTTCTCCCGCCAAAATATTTGTTTTATGGAGGGAAAAATATCTGAGCGTTGGATCAAAATGGACGGCAGCAATTCACTACCAGCCTTTCTCGTTGGGCCTGGGCTGCTACGATAGGTTTATGGGCTCGAAACTCCTGATTCGGATCATCGAGCGCAACTGACTACACTTTTAATTTCTTTTTAAATGTCACGACTATACTCGCGCGTGCATTTTGTATTTTTGAGGACATTCGATAAAATTGGAATCATAGACATAAGATTAGTAGTATGATCCTATTCAAGAATGACACGCATAAATCAAAAAATAGTTATGCGTTTTTTTTCTATTATCTACTACGCTATTGAATGTTATTTATATATTTTTTTTATCATCGAGTTGTAACTTTAATTGGTGTAAAATATCATCTATAATATATTTGACTTTCTCTATAATAATAAGCCGATTTTTCTTTATATTTTAGAAATTTATACTTTTGTCCTCCTTACATATTTGCTCACCTAAGTTTGCAGATTCATGAATATGATCATCTCTCGAGTAGAATTTATTCACAAATTATAAACAGTGGTCCAATAAATTAAATTATTTTGAATTAATTTTGGTGAGAACAACGCTTCGATGGATTAAATAAATGATGACTCCACCATTAAGTAATTGTAGATGGGTTCAATGGCCCTATTATAGTTGTGTACAACTGACTTTTAATAGCTAGACTAGATAGATCAATTTCAACCGATTTTCAATCAATTCGATGGCCTATTTGAAAAGAAAAAATGGGACCATTTGGTGCAAGTTTGGAATCCGATCCAAGATCATTCGACTATAATTTACAACGGTATTACATATGATTTTAAATAAAACTCATCAAATTAATAGGAGGAATTTAAAATTTTCAACCTTTTAAATCTGAGTTCCGATCGACATAATCTAAACATCATATTGAGTTTATATAAATCAATTTTTGATCGAAACTCTCTTCACAAAGAGAATGGGTAGTGAAATGATAGCATCTATAGAATTGAGGTACTAAATCGTAAACTTAACGCAGGAAGAGCAAGGATAATTAATCGCGTGAGGCCGACGGTTGAGGATTCGGTGATTATAAGAGGTGGTCCGAAATGAAACTGAAATTTTGTTTTATTCATCGTACTATTAATTAATATTAATAATAATGAATTGACAGTATAATTTAATATTTGCTGATATTGGTTGGAAATAAATGAGTAGCCCAGACATAAAGATTTCAACTGTTCATCATACTTACTTTATGTTGGTCTTTAATGCTCGTATAATTGTTGAATAATATATCTGATAAAATAATTTGGATTAGACGATTCACATCAATTTACTATAATTCATATTGTACAGATTGCAATTGAAAATTTTGGAATGCAGATGTGTTTTAATTAGAATATTGATTTAAACAGTAGTATGGAGTATGATGTTTTTTAGAAATATCTGCACTGGTTCGTGTAGGCAAATATATTTTGAATTTTTGATAGTAGGTGTTTCTATAATTAAAATATATTTATTAGACGACAGTTTTTTCATAGGAATAGGTCGATAGTATATTAAATTTATAATGTACGATTTTGTTACTTTCTTGTGTATAGAGATTTGGAATAGGTCGATAGTATATTAAATGCAGTAAAAGAATAATATGCGATTAGTTCGATCTAACTACATCGTGGCATTAATACGCCGATCCTAGATGCAGTAATATTAACTTTCCTAATAAAACATTTAATAAGATGTGTGAATACCGACCGTGTATTATACAGTAGTATCTATTTTTAACTATACGTCCTAATAAAATCTTTACAAATATCATTAAATACAGTAATGATGCGGAAAATCTCGAGAAAGCTAGTCACCGATAATCAAATAGATGTTTCTTTAATTTCATTTAGCAACTGCAACTTGTCAAAAGGGTTTGTTAAGCACGTCTACCGTGCAAATCATAATTTGCAATCGGATGTAATTTTGACTACTCAACCCAATTTTATATTCAAGAAATCGAATGCATATCCCACTTCACCATCTCTTTTTAAGTGAAAAAATAGTTTCTAACTATCTCAAGATTGCATTTTTATTAGACATATGTTACAAAGTCGTAGTAGGATACAAACAATAATCACTTCAGATAGAGATGTGTGTAGGATTATTGACAAGGGGCAACATAATTCGTATTCTTAGTTTATTTTGTAATTTATGGATTCATGTATCAAAACGAGAAATCTCAAAAAACAAAATTACAAAAATTTGCGCAGAAAATAAAATATTAACAACTAGTATACTTTATAGTAAAAAGTAACAAAACAAACTACTTTAGACCGCATAAGTAGCAACGTTTTGTTAAGAAAAAGATGTTGACACGTAGTCATCACCTAATGTTTAATAAAGATGGGCTATTGCGTTTCTTTTATAAGGATTTGTGGAACATATAGGCTTTGTAGAAAGTATTTGGTGAAGTGAAGACGAGTTATGAATATCAAGATTTTACGTGAGTAAAAAAATTTAGTTGAGACGATTATTGTACAAAGTTTTCATGGAATTTCGGCCAAATATATAATACTCCCTCCATGTATAATTATTGTCCCATTTTTCTTAATTGTCTCATATCTCTACACACAATCATCAATTTTCCTAAATTACAATGCCGGAAAAAATGAAATTATGAGATAGAGTGAATATATATATATATTTTTATATATAGTGGTATACTATTAAATATCTCCCATTAATTAGTACTAATATACTTAATAATTTTATAAAAAAAACAAAGGAGCGACAACCTTGCCCCCACGTAAATCTGTCTTTGACTTCAACTTATATTCAGACAACAATATCAATATAAAGCTGGCATGAGACACATAGGCTGATTTAGGCTTGCGTGCAGGTCCAACCTGCTTTTTTTAATATATTTCATAATTTTCTTTATATATTTGGAAATCTATATTTCGCTCCAATAATTTTAAAAATATTTATATAAATTAGCATTTCAAAAAAGCAAATTTCAATCTCCTAATTATGGATTCTGGGTCCAGCACAAGCAACATGAACTTTAGTTTAATGACTCCTACTCAACTCAATTAAATCCTACTACTAAGCCGAAATTCTCTAGTCCATAATTAACGTCGGAAATATTCAAAATGTATTTCAGTCCAAATAATTGAAGCTTTCGGAGCGACACTGAAAATTATCCCAAAGAGCTAGCGATCCGATGAGAGAGAAAAATCAAACGTTTGGTTACAAGGCCGAACTTAGCCACAAGTGGAGTAGCATAAAACGGACGGTTCTGGGCAGAGAAATCCCCATTCAAGAAAATAGAATTACAAGTATGTAGTACTTCCCTCTTAATGACACTATCGATTGGGCGGTTGGGAGTAATAAATGCATCATTAAAAAGTCGTAGTTAATTAAAGACAGCTAAATAGGTAGGTGTACAATATTATTTCGACGCACATGCACTATGCTATTCCGGATCGTCTTATCCCTATCTGGATCTCGGTCCTCCTCATTTTATTCCCCACCGTAGATTTTTTGGTACTAAAAGTCATATCCTCTGATTTTGGTTGGAAGTGCTTAGTGCAGGTTTTACATAATTACATGTGGTTAAAAATAATAAATTAACTACAAGGTTATTAATTAAATATACGAATTGGGATGGGTTTTTTTCATATGCGCATAAATACATATGATTTTTTTTATTTATTAAAATTTGTGCACTAGTGAAAACTTCAGCGATTTATTATTAACTATTTTAATTTTTGACACGAAAAACATCGTTTTTATATTAGCCGACTCGTCCTCATATTAAATCCTGGTCTTCACGTCAGACTCAATTTTTGAGTTATTTTAATCGCTTGTATAGATTTTAACATATTAAAAAATTGTGTATTTATATGAGCATTTTTTTAACAAAAAATGTGTAGAATTTGCTGAATATGGGTGTATTTACAAACTACTTAATCTGTTGCATAGAGCTTGTATTACTTCTTTTTGACACGGTTATTAATGAGAGTTGAAAATTGTGTATAAATGAATGTGTACTACAAACGAAGAGTTGATAGTTATATGTAAATAACTTGACAACCTGATTAAAAAAGTGAGAGAAGATAAATGAAGTGGAGGGATTAATAATCCTTAAATGGAATGGTTGCTTTTTTCTTTCGAAGCAATTTATTTTACAAGTGACATGCATTAATATATTAATATCTAGAGAAACAGAGATACGCCAACAAAATAGTCGAGAAATTGCAAACCGAAGGAGAAGTGAACACGTGTAGAGTAGTTACTAGGCAGTATCAATGAAAGCCATTAATTATGAAGAGTGATGAGTTTGCACACACAACTTAATATAAACCCCATGCTTCCATTAGGGTAGTGAAAGCAAGGCAGTAGCAAAAGAATGGCGTCAAGACCCGGGATTCTCACCGAGTGGCCGTGGACATGGCTCGGAGACTACAAGGTATATTTATTTTCTATCTCTAGAATCTTCATCGGAATTCATGAAAAAACACTAAAGTGATTGTGTTGTGTTGTAGTATGTGGTAATGGCGCCATGGGTGATCCACGCAACATACTCGTACATGGTGAAGGAGAGAGATGAGAGGGATATAGGGCATCTGGTCATCTTCCCTTTCTTGCTGTCGCGAGTGCTGCACAACCAGCTATGGATTTCGTACTCGCGCTACCGAACGGCCAAAGGGACGAACCGGATAGTCGACAAGAACATCGAATTCGAACAAGTTGATAGAGAGAAAAACTGGTATGGAGTTTTAATTTAATGTTAGTTTTATGAGAGAGAGAAAGTTATGAAGATTTGATTTGTATTTTTGCAGGGATGATAATATCATGTTTAATGGGATTTTGTTCTACTTGGGATATATATACGTGAAGGAGGCTCATCATCTGCCGTGGTGGAGGACGGACGGCGTCGTTTGGACGGCGCTGCTTCATGCGGGACCGGTGGAGTTTCTCTACTACTGGCTGCACAGGGCGTTGCACCACCACTTCCTCTACTCGCGCTACCACTCCCACCACCACTCCTCCATCGTCACTGAGCCCATCACATGTAAGAAATTTATTAAGTTGTTCAAAATTGTCTTAATTAAGATTCAAGAACCGTGTTAATCCCACCAAACTGTAGCTATTTTGGTAGTAATTCGGGAAAATTTGATGTTAGGGTAGGTGCGTTAGGCCTCCCACCTAAAAATATCCTAACTATCATTTATCGATTATGGGGTTTAAAAATCTGAATTAGAATATATGTAATTGTAAAAATAAGGCAAATTGGCACAAATGGTTCCCAATGTTTGTTAGTTTGGATAAATTGGTCCCTAATATTTTATTTTTAATTTATTGGTCCTCAATGTTTGCTAGTTTGGATAAATTAGTCCTTTTGTTAAATTTAATGTTAGTCAACTGTTAGTCAACTGTTAGTCATATAGGTCCGAAAATTATTTTTTTCGAAAAATATAATATTTTTTTAAAAATAATATTTTCTTATTTTAAAAAAAATTTGGTAACGAAAAAAAAATATTAAAAAACCTAAATTTAAAATAAAAAAATTAAGTAATACTACTAGTTTTAGAGACCAATTCATTCAATTTTTAACTATTTTTTCAAATAATTTTTTGAATTAATTTTTTTTAAAAAATATATATTTAAAAAAATTAACTAAATCTAGATTAACTAATAATTTTGCATCTCACGGCAGAGGAGGGGAGCGGATCGACAAAGGAGTTGGGGAATGTGTTATGTTCTTTGAGGTCAAAGATGTCGGAGAGGAGCTTCACACCTCCAAGTCGTCCAGGAGCTCCTCTCCGACGACATCTTCAACCTCAAAGAATAGAACACCTTCCTCAACTCATGTGTCGACCTACTCCTCTCTACCGTGAGATGCAAAATTATTAGTTAATCTATATTTAGTTAATTTTTTATTTAAATAAAAAACTTGAAAAAAAGTTAATTCAAATAATTATTTGAAAAAATAGTTAAAAATTAATTTACAATTGGATGAATTGGTCTCTAAAATTATTATTAAATTTTTTCGTTACCAAAAAAATTATTTGAAAAAAAAAGTTAAAAAAATTATTTAAAAAAAATAATCTTTATTGAAAAAAAAAATATTTGAAAAAAAATAATTTTTTTTCGAAAAATATTATAATTTTAAAAAAAAATTTTAAGAAAAAGTTTAAATTTAATTTAAAAATTGGATGAATTGATCCCTGAAACTTTTATTCCGTAAATATTCCTATGACTAACAATTGGCTAAGGGGGCGTTTGGTATGTGGGTTTACAGCCCTACTATGGGAATGGGGGAGAAATGATACCCATATACTACGTTTGGTATGTGGGTTTCGATATTCTACTATGGGTTTCATAACCGAATAGGTATGAGTTTTCTCATACTCATGTATTACTTGGGTTTGAGTTTCCAAACCCATATGGGTATAAAAATTAATTTTTATGCATTATTTTAAAAAAAATAAAATTAATTTTTAATACTTAGCTAAAATATAAATAATTAAAAAATAATTATTATATTAAATAAAACTTAATTTTTTTTCAGAATAAGCATTATTATTAAGAAAAAAATAAACATAATTTAGAAAAATGTTTTAATTTTATTTAAAAGTAAATACAATAATCTCGTTAAGAATATTAAATAAAACTTAAATTTTGTCAAATGTAAACATTATTATTTAAAAATGTTTTAACATCATTTATAAAAATGTCTTTATTTTTTTATAAAATAAATATTCGATAATCTCGTAAAAATATGTTAGAAAGTATTTTTATAATTATTTTTTAAAATATTTATTAATTTTTTGTAAATAATCAAAATAAAAGATATTTTGCTTTTTATTAAAATATTTTATTAAATTTCACAAAATAAAAAAAAAGATTTATATCATTATTATTTAAAATATTACAATATTCATAATATTTGGTTATCATACCCATTCACAAGTAAATGTAAAGCATCATATTTGGTTATCATATCCATTCACAAGTAAATGTCAAACACCATTAAAGGAATCAGTGATACACATACTCAATCACCCTACTATCATATCCATTATCATTGTTATTCCCGAATTCTTACCAAACGGCCCTAACTTAAAATTTAACTGAAGGACCAATTTATCCAAACTAACAAATATTGGGGACCAATAAACTAAAAATAAAAGATTATGGATCAATTCATCCAAACTAGAAAACATGAGGACCATTTGTGCCAATTTGTCTTAAAATAATTCTAAAAATTAAATAATTTGTACAATTGTCATATTTTGGGGGTTCGGGGGATCGATTTGTATTCATGCCTCTAGCATCAAACAAACCCTAATTCAATTCAGATTCAAGAAAACTCTAGTTACATCACAAACACGTAGCAATAAATGCATACAGTTGCTATGATGGAGAATACCCAAAATATGTTGCTACACGTAGTAGGGTTCCTCAAAATTAGGTGAAGTTTTGAATAAACATGATGTAATAGAAGTTTCTCGAAGCAGACATTGGCACTCTTATTGCAACCTAGCTAGGAATCTTGAAATTGTCACTACAAAAGTACATCATATATATATTTAAGCGCATTTTTGCATCTTATTCCTATAAGTAATAATACGTTGTTCTTGGTACGTATTTGGCAGCGGTGATCCATCCATTCGGGGAGCACATCGCCTACTTCGCCCTCTTCGCCATACCGATACTCACAACTATATGGACTGGGACTGCTTCCTTAATATCATTTGCAGGCTATATCACCTACATTGACTTAATGAACAACATGGGACACTGCAACTTTGAGCACATCCCTAAACGCCTCTTCTCCCTCTTCCCTCCTCTCAAATACCTCATCTACACACCTTCGTAAGTATCTTTAAATTCATATATATAATTCATCATAGTAAAGATCAAGATTGAATTTAATTACTAAATTAATTGATATATAATACATGCAGGTACCATTCTCTGCATCATACTCAATTTAGGACAAATTACTCTCTCTTCATGCCATTCTACGACTACGTCTACGGTACAATGGACAACTCTACCGATACACTATACGAAAGCTCACTAGTGAGAAAGGAGGACGTACCGGATGTGGTGCATCTCACTCATCTAACCACACCCGAATCCATATACCATCTACGGTTAGGATTCGCACACGTGGCCTCTAAGCCTCACAACTCCACTTGGTACTTATGGCTAATGTGGCCTGTCACAATATGGTCTATGATGATCACTTGGATATACGGCCGCACCTTCATCGTCGAAAGAAACATCTTCAAACGCCTCAAATTGCAAACTTGGGCAGTCCCCAAATACAGCATTCAAGTAAGAATAGATTAAGTTTCTTGCAACATGTGTAAAACATATGGTATCTTCTTTCTTTCTTTCTTTTTTTCTTTCTTTCTTTCTTTGTTTTAATGAAAAAAAAAGGGTGTTAAAGTTTTGAGGAAGGGTGCAAATATATTTCTTTAATTAGTATACTTGTTGTGTGCAGTACTACATGCATTGGCAGAGGGAGTGTATCAACAGCTTGATTGAGGAAGCAATAGTAGAAGCTGATCAAAAGGGTGTTAAGGTTTTGAGCCTTGGATTATTGAATCAAGAAGAAGGATTGAATAAGAACGGCGAGCTTTTCTTGAGAAGACACCCTCAAATGAAAGTGAAGTTGGTAGATGGGAGTAGTCTAGCAGTTGCGATTGTTCTTAATAGCATTCCTAAAGGAACGACTCAAGTGGTACTTCGAGGGAACCTTACTAAGGTTGCGTATTCCCTCGCCATCGCCTTATGCCAGGGAGGAATAGAGGTAACTCATTAAAGCTTAACCTCATAACATGAAAATGAATGCATTTGATCTGATCATGTGGTTTCTTATGACTTCATATATATAGGTGTTCACATTGAATGAGGATGACTGCAGGAAGCTCAAAGGGAAGCTTAGTGGTGAGGCTGCAAATAGCTTGATTCTTTCAAAGCAGAGCCCTTCAAAGGTTGGCAAACTAATCCATTCATGATACAAATTAACTTATAAAGCTTGTATCCCTTCCTAATGATAACAAGTGTTGGTTATGCAGATATGGTTGGTGGGAGAGGGACTAAGCGAAGCCGATCAACTTAAAGCGTCGAAAGGAACGGTCTTCATCCCATTCTCTCACTTCCCACCGAAGAGAACGCGGAAAGACTGTTCATACAACACTACACCAGCAATGCTGGCTCCCAGGCATCTCGAGAATCTCGACTCTTGTGAGGTAAGGATTACTACGACCACTCCCCTTCTCCTTTGTTGATGAAACACGACATTCTTAATATCGAATCTTATTGTGATGAATAATGGCAGAACTGGTTGCCGAGGAGAGTGATGAGTGCGTGGCGAGTGGCGGGAATAGTGCATGCTGCGGAGGAGTGGAACGTGCATGAGTGCGGGAACGTCATGTTCAATATTGAGAAGATATGGAAGGCCAGCCTTGCGCATGGATTCCGTCCGCTGACGGAATCCAAGATCAACTAGACGGCAGCAGCCGTTAACGTCAAAAGTACCTGTGTTTTAGTGATTTCAGTTTGTAAACGCTAGAGTTCTTGTAATTAAAGAAAGCCTTGTTAGTTTCAGGCTATTATAGAAATAAAGTGTTGATTTTCATTGTCACATAAAGAAGAAAAATATTACTAGTAGCACCTTATTTAAATCTATCAAAATACTTAAACTAAACTGCTATTATTATTTCATTTATAATTTACATGTACTCCATACAATTTCATATTCGGCTATCAACTCTATATTACATATTGCAATAGAATATCGCAATGAGATATTGTATACATTCTGAATAGCAAATGTCGGATTCTCGTCATATAAACTATACACTAGCTTATTTGAGAACAAACACATTATAGATTTATTTCCAATTTATCACGCAATAAAATCACCCAATAATATAATTGTTCATCACATGTGATTAGTTATTCACGTGCTTTCAATTTATTAACATCACGGGCTTCCACCAAATAATCCTGAAACAGTGGTCTCCGGTGTCTACATTTCCGAATAATTGCCTAAATGTATTTATACCTAGTATAGTACTCTTGTTTCCTTGTCATTAATGAATAGTGGTTGGAAGGGTACACTAGTATTAAATATTAATTTATTTCACAAAATACAAATAATTAATGTTATGCCCGTACATGCTATACATATATGTAATATATATTTAATTAATAATTTGAATTAACTTACGGATATTTCTCTAAATTGAAAATTTTAGCAACAAAGGGGCAGAAAAATATCGAATTTTGTAACTATGTAGCGCTAAAATTATAGCGTGTCGGCTTCAAAAGGAAGCATGCTCGTTCTGGTTAACGAAACATTTCATTCGTCTTACCTAAAAACAATTATTTATAGGGTTGACCTTTGGATTTTTGCAGCTTTGTACAACATTATAAAAGTATTGATATGTGATATTTTTTATTAAGAAAAAATGAATTACGTTTATCACATGTCAATATTTTTGAACATACAACGGTATATAAATGTGGTAGATTCAAACCATTATGATTTTGTAGATATACAAATTTTAATAAATTGAAAGACTGGGCATTTAGGTTAGTGTTTCAAAAGTCAGATCTAAAATTAAAATTCCCGTGTTTACAAACTAATATTTTTTTTATTAAAAATAAAATAAAATTACATGCGTACTAAAATAGTTAAAAAGAATATCCGCATGCAACAAAATAGAAAATATTAAATCAGCTTTTCAAATATTTAGACAGGAAAATAGCACCTCCTCCTCAATTTGTAATAAGCTTTAATTAATTGAGGGTACGATGACACGTCGTGGGCACTATTCTTGACCTTATTGTCGGCCCTATACTTGGGCAAAGATTCTTTTTATTTTTTTGTAATTATTAATTCACCTTCTAAAATAAGTGGCTGCACATACAACAACTTCTTACACGTACAGGAATTTATTTTTTCCAGGACTGTACTTTTTTCTATATTTTTTATTTTCTTTAATTAATGTACATATAATTTTGACTTGTATTGTTATTTGTTTTATACTCTGAACAATAACCTTTTTCTCCTTTATAAGGGACTGATAATTGGAAAGAAAAAAAGAGAGTAGAGGTTTAGGAGCTAGAAAATGGCTACAAAACCAGGCTTGCTTACTGATTGGCCATGGAAGTCTCTTGGAAGTTTTAAGGTACTATAACATATATTTCAATCTCGTATTACATTTCATACCATGATTTTTCTCGCGTTCGTAATAATTCCCTTTTTATTTTTCTAGTATATGATCTTGGCTCCATGGGCAATACACAGCCTATACAATCTTGCAACAAAAGGCAAGCATGAGAGAGACTACACTAATTTGCTCATACTACCATTTCTCCTATCAAGAGTTCTTCATAACCAACTATGGATATCCATCTCTCGGCACAGAACAGCCAAGGGCCAGAACAGAATTCTTGATAGAGGGATTGAGTTTGAACAAGTTGACAGAGAAAGCAACTGGTCTAATGATTTTTGTTTCGTCTCTAAACTCTTGTAATAAACTATGATTAAGTTATTAAGTAAGTCAAGATGTTTGTTCTTGCAGGGATGATCAGATTCTACTAAATGGGCTTCTCTACTACTTCTTCAACTCCATACTTTCATCTGCTACTTTCTTGCCTGCTTGGAGGACTAAGGGTGTGATCATAACAATGCTTCTTCACGCCGGCCCGGTCGAGTATTTATACTACTGGCTGCATAGAGCGTTGCATCATCATTACCTTTACTCTAGATACCATTCTCACCACCATTCTTCAATGGTTACAGAGCCCATATCATGTAAGAATTATACATACCACTTTTTTTTTTTTCTTGATTTTTTTTTCCTTGGAAATAAGTGTGTTTGTAATGTGAATGTTTGTGTTGTTGCAGCTGTTATACATCCATTTGCAGAACATATTGTATATTTCATGCTCTTTGCAATCCCACTAGTTGGAACACTTCTTAGTGGGACAGTTTGCTTGGCTACTCTGTTTGGTTACATAACTTATATTGATGTAATGAACAATATGGGACATTGCAACTTTGAGGTTGTTCCTCAATGGTTGTTTTCAATCTTCCCTCCTCTCAAATACTTCATGTATACTCCTTCGTAAGTCTCTCTCTCTCTCTCTTGATTTATTATCTTGATCCATGCTCATTCATGTGTACGATAGTATAAGTATATGTTTGATGAAACAGATTTCACTCTCTGCATCACACGCAATTCCGGACCAACTACTCCTTGTTCATGCCCTTGTACGACTACCTCTACGGCACGACGGACAAGGCGTCGGACGCCTTGCACGAGGCGTCGCTAAGGAGGAAGGAAGACGCGCCTAATGTTGTCCACTTAACACACCTAACAACCCCACAATCCATCTTCCACCTCCAAGTGGGGTTTGCTTCTTTTGCATCAAGGCCTCAAGACTTCAAATGGTGGTACATGTGGATGTGGCCTCTCACGTGGTGGTCCGCCGCCATCCACGGTGGCGCCACCTTTGTTGTGGAGAGAAACATGTTAGCCAAACTCAAGTTACAAACATGGGCCATCCCAAAATACACTATGCAGGTAACTTCACTATCAAGAAAAGGTACATAACTATAAATTGTTTACAATTGCTCATTCTTTACTTGTAGTATTCACTAAAATGGCAAGAACCGGCCGTCAACGGATTGATCGAAGAAGCCATACTCGAAGCTGAGGTACGAGGTTGCAAGGTAATTAGCCTAGGATTGATGAACCAAGAGGGACTCAATAGAAGTGGAATTTTCTTCATCGAAAGATATCCAAAGCTAAAGACTAAGGTTGTTGATGGGAGTAGTCTTGCAGTAGCTATTGTCCTAAACACCATTCCTCAAGGGGAAACACAAGTACTATTCCGAGGTGGGATCTCCAAACTTGCTTTCGCTATCGTCTCCGCCTTATGTAATAAGGGCATCCAAATTTCTACATTCTACGAACACGAAAAGCTGCAACTGGATTCAAGAACTCAAGGTAGAATCAAAGTGACCAATAATCACACACAAAAGGTAAGTATTACTAATTCATTTTTAATCGTAAGAAAGTTGGCAAAAATTCAAATCAACCCAACTCTGCAATCTTGATTAGGTGTGGATAGTTGGAGATGGACTAACCAAAGATGAACAAATGAAAGCACCAAAAGGGACTTTATTCATCCCCTTCTCTCACTTCCCACCAAAGAAAGCGCGTAACGACGCCTTCTACTGTCACACTCCTTCGATGATTGCTCCTCCTTCCCTCCTAAACCTCCATTCGTGTGAGGTCAGTAGAATGCTCTGTTTTCGATATGCTTAACGAGTCCTACTTTGGTTCTTGATGTATTAAATTTTTGGTAGAATTGGCTGCCGAGAAGAGTGATGAGCGCCGGCCGAGTCGCCGGAATACTGCACGCCTTAGAAGGATGGGATGTGCATGAGTGCGGTGACGTCATTTTCGACGTTGACAAGATTTGGGAAGCTGCTCTCAAACATGGTTTTCGCCCTACTCCCATCTCCCATTAGTCCCACCACATCTACTATAATATATCTAGATCATGTTTGGATTGTAATTATGAAGTTTAATGAGTTCGTTTAAAAGGCTAATAAAATCCATTCATCTTATAACAAATGTAATTACATACCCCTTGTGTAAAGAATTGATCAAGAAAGAGAAACAATAATCATCTAAGAAGTGCAGCTAATATTGGCACACAACATGGATGAGAGCTCCTCATTTAGAGGATTGGCCATCTTGTGCAGAAAATCTTGAACCAACAGCAAAACATTTGAAACAAAATCATTCCACTCGTAATGGTTTTGATTGAGCGTAATAATCTGAGGGAGTTGAGCTCTGCAGAGGGGGCATGTAGAGTGGGATTCAAGCCATACATCAATGCACTTGCGGTGGAAGGCGTGGCCGCACTCCGGCAGCTTCCGGAAGCTCTCGCCGCCGCATATGTCGTTGAGGCATATCGCGCAGCACTGCTGAGTTTCTGAATTCTCATCAAGAATGGCGGCCGCCGGTAGCCGGTGACCGGAGAATTTCTTGAGAGGAAGTAGGGAAGTGGCTGCCATGTTGAAGCTCTCTGCTTTTGCTTTCTTGGTTGATTAGTTGTTTGTGCTTGAGGGATGAAGGCTAATGATGATTGCTTTATATATTAATGTGAGGAGTTTGAATTAAGATTGTAACAGAGAAATGTTCTAAGGTAAAAGTCACGGAGATTACTAAATAGAAGTCAAATATTTAGTCATGTTTGAGTTTGAATTCATGTGGGAGGGAGTGGGATGGTCAAAGAGGAAGTCATGTAAGATTTGATAGGAAGATTAATGGAGGGCCGTGTTGTTTAGGGACTTGATCTTGATTTATTGACCTTATACTTGTATTTTTATTTCAAGAAGATTACTAGGAATTGGGCTTCTGCAAGGTAAAACTAAAATTGGTTAAGACATAGGGCCCAATCTACTCAGACTAACCAGATCAGTAAGGCCCACATCAAGAGAGAGAGAGAGAGAGAGTAATAACAATGTTACTACTAAGAAATAAAGTCTTTGTATATGCATATATAACTGTATATAGAGGCAATAACCTCATCGAGACACTATGATATAGTAGCAAATAAAGAGGCAAGAAACCTCTGTCAAATTATGCTTCTCTGGTTCATAAAATAATCTGAAAACCAATAAAATGTAACCCCTTCAAGGAAGAAATCCATATCTAACACACCAACTTCCTCAAACCATATATATTTCAGAACTGCCTGCACAAGAAAAATAAATAAAATTTCAAGCAAATCATACAAGCCTAATAGTTGCAATAAAATATACTTCTTTCGTCTCACTGAGCTTGTCTCATTTCTTTTCGGCATGTATATTAAGGATAATTGTTAGTTGTGAGTGAAGGGGGTGAGTCTCATAAGAAGACAGTGGTTAGTTGTGTGCAGAAAAAATTGTCATTTTTGAAATGAGAGAAGATGAATGGAACAACCATAAAAGTAAAAGGAAAGTAAGACAAGATGAATGAGACAGAAGGAGTATAAAGCAATTTACCAGATCATTACCTACAATGATAAATCTGGTGCAAAATGTGTGAAGTAGCGGCTTTAAGCATCAACCTATGACAAAAGGAAATAAAATTTACTGATCAGTAATAAAGCCTATTTCACATGAATAACAGTTATCATGATGTTAGATTTACCTTTGGTGGAGTAAAAATTGCTTTGACTGCCTCAAAAACTTCACCAATGGGTTTAGCAGCATCAATCTGAATTAAAAGAAAAATTAATTACCATATACGACTACTTCTTACCACACAAATGAAGGTGCAAGTGGTGATAAACTTACTTTCTTAACCTTCCCTTGTGCGTTGTAATATTCAATAACTGGGAGGCTTGATTCCATGTAGACCCTAAATCTCTTCTTTATCGTCTCAATGTTATCATCTTCCCTACCCTATTGTAGCAAGAGAGGTGAAGATAAGCATAGATACAACTAGAAGAAGACAGAAGCAAGTGGTAGAGCATTCTGATGAGTATACTAATCAATTGGTGTAACCTGGTTTCTACTCAACAGGCGGTTCTGCATTTCCTCCTCCGAACAATCAAAGAAAAGAACAAATTCCGGCTGAATACCAGTCTGAGGAAAGGACAAAAGCAAAGTTGTAAACATGAATTCTACAGCCAAATCATGATCATAAGATATATCCAACAAGCTGTGTAGTATCCTTAACCTAATAGTAGTAGCTTATATTTGCTTCGGAAAATGGTAAACCCGCATGTCAAGTCCATATGCAAGGTGAATAAAAAATAATATATACATACGTACACATATAGTAAAAATAGACTTACTACAGACTCAAATGCTGCACGGTTTTCCTCATTACGTGGGAAACCATCGATAAGAAACTTGTCATTGTCCTTTTCCTCTATTGCTCGTTGGAGAAGCTTGATTGTGACCTCTGAAGGTACAATCTTTCCCTCCTTAATCATGTTTTGAATCATAGTCCTATAGGTAACCGGAGGAATTGTAAGAAAAGAGATCAATTACACCTTCGAAAAATAGTGGGCTCAGAATCAGAAGCAAGACATTTTTTACGAAAGCGACTATAATCGTATTATTAACTCACTGTAGCATTTACGAGCCAACCAGTCTTAATATCTAGGTTTCTAATTAAACTGTACCACAACACTGGAAATAGGACTCCAGATGCAGTACGAAGATGATTAAAAGAGCTACGTTTTATCGTTGTAGAAAAGAGTGCATATTAAATAGTGCTGGTGCTAGAAGAGGTTATACCCATTTTCAGAACCAGACTTTATCTCTGCTCGGAGAAGATCGCCTGCACTGAGGTGAGTATAACCAAAATGCTCGACGATGTTTGCACACTGAGTTCCCTTACCACTGCCTGGGCCACCTGTTTGATATTAAATAGCAACAACCAGTACTGAAGAAGCTTTTACATATATAATAGCAAATCAAGTTACCAACGAGAGCAAGACAAAAGAATAATGATAAATCCCGACGATGTTTTGAGGAATGGGAGAAGACTAACTTATACAACCAACAAGAGCACAAAATTTTTGGGACGAAAGTGCTCACCCAGAACAAAAACAACAGTGACCTTCTTGTTGATCTTTCCAATTGCTTCCTGAACCAAAAGGAACAACATGGATTTATTACAGATATGGGATCCGCACCCGTATTCAAGTTGCTCTTCTTAACTAATTGTTGCCGCAAAAAACGAGGATATTCAGCATGTTTTGTAGAATCTAGAACGTTTACTTCTTCGGCATTAACTATGCAATTAACCAATTTCTATAACCCCAACTGTTGGTCTAATTAAATTTGAAGAATACAATAATCAAGAACAATAATAAACCGGACTGAAGGAAAATACCTTGTTTGCAGCATCTACAGTAGTCCCCATAGTACCTCAGAAATCCTGGTGAATTATCTGCAGCAAAGAAAAATCTTCCAATTGCTCAAGTATGCCTTTTTAAAGGAGTACATGGCAGAACCCAAAAGAAAGCAAGAATCTTATGTTGCAGATAAATCGAAAGCAGCAAACGTAATAGGATTAAACTCACATTTAACAACTAATGGTGCAGCAATTTTCTAACTTAAGTGGAGATCTCTTTATGATGTTCTTTTTACAATTCTGGTAATAACATAAACAGAACCATAAAGCTCAAATATGAAGATCTTTATAAAATAATGGAGGTTAAACAAGCAACACCGATCTATATAAATAAAAATTAACAACCCAGTACTGGTTCAACTATCTTTTTGTCGTGTATATGAAAACAATAAAGAAGAAATTAGCAAAAGATAAAAGACTTGCACTTGAACGCATAAAATAAGGATTTGGAACCTTCAAACCGTGAAACAGTGATAATGATCATAAAAGCTAATCATGTTCGTCCAACAATGGGATAATTAACATATGTACAGATCCACAGAAAATATGGCCAGAACAACTCATAAATGATGAAAACAAAATCAAAACTTCAAGAAAAGGAGCCCGTGAAAATGTAAGCCACTTAAACCATGCAGGAAATTGTTACCACATTAGAATTAAAGAAAATAAAATAACAGATCCAATCTTTCAACAAGCTCCAAAATTCACAAAGACTATCATTTTTTTCTTGATCAGGAGTCCCATTTAATCATATCATAGATTGGTGGAATCATATCAGCCATTATCCAATTCTTGACAAGAAAAAGGGAAAAAGGCTCAAAATTAAGCAAAACAAAATTCCAAGCAGGCATAGAACCAAAAGGAAATATCAAGAAAACCTCTGTTTATCCACAATTTGAATCTTCATCATAAAATCAAATTGGTTCTAGAAGAACCATAAAAGATAAAAAGAAGATCTGGGACTCACCAAATTCTCTTGAAAAAACTGCAAGAAAGAGAGGGAAATCTTGGAGATCTAGGAGCGCATCCGAAACGAGGAGCGTGTGTATATATATATATATTATATTATTATATATATATATATATATAATTATATAGGGAGGGAGAGATTTGAGAGTTATAAAAGGCAACCAACTGGAACTATAGCATCCGAAATTAAATTATAATTATTTATTCATTAAAATATTAGTTAATGTTGTGAAGACAACGTATTAACTACTTTTCTTTCCTTCTCCGTGTCCACCCGTTTTTGTGCAGAGGGAGAGCGTTTTGGGTGGCACTGGCTGGGCAACGATTCGGAGAAGATTTCGTTTTTTGTGATAAAAAATAAATAAATATGATAATATTATAGGCTAAAAAAGAATATTAGTCATATTAAGGCCACATCAAAATTTTCCCGAGTTAATATATATATATTTTTTTATGACGATGTAATTGCAGCGGCTATCGAAATGCTAAGATTATTCCCATCCCAGACACCGCCCCACCACTAACATAATAAGACAAAATATCAATCATGAATAAGAAATGAACAATTGAGCGCCCCAACACAACCGAGGGTGTTCTGCCGCCCTCAAGTCGAGCACTGTAGCAGAGGGCCCAACCATTGATATCATGACATGCATTAATTGGTTCGAATATATTTTGATATAGATAATTGTTTTTGATAAAATTATTAAATAATTATTTATTTAAAAAAATTACTAAAATTCGTATTTTTTTTCTATAAATGGAGCATAATATTGATAAGTTTTTATTCACAATACTAAAACCTTCTTTCATCCAAATTTTAAAAAATAAATCTAATTTCTATTTTTGTTCTCACTTCTAAATATGGATTCAAATCATCCTAAATATTATATATAATACTTAGTAAAAAATAATATGAAAAGAAATTATAAGTTAAGTTCGATTGAATTAGAAATAAGAATATAAATTGGAAAAATTATGGATTGTGATGTAATAGAAAAAATAATTAAATATTTTATTTAAAAAATTGGGTTGAAATAAGTTAGGAATATGATAGTCTAAAGCCCTCTCCCATGCTCTAGCCTGCAATGAATTTTAAATCCATGATTTTCTGCTATATCATCCCAGGGATCTCTCTACTACTAAGCTTTTTTCTAAAAGATATTTGTATATTATTTATTTTGAAATTAATTTTGTCATATATTTTCGCTTTTTTAAACAAGCTTCGCCAAAACAAGCTTCATAAAGAGTACTACTTTTGCGGGGTACTGTAGTTGGCTATAGATTCACATGGAGTCGTGCACTTGTTAACGTTTCATTAGTCTAATAAAGAATCCCGTTTATTTATGTAGGCGTGTCGGTGGTGATTTTTTACTCGAGGTCTAACAGCAATTTTCTACCTGCCGTACAGACCGACTATTCGCAACGTGTTCGACGTAATGGCTGACCGGAAACCGAAGTTCAGTTCCACCTAAAATCAAGAATTAGGATGGACGATCGGTGTTCCGTCAATAGCCCTAGACGGACTCTAAGCTTTTCGAGAAACCGGGCAGCCAACGTCTCGTTCCCCGATGTCGACCAACGCTCGCCGGCGGAATTGGGCGTCTCTGGCGACCAGGGCCCGAAACTCTCAGAGGTTTATGGGTTTGTTGGATCCATCACCACCGTTGTTTTCATAGGTCCAATTTTTCATCTACTCGTCACAATTTTTCTTGAAGCATATGCTCTCTTGGATGCAAAGTAGAGATATTTCTAGGCAATTTTATCGATTTTATGCTTATAGTACAAATTGCCTTGGATGTGTTTTTCTCCCTACTTTGATTGGTGTAGAATGTGATTTACACTGGTGGGAACCCTTAGGGATGATTGATTTAGTAAGGCATGATGTTGTTTAAGATATTATCACTAGAGATTAAATAAGCTGAACATAACTGATGCACGGCGAAGCTAAGCATTTTCTTGATGGCTGGTAAATTGTGTAGATTAACCATATGGAGTTTGGTTTAAGAGGCAAAGAAGATAATGTGCATTGTGTGTGTGGCCGTGTAATAGTTGTAGTAACTAAGCTTTTTCGTGTTTGTAGTCTTATTTGTATTGGTTTATCTCTTCAAATTTCATCCTAAAAAGTTGTGGGTTGGCAATATCCCAAGGACATGATAATTAGAATGGCATCTAAAACATTCTTTTTGCTCCTGCAACAGCCATATTCATTATATGGGCATATGTTCCTGACCGTTGGTTGCATTCGATAGGGATCTATTACTACCCAAGCAGGTCAGTTGTAATGGAGAATACATGCTTTGCCTTTTGGATTATTGAAGCTGAGATTCTATCTGATATGCATATTAATTCATTATGTTTAATATATGCTTTGGCTTTTGGTTATTGGAGCTTAGTTCTTGATTCTAGCTGATATGCACCTTGATACTCTACACATGCCATGGAAATTTTATATCCTAATGTGAGAAAATACGTAAGTTTGGGAGCTCTCCTGATTATTACTTAGTTTTAGCCAACTTAAGGATACAACGTTTTTGTACTTCATTTTTTGTTCTTGTTCTAATAGAAATGTAAAATATGAGTAGGTTCCCTTGACTAGAGTTAAGTGTCTATTAGATTGAGAAGCCCAGTAACAGCAATGGTCTGAAATAATCCACTAGCAATAGGGAGAAAAAGGGTTGTATTTGAAAGAATCCACTGACAACTGCATTGATTCATGTCCATGATAATAGAATATGGATACATTAGATGCATCTGGTATTCAGCTCAATGTCTTCTGTTCTGTGAAGAACATTTTTATGCCTTGCAGTGACATTTCAAAGCTTTTTCAGGTATTGGGCTTTGGCTTTGCCAACTTACATAATGGTCACCATTGTACTGGCAGTTATATTTTATATCGGCATGAATTTCATGTCTATTCCTCCTCCTCCTACTTCCTTGAAAACAATATTTGGTAAATGGGCTGTTTAAACTCTATGATATCCTGAACAATAAGGTTTAGAAGGCTGGTTGAAAATCAGCAAGTGTTGATGAATGTGATTTCGTGTAGCATCAAAGATTATAACGTTTTACTTGTGCTCTATTTATGCAGATGAATTTAGTAGGGAACCGCTGAGTGGCGTCTCCCCAACAGATGAAGATGAGCAGCCAATTGAGCCTATATCTGACATAGGCATTAACAAAATCAATGAACTCATGTTCAACAGCCTCAAATGATGCCCTTCCACAGGTAGATTCGCAACTGATATGGCTGTATCGTCTTGGCCTGAAGGTGTTTAATGTGATCAGATCATTCTTGGAGCATTGCGTGTGCCCAGATTCATCTATGACCATTGCTTCTGCTATCAGAAGCAGTCCAGACTTGTAGTTTTCATGATGTAACGACTCTTTACCTTTTTTAAGTTTACAATTAGATGTTTGTATAATAATATTTTATTTTTCTGGTAGTATAATTAAATTTTTAATTAGATTTACATAATTTGGCAAGTAAACCTTGAAGAGACATAAATTTTTATTAGAAAAATAATTCTTAACACTTTATTTATCTTGCCTAGTTTATGTAGGTGGTGGGGCTTATATTTAGGGTTAATTGAAAAACAATTTCTAGTCATAGCCATATTAGGTTAATTGAAAAACAAATATAGTCTTTCACTATAACAAAACACAATTCTAACCAAAATGATTTTTTTTTGTCTTCAATCACATCACATCTCACCAAATTGTATTAGCAGTATTTATTTTTTCGTTTCAAACGAACAGGGCCGAATGAGGGTTTATGATGGCCGATGGGTGGTCTATGGAAAAATAAAAAATGTTGCCGAAAATAGTAGTCTGCGGCCGTCCCTAGGCCGAGGCCGAGTAATTCCATCGGCCGATGGGATGCCCAAGGCGGGCCGATGGGACGGCTTGTACAATTTCTCGGCCCTCATTTTGTCAAAGCAGCAAAAATCAGCTAAATATTGGGACTTAGCAGAAAAAGTAGACTGGCTTTAACGAATTTGGCAAATAGAGTATATTTCACTTATATTTATTGCATGAGTAGGATTGCCTACACACTAGAATCTAAAAACGATAATTGCAAAAGAAGGCCACACACGCGAACATCTGCAGAGAACAAGAAACTCTTCGATTACTACCTAACGTTTTCAGCCCACCCAACTTGGTGGAATATTCGAATTGAGACCGCCATTGGTGCTCGAATTGTTCCTCCGGTTGAAAGTTATGCCGGCCCTTCAGCTTTCCTCATTTTTTCTGCCAAAGCTTCGTCCATTATACGCTGCCCCGTTTTCTTGCACACGAATTCTTTCTGCTCCGCCTAACCGTTCCCTGCGGATGTCTTCGTCACCGTCGCCGATAAGGTACACTCTCTCTTTCTCTCTCCGTGGTGAGTTTTAAGCTTTTCTTGGTGACTTTTGATTAAAATTATGAACTTTGGACTGCATCACATGGCTGTATTTTGTTACTATTTTGATTATCTTTATCATCTTTCTACCAATTATTTCACGTGTTATTCTTGTGGTTGCTTTGAATTTGGGTCCCGGATTTTGCAAGAAAATGGTGGTGTTGATGCAGAGTACTTGGTTTGGTGTGAATTTATGCTTGCAATGTTTTGTTTCCAAACAAGCCCACTGGAATGAGAGGATTAGAGGCCACGAATCATAATAAAACATCTATAGCAATGTTAGTGAATCCTCTCGTTCAAACTTATGATTGTCAAAATATGGGTTTTATGGTTTGAAGGATGCTTTGAGAAATAATGATATTTCATCAAGTTGGGATTTTTTTGGAGGCCAATATATAATGATAAATTGCAGGCCAATATATAAAGAATGATATAGTATATCTTTTGATTCTTGAGTTATTTGCTTGTGCCTGTAAAACTAATTCCAATATTTGTTAGATGCTCTTCACTTGCTTCGGTTGCTCCATTGGAAGCAATCTTATTTGACATCGATGGAACTCTAGCTGATTCAGATCCTCTCCATTACTACGCCTTCAGAGAAATGCTTCAAGAGGTTTTCTTTCCTTAATCCCTTTCTCTTCATTTCCTATACCCCTTTCAACTATGTGGTATTCTCTCACAACCTAACAGTTAGGATTCAATGGTGGAGACCCCATAACTGAAGAATTCTTCGTAAAGAACATCAGTGGGAAGCACAATGAAGAACTCCACCACGTCCTCTTCCCAGATTGGGATCTGGACAGAGCAATAAAGTTCTTCGATGACAAGGAAGCAATGTTCCGAAGGTAAAACCAAACTAAATTCCCATCAAAGGGCAGTTTGATTCTACTCTTACTCTGTCCCAACTAATCTTCTTATGCAACAAGATTGGCAGCAGAGAAAACGGAGCCGGTTGCTGGCCTTGACAAGCTATGCAGATGGGTGGAAGATAACGGCTTGAGACGCGCTGCAGTCACAAACGCTCCAAGAGCAAATGCTGATCTGTTGATCTCCTTATTGGGGCTTGAGAATTTCTTCGAATTGGTTGTGATTGGAGGCGAATGTGAACGAGTAAAGCCTTTTCCGGACCCATACTTGAATGGCCTAAAAGGACTTGGAGTGCCCGCTGAGCATACATTTGTCTTTGAGGTTTTTGGCTACCTTGATAGTAGTAGTATTTTGAGCTTTGATACATGCTTAATAATGTGATTAGTTTCTTACAGTGATGTTTGGATAAATGAAGGATTCGGTTTCTGGGATAAAAGCCGGTGTGGCTGCTGGGATGCCGGTGGTGGGATTGGCTACAAGGAACCCGGAAAGCTTGTTAAGTGGAGCTGGGGCAACAATGGTGATCAAGGATTATACAGAGTTGAAGCTCTGGTCTGCCTTGGAAGAATTAGTTAAGAAGACAGAGGAAGTTAAGGTCAGTACATAATTAACCTGCAATTGAATCTGTAAGAAGAATATACTGGTAATAACTTGCCCAATGAACTTTGTGGAGCTCGACACATAAAAAGAGGACAATAATTCATCGCACTCATCCTTCTTAGGAAATTTACTTTTTTTACTTGCTTTATCATGCATCCAAAAAGTGATCTTGAATTATCAAATTGACACTCTTCCAAACATTAATTCTCAAAATAATTAATGTCTTGATAAATTATAACTAAAAACAAAATAAAAATATATTTTGGTGTAAAATATAAAAACTGTTCTCTCAATAATAACGTTACAAATATGTTGTTAGTTAAACTCATACATTTACCTATTTTGTATTACTTTTTATTTAAAGTCTCACGCTACAACATGTGTCTTATGTTGATTCATGATTTTATTTTTTTTTGTAAATAATAAATTTGTATATAAATTTTTATTATTAATCTAATTTTCAGTTATATCAGTTTTAAATTAAATCCTCACGCTATGACATGTATCTCACGTTTATAATTTTTAGCAAAATAATAAATTCATATATAATATTTTATTTAGTAATCTAATTTATGTTAATAATTAAAAGTTATGTATTACTTAATTTTTTTTATTAAATTCGCATGTGTATATCATGCTTATAAAGTTATAATTCATATGGTATTTGCCACCACGTAAATCAGTCTTTGTTTGCACCAAAACATGCTTTAAGGATATTTTTGCTCTTCATTGTAAAGTTAAACGACATATTTGCATATTATCTTTTTTTTTAAATTTTTTTTTAATCAGCAAGATTTTACTAACTAGGTTTAATGTTGTCTTCCTAACGAAACATGAATAATGTTATTTAAGAAATTATATGAAGTAATTGTCTTAACGTTTTAATAATTCCGTGGGATCTTTACCATACACGTGAAAGAGAATATCTTGAATTGATTGCAATATTCACTATTTCACAACTGTCGCTTGTCCTAACGGAAGACTTCACTCGACTTAAATTAGTCCATTTTTTTTTTTTTTTTATGACACCCCAAAAACCCCTCCACCTTTAAACGAACTACCCTTGTTTGTACAAACAGACTACCCCCAACTAAATTAGTCCATCTTGTTTGCCGCACATATTGCACCAAACCCTAGCTTCCCACGAATTGATCACAGATAAAAAACTTGAGCTAAGAATGGATCAAATCCTCTTCAAAGCACCAAAAGAAGGCCATGCGGAGCTCCTCAAGGAAAAGCCTAATTTAGCCCGAGCATAAATTGAACACCGAAAATTGGACAACATATCTCAAAATCATGCAACAATATATATCGATGAAGTGAAATTGAATTCGGCCTTACTCATGTACTAATTCCTAATTTCTTAGTAGAGTTGCATGAATTTATTTGGTGGTTACGCACAACGTCCACCACTAATCCATTAATAAAAAAATCATAAAAGTTGTGCACTATAAAGTGTATAATTAATGCACTTTCTAAGTGTTTTGTGATATATACCCCTAATGTTTGTGATAGTAAATATCATTGATTTTTGATGACTTAAAACTTTGGGTTAATCTTCTTATTTCCACATTTTAATTAATTCGAGAATAGACCATATATTAAGGGTGTGTTTGCAACTGCTTATTATAAACACTTCTTATTTGCGTTTGCTTAAAATTAAAAATAATTGCTTTTAAGCAAAATTAGAGAGTTTTTGGAATTGATTTTAAAAAGCAGATATTTTTTGTAAATACAAAAATTATGGTGTTTTAAGTACCAAAAACATCTCAATAGGTGCTTAAAAAAACTACTTAATTAAATAATTTAGCTGCTTAATTTTTTTAAAAGTAAACATAGAAAGCGGATTTTGCAAATATTAAAAAACTGCTTATACGGTCAAAAAGTAGATAAGTGCTTAAAATAAGCTCTTGCGAACACGCCTAAGTAAATTTGAATTACTAGAATAACATGAAATTCCTAAGCCACTCATCCAATAAGATAGAATACCATGAAATTCCTAATAATATCTCATCCTGATTGCGTCACTGCGTGTCGTCCCATGCTAACCTATATATGGTTGACTTGAACTAACTTCATTACTATAAATGGCTTTTCGACTATTAAACCCTAATTTCACACAAATAGATTGATCCAAATTAAGCTTCAGTAAACTAAAAATGGACCAAAACCTGTACAAATCAGCAATTAAAGGCGATGCAGGTCGTTAATCAGTCTAATCCAACAAGATCCGTTAATCCTCGAAAGAAGAAACACTAGTACGACTCTCGAGATTCCACTTCACATAGCAGCAATGCTCGGTCACAAAGAATTCACCGCCGAGCTCCTCAAGGAAAAGCCTAATTTAGCCCGCGAGCTGAATTCAAGAAGATCAGCCGCGCTTCGTTTAGCATCCGCCGGTGGTCAAGATCCTGCTGCAGACGGATCCGGATATGTGTTGGGTGTGTGATAGAGATGGGAGGAATCCGGTTGATCCCGATGGGTAGAATTGAGGTGTTGGAAGAGATGATGGTGGTTGGAGGTGATGCGGCTCGAGCCGTGATGAAGCGTGGAGGAACTACACTCCCCCTATGTGTAGATCCCTCTCAGTTTGAGGCTTTGAAGTTACTTGTGGAGAATTTGGATTTGCAGGATGTGGTTAATAGTAGAGATAGAGATGGGAACACTGTGTTGCATTTGGCTGTTGTTCATAAACAAGTTAAGGTATTTTTTTTATGTTCATCAATCTTAAGTTTGTACGTTAACGACAATGGTTTAGGTGCAACATATTTGTATACATTTGTATACTCTCGTGTGTACCACACAATAAGGATGCGTAACGGAGTGCTGATTTGTTAACCCTTAAGCCCTTTTTGCATGTAAAATAATATAGTCTTTGAAGAAGTGTAAATATGAACTACTACTACTCTCGATATGTTTCAAAATAAATGAGGTTGTTTTGATACTAATCTACTTTAATAAATGTTGTTTCTAGTTAACTAACTTTTTAAATTCTCTTTCTTCCCCGCTTCTTTCATCCCACCTCAATAACATCCTGGCGTATTGACTTTCCTCGGGACTTGGGTCGTGACAGAAACAATTTAGGAAAGAACAATTGCATATCCATCATTTTGGTAGTATGTAGCTTTTGGAAAGAGCTGCAACAAAATAGGCTGCCGTTGCCTCTGCCGATCGAGTTCAAAAGAGTTTGGCAAGTAGAGTTTTTATAAAGTGTAACCTATTAGAAACTTTTGCTTTTTTATTAGAAACTTTTAACAAATTTTTTTTTGATTTATTAGTATGACCTATTTGTAATTTAGTGAGTTCTTCTAGGTTTTTTTTCCCCTAACCCTATTAAATTCACATTCTATTATAGATATTGCTAATTTAGGAAAATAATCTTGAATATATTTATTATCATTATTATTATTATTATTATTATTTATTTTTTTAACCACAAAGGTTTATGTGTATCACATTTGTATAATCTTATGTGTATCACACCATAAGAGTATTGAGATGTGGGTCAACTATTTTAATAAAAAATACCACATGTCAGTACCATTGTGGTGTGATAAACACAATGAAAGTGATATATACAAGCCGCTCCAATCTTTAACGAGAATGGCGTCATTTGCGTGTCTTATTTAGCCGTTGCAAGAGGAACTGACTGCTGGCCTTGACAAAGCTATGCAGATGGGTGGAAGACAACGTCTTGAGACGCGCTGCAGTCACCACAACGCTCCAAGAGCAAATGCTGATTTGATGATCTCCTTATAATTAGTTGTGATTGGAAGCGAATGTGAACGCGTAAAGCCTTTTCCAGGAGTCTCTGCTGAGCACACATTTGTCTTTGAGGTTTTTGCTACCTTGATAGTGATGATTAACTTTATGGAGCTCATGTCGTAAAAAGAGGACAATAAAGCAAGCCAATTAATAATTCATCCTATAGTCCTCAAATTAATAAATCACCCAACATGTATGGTTTGGTCATTCCTGTATAAAGTTGAAATATAGTTTGAGAGATTTCGATTCTCCAACATTCCAATATTAAATTTATTGCTGGCCTTGTTGCAAAGATTCAACAATCGTACGTGTCGCCAGTCGTTTTTCAGATTTAAGTTTGGTGCTGGGTTAGATTTAAAAAATAATAATAATAAAATTAATCGAATACAAAATCAATTCTAGATTAAACAATTATGCAAAAGTGAGACTACCAATTACACTACATGTTGACGGTCTCATCCATAATATTAACCTCTATAGAAATTCACTATTGGGTAATAACGTGCTTCTAAAAGTCGAGGACAAAAATATCTTGTAGTCTATTGATTGCGGTCCCCCACATGCTCTTCTATCAATATTCAGTCATTTATACTTACTGTTACACAATCTGGCCCATGCATGGCCCCTATGGTTGACTTGACTTGACTTGACTCCACTCCGTTCTTAGATAAAACCCCAAAAAAAAAAAAAATCATCTCGTGTTTTTAACATTAATACATTAAATCCTATCTATCTTGTCGCAAAACTAAAGAGAATGGATGCAAAAGATTTAGAAATTCAGGATGGCGAGCAACAGAAGCCTGCAGATTGCAAGAAAATCTCAGAGGAGGAGAAGGCGAAGATGCAACGCGAATGGCTGGACAAACAGAAAAGCGCATGAATGGTGGTAGCTTCACTAATCGCGACCAGGGGCGGACCCACCCTATGGGCTGGGGTGGGCTCCAACCCTGGTAAGAATTTTTTTTTTCCTTTTTTATTAATAGTAATTCTAGATTTTTTTTGAAATATAGGTTAAAATTAATAGTCCAACCTAACGTATTTCTTTCGATTCATATTCAGCCCAAAATATTTTATTGGGCTGGATTCGCCCCTGATCGCGACAATGGCGTTTCAGTCTGTGGTCACCCCCCCCAGGCAACCTCTGGAAGTGGGACTCCAAGAACTTTACAGAAAACACCGGTACAGGCTTCTACCTGACGGCGGTGGGGGCCAATCCTACGCCATCAACACCACCAGCGTCATACTGCTGCTCATGAGCGGACTCAATATGAACAACAAATTCGTCATGTGGGTTTTGATTATTATGACCACGTGGGTTGCCGTTTCGTCCATCGCGCTTTCGTACGTCGTGATTGTGATCCTGCATACGTCCTCTAAGAGGATCTCCAACCGAAAAGTCTATTTTTGACACCATTTTACAGTTTCTGTCATATCAAACAATAATCTCACTCCAACCCACAAACTCAAATTCACTCTAAAAAAAGAATATTCCTCATATATTTCATTTCATATTATTTTTACAACATTACTTAGTTCCCAATATTACACATTAGACCTACAACAATTTTAATTAACAATTATATATATAATACCATTACCGTAGTGTTTTCCTATTATCGAGTATGTATTTCATAATATTTTTCTATTATTATTGTTTTTAATGTAATATTATATTTTATATTTCAATATTTTCTATTGTTGGTATAATTGTATTCTATAAATAAAATAATAATTTTTTATAATTATTACACATAATTAATACCTTAAAAACGTCGGCCCATTTTTTATAATTAACATGGCCTATTGTTTAATGATCATTGTCATATAATTTTTTTCTATGTAATCGCCTAATTAATTTTCCCATCGGAATGTAGATTTCGATTTTTCAACAAAATATAGGATTTGAGAGTAATTTTGCAGAATTGAAAAAGTGAATTGGTATTGTGAATAGTAGACACCATTAATGAAGTAGGAGGAGAGAGAAAAATGCAAATCCTCATTTTAGTGTTGAAAATAAAATTGGGTTGATGATGGTTTTTGTACTCCAAACACCATTATAGTGTGGGTTGAAGATGCTCTAATGATGAAAAGTTGGTTTACCACTTGGTGGCGGACACAGTCTCTCATTGTGGATTCTGCTCGTGCACACGGTTCGTCTTGGCTTCCGTCTGCTCGTGCTTAAAGGGACTTTGCCTAGTGTGTGGAGGAGGCCTCGTCTTCGTCCTGCACCTACACACATGTAGGGGGGTTGTGTTCGTGTCTCATATCGATTTGGTGTTGATTTTGTAGTCTGTATTAAATAACCCTACTCTTAAAAGGCCTATTAAGGAGAGTCTGATGCAATTTATCATGGTATTAGACCAATTACAAGTCGATGATGGTTTGTTACATCTGTGTGTTTGGGTCGTTTGGTCTTTTGTATGGACCGGTGCATGTGAATGTTTGATGATCTTTCTTGTGAGTTATTTGGATCTACGCTGTGAAATGATGTTTCATGTCATTTCGTGTCTATTTGGTTCGCTTATAATTTATAATGGGTATGTTGATTGAGATTGTTATGCGTGTACGTTTGATATGAGTGAGTAATTGGCAGTTGATTTTGTTTTTATTTCCTTGTTATTTTTGTTGGAAAATCGTTTAAATATATATATATTTTATATATATATATATATTATTAATTATAATGGAAAGTTAATTAGCATTTATTTCTAATTTGACTTGGGCAAATTTCAGCCCGTTCGATCGCAATTTCGAGCCTCGATATTTATCCGATTATTGTTTTGAGATATATGACGTCGATCTACGTTTCGAGTAGATAATTATAGTGTGCTTAATTTCTCGATTCCGATTTTCGGTGAGTGAGAAATAGTGGCTCGAAGTTTGGGGGGACAAAACTAATATGTTACCTAAAGTGGAGGAACTTACCTTATTCGGGTTTTGGAGAGTATTACATTGATCAATGTCCCACATTGATAAATGAAATAACTTTAATGTGTATTTAAGTCTTTACCACATTGTAAGAGATAACAAAGTGACATGTGGTGGGCTTGGGCCACACATGCTCATGCGCGCGAGCCTTTTCGCCGACCGCCTCACACGCGGTGCGGCGCGCCGCACCGCGCCCGGTCCCGGCTCCGGCTCCGGTTTCGGTTCCGGTCCGTGTCCGTGGACTTGGATATTGGATCTTGGATCTTGGTCCTTTGGGTGGTCCGTCGGGTCGGCTGTCGGATCGGGCGATGTAATGGACCGGCTGCACTGGATTTCTCTCCGTGGTGCAATGCACCTGCCACACCCAAGCAGTACTTTTGGATGGAAGTCTCTGGAAGAGGCTGTTCAGGTGTCCACCTCTCCACTTACCATACCCACGTCCTCTTGCATTGATGACTCCAGCAATCAACACCTGGTGGAAGCTGCCTATAAATAGGAAGCTGGATTTCATTCCATAACACACCAACAAGAATCATCTGCATTTTCTTAGCTCATCCTAGCTGCTTCTTAGCTCCTCTTAGCTCATAGTTTCAGCAGCCTGTCCTCGCCGGAAAGTCCAGTTCGCCTCTCCACTTACCATACCCACGTCCTCTTGCATTGATGACTCCAGCAATCAACACCTGGTGGAAGCTGCCTATAAATAGGAAGCTGGATATCATTCCATAACACACCACCAAGAATCATCTGCATTTTCTTAGCTCATCCTAGCTGCTTCTTAGCTCCTCTTAGCTCATAGTTTCAGCAGCCTGTCCTCGCCGGAAAGTCCAGTTCGCCAGAGCTCGACGATTTTGCGGTGCTGCAATCTTCGAGACGTTCGTCGTTTTATCTTTGGGGACGATACGCCTACAACCGAGAGCACTACCGGGGCGTATTTCGTCTTGCCGAGAGAGGGCTCCTCGACTCGACGAGATTTGTTTTAAACATTCGACGGTTCTTTTGTTTTGTTATATTTTTCGGCTTATTGTATTGTTTTGTAATAGCAGCTTGTGTAACCAACAATCGCAAGACGAAATACATAATTAATCCTACCTACTCAAGCTGCTTCAAAACATGTATTCCTCAAGTGCTGTCATCTCCGACACTGTTGCCGCCGCCGCTTCTGCTGCCACCAACCCCGCTGTATCTGACGTCGTTGCCTCCTCCGGCAACGTAGCTCCGCCGGTGTCTGTCCCTACACCTACTCCGGTCTTTGCTAATCCTACACTCGCTGCCATGTCCGCCGCCACCGACGCCAGGATAGCACTTAACCGTGCTAATGCCGCTAACACGGCATTAAACTTCAATGCTATGTCCTCTGCTTTGCAGAGCAATGTCCCTTTTGTGAGTGTGAACCACCATGGAGTGGTAGGGGTTCAAACCCGACCCCGACGGCACCTCCGCACTGCCTGCAGAGTGTTGCCGCCGCCGAGAAGCCGGCCAAGTTTGGTGGAGCCGACTTCAAGAGGTGGCAAGTAAGATGTTGTTCTATCTCGACAACATTGGGGTTCACCACCTGTGTTGATGGAGAATGCACTCGCCCCTCCAAGTGAAGACGAAGAGAACTTGGAAGTCCGCATGCCTATGATAATTGGCTAACTTCCGACTACTTTTGTAAAAACTTCTTGCTTAGTGGACTAGATGATAGTGTACATGCGGTGTATATGCAAATGTAAAGACCTCCAAGGCAATTTGGGAGGCACTTGAAAGAAAATACCTTGACCGACGATGCGGGTACCAAGAAGTTTGTAGTCGCCAAGTTCCCCGGACTACAAAATGGTGGACTCTCGACCGGTTATGGAGCAAGTGCAAGAGTTCCAACTCATTGTTCATGAGGTCCACGCCGAAGGAATGCTTTTGCCAGATGCTTTCATTATGGCAACCGTAATCGAAAAGCTTCCCCCGAGCTGGAAGGACTTCAAGAGCTACTTGAAGCACAAGCGAAAGAAAATGACGCTTGAGGACCTTGTGGTGAAGCTCCGCATCGAGACCGACATGAGGACTCGAGATGGGAAGGGCAAAGCACCCGTGGAGCTAAGAGTCAACCTTGCTGAGAAAGGTGGCAACTCCAACAATGCTAAGAGAGGGCGTCCGAATAGCAACCCCAAAGGGAAGGGCAAGGTGCAATCCCGCAAGTTTGAAGGGGATCTGCTACAATCGTGGCAAATCCGGCCACATGTCCAAGGACCGCCGAAAGCCGAAGAAGAAGAGGGCTCGTCAAGCCAATATGTTGGAGATTGACCTCACTGAAGCCGACCTTGCGGCCGTTGTCACTGAAGAAGCAAACGTCGTGGAGAATGAGGGGAAGTGGTATATTGATACCGCTGCCACGGCACATGTTTGTGGTGACCGAAGCCGCTTCACCAAGTACAAGAGCTGCCAAGGGAGGAAGCTCAATATGGAGAATCAAGCCTCATCTCGAGGTAGTCTGGCTATGGTACCGTGGTGCTAAGGTTGAGCTCCAAGCAAGAACCTTACTCTTGGAGAGGTGCTGCATGTCCCCGACATCCGGAAAAATCTTGTGTCCGGCTCTGTACTAGTCAAGAGAGGGTTTAGACTAGTTTTTGAGTCGGATAAATTTATCCTATCTAAATTTGGTATGTTTTTAGGAAAAGGTTACCTGTCTGAGGGCCTTTTCAAACTATCTGTAATGGCAATTCGCCAGGAGCCCGTTGAGGCTAAGAATAATGAGAATGAAGCTACTTCCTCTTACTTGATTGAGTGTTTCGATTTATGGCATTCTAGATTAGGACATGTTAATCTAAATGCTATAAAAAGATTAGTTAATCTCGATCTACTTAAAGTAAATGAGTTTAACAAAACGAAGTGTGAAGTTTGTGTTGAAGCAAAATTGGCTAAGTCGCCTTTTCATTCGTCAGAAAGGAACACAAAACCTCTAGAACTCATTCACACCGATGTTTGTGACTTGAAGTTTGTACAAACTAGAGGTGGGAAAAAGTATTTTATTACTTTTATTGATGACCGCACTCGCATTGTACTCTTTATCTTTTAAGGAGTAAAGATGAGGCGATTGAAGCCTTTACTAACTTCAAAGCAGAAGCCGAAAACCAACTTGATTGTAAAATCAAAATGGTACGAAGTGATAGAGGTGGAGAATATGTAGCTCCTTTTGAAGAGTTGTGTAAGACAAGTGGTATTATTCATCAAACCACTGCCCCCTATTCGCCTCAATCAAATGGTGTAGATGAAAGGAAGAATCGAACTCTAAAGGAGATGATGAATGCCTTGTTAGTAAGTTCTGGACTGCCCCAGAACATGTGGGGGGAAGCCGTTTTGACGGCTAACTACTTATTAAACAAAATACCTCTAAAAGGTAGAGATGTAACTCCTTACGAGTTGTGGAAAGGAAGGAAACCTTCCTATAAATACCTCAAAGTGTGGGGGTGTTTGGCTAAGGTAGAAGTGTCTTTGCCTAAGCAAGTTACAATCGGACCTAAGACTGTCGATTGTATCTTTATAGGATATGCACTGAATAGTAGTGCATATCGATTTGTCATTCATAAGTCGGTTGTGCCCGATATGAATGTTGGAACTACTATTGAGTCAAGGAATGCTATATTCTTTGAACATGTATATCCTTGTAAGAAGGATGATAAAATTGAGTCAAGCTCTAGTGGTGAAGCAAGAGAAGTTGCTAGTAGTTCTAGAAATGTGGGGGTAGAACCCGATACACGTAAAAGGCAAGCTGTCGATCTTGAAACTTTAGAACCAAGACGTAGCACTAGAGCAAGAGTTGCTAAGGACTTTGGTCCTGATTATGTTGTCTTTCTTTTGGATGAAGAGCCGCGGTCTATAAAAGAAGCTCTTTCTAGACCCGATGGCCCACTTTGGCAAGAAGCTGTCTAAAGTGAAATTGATCACACTTGGGTCTTAGCAGACTTACCCGAAGGTTGCAAGCCCTTAGGATGTAAATGGATCCTAAAAAGAAAGTATAAGGCAGATGGGTCAATTGATAAATATAAAGCTCGTTTAGTGGTTAAAGGCTTTAAGCAAATTGAAGGATATGACTTCTTCGATACTTATTCGCCTGTAACGAGGATTACGTCTATCCGTGTGCTTCTCGCGATTGCTGCTTTGCACAATCTTGAGATTCACCAAATGGACGTGAAAACTGCCTTTCTAAATGGAGATTTAGAAGAGGAAATTTACATGGAACAACCTGAAGGGTTTGTAGTACCTGGCCAAAAGCGAAAGGTATGTAAGTTGGTGAAATCCCTATATGGGTTGAAACAAGCACCATTACAATGGCACTTGAAATTCGACGAGGCTATGTTGTCGAATGGTTTTAAGATTAATGAATGTGACAAGTGTGTTTACATAAAGAATACAAAGAATGGCTTTGTAATTGTTTGTCTTTATGTAGACGACATGTTAATTATGGGACAAAACCTTCAAGTCATAAATGACACCAAGCGTATGCTTAAAAGAACTTTCGATATGAAAGATATGGGAGCTGCTGATGTTATTCTTGGAGTAAAGATACAAAGAACTCCCAAAGGGATTGTTCTGTCTCAATCTCATTATATTGAGAAAGTGCTTAAGAGGTTTAATGCCTTTGATAGTGTGCCGGCTAAGACTCCTTTAGAAGTTAATGTTCACTTGAGCAAGAATAGGGGTGATCCTGTTGCTCAAGAGGATTATGCTAGAGTCATTGGTTGTCTTATGTACATCACGAATTGTACTAGGCCTGATCTAGCTTGTCCGGTGAACAAACTGAGTCGCTATACTAGTAATCCTAGTAGAGAGCATTGGAAATCTCTTGTAAGAGTTCTGAGATATTTGAAATACACTCTTAACTTTGGGTTGCACTACTCGAGACATCCCCCAGTACTTGAAGGGTACTGTGATGCGAATTGAATATCCGACACTAAAGACTCGTTGTCTACTAGTGGTTATGTGTTCACTATAGGGGGAGGAGCTGTGTCGTGGAGATCCACGAAACAGACGTGCATAGCCCGATCCACCATGGAATCACGAATTCATTGCTTTAGATAAAGCCGGTGAGGAGGCCGAATGGCTCCGTAATTTTCTTGAAGATATTCCATGTTGGACGAAACCCGTGCCACCTGTGATGATTCACTGTGATAGCCAAGCGGCTATTGGTAGGGCCAAGAGTGGGTTGTATAATGGTAAGTCGAGATATATTCGTCGTCGACATAATACCGTAAGACATTTGATCACGAGTGGGGTTATCTCTGTAGACTATGTCAAGTCTATAGATAACCTAGCGGATCCGCTTACTAAGAGTTTGAATCGAGATCAAATGTATAAGCTCGTAGAGGGAATGGGAGTTAAATCCACATGTTAAAGGCGAGTATAGTGGATACCCAACCTTGTAGATTGGAGATCCTATGAACTTGGTTCAATGGGAAAACTAAGCTATATGAGTCTGTTGATACCACACTCAAATAGTTTATTCCCTAAAAGAGCTCGAGAGTGTTGGTGACCTGTCAAGTGGTGAGGTTAAGTCTTTGACTTTTAATGATTCTTGGATGCCTTGAGAAGGTGGAGTATGACAGGATACTCGAGTAAGAATCACCTATGTAAGTGTAAAGTGAGGGTCGCTTCTATGTAAACACTTATGAATCCAAAGAGGTTGTCCATGGCCAGTAAAGGACACAAACGTGAGAACGGACGAGGTTGAGACTTTATAGTGTTAGTGCTATTGTCTAAGTATACACCATGTAGGAATAGTTCAAGGCCACGTGTCCACTAATCCGCCGGTATGCTCGATAGCACTGACTAAGGAAGGTTCAAGATCACAAGCCACCTACCCTGATGCTTTATTGTCTCTTGAGGACAGAGCTGTGTGTCTGCATGCATGCATTTGGGTATTTCCACTCATGTGGGGGATTGTTGGAAAATCGTTTAAATATATATATATATATATATATATATATATATATATTTTATATATATATTATTAATTATAATGGAAAGTTAATTAGCATTTATTGCTAATTTGACTTGGGCAAATTTCAGCCCGTTCGATCGCATTTTCGAGCCTCGATATTTATTCGATTAATGTTTTGTGATATATGACGTCGATCTACGTTTCGAGTAGATAATTATAGTGTGCTTAATTTCTCGATTCCGATTTTCGGTGAGTGAGAAATAGTGGCTCGAAGTTTGGGGGGACAAAACTAATATGTTACCTAAAGTGGAGGAACTTACCTTATTCGGGTTTTGGAGAGTATTACATTGATCAATGTCCCACATTGATAAATGAAATAACTTTAATGTGGTATTTAAGTCTCTACCACATTGTAAGAGATAACAAAGTGACATGTGGTGGGCTTGGGCCACACATGCTCATGCGCGCGAGCCTTTTCGCCGACCGCCTCACGCGCGGCGCGGCGCGCCGCACCGCGCCCGCGCCCGGCCCCGGCTCCGGCTCCGGTTTCGGTTCCGGTCCGTGTCCGTGTCCGTGGACTTGGATCTTGGCAATTGGTCCTTTGGGTGGTCCGTCGGGTTGGGCTGTCGGGTCGGGCGGTGCAGTGGACCAGGCCGCACCTGGATTCCTCTCCGTGGTGCAACGCACCTGCCACACCCAAGCGGACTTTTGGATGGAAGTCTCGGAAGAGGCCGTTCGGGTGTCCACCTCTCCACTTACCATACCCACGTCCTCTTGCATTGATGCTCCAGCAATCAACACCTGGTGGAAGCTGCCTATAAATAGGAAGCTGGATTTCATTCCATAACACACCAACAAGAATCATCTGCATTTTCTTAGCTCATCCTAGCTGCTTCTTAGCTCCTCTTAGCTCATAGTTTCAGCAGCCTGTCCTCGCCGGAAAGTCCAGTTCGCCGGAGCTCGACGATTTTGCGGTGCTGCAATCTTCGAGACGTTCGTCGTTTTATCTTTGGGGACGATACGCCTACAACCGAGAGCACTACCGGGGCGTATTTCGTCTTGCGGAGAGAGGGCTGCTCGACTCGACGAGATTTGTTTTAAACATTCGACGGTTCTTTTGTTTTGTTCTATTTTTCGGCTTATTGTATTGTTTTGTAATAGCAGTTTGTGTAACCAACAATTTTCAATTTCATGAATTTATGATTCGATGCTAGTATGCTTAAATGGATATCAATTTCTCTATCAACAAAATCCATGTCTTAATGATGACTAATACCATTGAAATTCTAATTATAAAGTATGACTTTCCAATATAAGGTACAGATCCGATAAGAAAACAGAGTTATGTACAAAGTAAGAAATATGCAAACTCCTTATATTTTTTATGCATACTCCTTATTTATTTAATACATAAAATATATTATTTTTACACTTTTGCTCTTATATATAAAACATATAAGGAGTACGAATAATAAATATTTCAAAGCATATTCAGTCTAAATCCTTGAAAGAGATCCTTCTCAAATTTAGGTTTAGATTGAGTGTTATTAGTATGTTCTTGGTCAATGCTTGGAATTAAAGTGCTTGCTTGTCTAATACTACCTTCGTCCTAATATTTCTGGCTCAATTTGATTCGGCACGAGAATTTAGAAAGTGGTGTTATATGTGTAGATTATTTGACTTTTTGATAGTTAATTTGGACCACATAATCTTTCCCTTTTTTATAAGTGAACCATAAATATTTGAACATCTATTTCAGGAAAGTTAGTCATAAATAATGGGACGGAGGGTGTAAATAATAAGTTGTTAGTTTGTTCGTGGATAAAAATCCTTAAAAAATAATAATTTTCCATTGTCTAATTAAAATTTCAAATTACTTCAATACAGCCTATACTTATAATCTTTTAAAGTGAACATTAATTAGCAGCTGAACATTAACTTTAAAAGCAGCTGAATAATTTCAAGAAGAAAAAAAATCCATAAATACATAATCTTTTAAATCCATAATCTTTTAAATCCATAAGAAAAAAAATCCATAATCTTTCCTGAATAACTTTAAGTGAACATTAAAGCCTATACTTTAAGTGAACATTAAAGAAGAAAAAAAATCCATAATCTTTTAAATCCTCAATACAGCCTATACTTATATTAACTTTAAAAGCAGCTGAATAATTTCAAGAAGGCAACATTACGAATATAAAATCAATAAAACGACATCGACTCTGATGAAACGCTTGTTTTTGCATTTTAAAGTGAACATTAATTATCAGGTGCCACAAATACAATAGCTGTCGCTTGAATAAGACTTTGAAGTCAATTTGCCCCAAATAATCAAAGGTGGGTCCCCCAGTATCATCATTAACACTTAACAGTACAATTTGAAACAGTTTACAGGGGGTGCAGAAAAAAGAAAATTGCGGCGGATGCATTTCACATTAAAAGCAGACCATTTTGCCGTTTTGGAAAGAAAGCAGGTAGAACTGTAGAAGAAGACAATTTGCCATTCAAATGATTATGTTATGTTCTTAACATGATAAATTCTGTGAATGAAAGTCTTGGTTTGATTATACTTTTTTGACATGTTACATTTGGTTATGAGGAATTTTTAACTGTAGCTAAATAGTAGAAGTATATATACATATATAGCCTATCACTAAAAAAAAAACACAAATATAGTCATTTTGTCTTTATACGGTGCATGGCCGATGGGGGCCGATGGGGGCCGATGGAGACCATAGGCCCTCCATAATCCCTGAAAAAAAAAATGTTTAAGAAAAAAAAAATTGTTTAACAAGTTAAAAAAGAGGGGCCGATGGCCATAAAAAAAAAAGAGGGGCCGATGGCCATAAAAAATTGTTAACAAGTTAAAAAAGAGGGGCCAAGTGGAAAAAAAAAATTAAAAAAAAATAAATAAAATAAAATGGAGGCTTCGGCCCTGATGTGAAAAAAGAAAAAAGAAAGGGTAGTTCCATAGGGCATCGGCCCCATTTCAAAAAAAAAAAAAAAGGGGCATCGGCACCATTTGAAAAAAAAATGTTTAACAAGTTAAAAAAAAGCGGCCGATGGCCATAAAAAAAAAAGAGGGGCCGATGGCCATAAAAAATTGTTAACAAGTTAAAAAAGAGGGGCCAAGTGGAAAAAAAAAGAGGGGCCGATGGCCATTTGAAAAAAAATAAAAAAAAAATGACATCGGCCCTCCCATCGGCCCCGCCGTATAAAGACAAAATGACTACTTTTGTGTTTTGTTTATGTTTTCGGCTATATTTGTTTTTTTTTTTTTCATTTTGGCTAACAGTGGGTATTACTACTTTGGTTATTTATAATCAATCATATATTCGTTAATTAAATATACATATATATAGTCTTATATAGATCGTTAAATAGTATTTTAATTAAATAACTTCATATCTAATTAAAACAATCTTTAATTATAAACTTACTTAATTAATATATGTAGTAAAAAGGAAATATGTTATTCTGAAAACAATAAAATTAAAAATAAATAAATGAGTTTTTAACTTGGTGCTTATCAGCAAGTTGTATAAGCACTCGTGTAGACAACAACTCAACTCCAGTTAATTGATTATACACAGACAACGGCATAACATTGATTGATGCACCTAAGTCACATATAGTCTGCTTAACCATCACATTTCCCATAAGACAAGGTAAAGTAAACATACACGGGTCTACGCACTTGGCGGGGAGCATCTTTTGGATGATTGCCGACACCGACGTATCCATCAATACCTTCTCGGACTGCTGGATCTTACCCGCTATGAAGTCTTTGACAAATTTTCCAAATTGGGGAATCTTCACGGCTTCGAGGCAAGGTATGTTGATTTCCAGCTTCTCGAACAACTTCACATAATCCATGTATTCGGTGTGTCCGTTTCCTCTCCAATGCCTCAGGAAATGGTGGAGGTATGACAGTCTTAGGGTCGGTCTGAGCAGTTCGGCCTTCTCTGCTTGACAGAACTTCATCAGTAAAACTCTGCAATTCTGTCGGGTCTTTTTGGGTAGCTCGACCTTCTCGTCGTCCGCTCTCCATCGCCCGCATTCTGCAATTGCCGTCGGGTCCATGCGGGTAGTTCGACATTCTCTATCTGTCAGAATGCTCGGTCTGGTCAACTCGGCGGTCTGTTCTGCTGCAGATCTAATCTTTTGGGGACTTGCTTTCGGTGTTGGTTCGGACAACTCCTTTCCACTCTTCAACATGATATGATTGCAACTATGGGTAGACGAATTTGGCTGAGTCTGAGAAGGTAATTGCCTTTGATTTTCCTTCATTTCATCTAGCGAATTGGTCATCATAGACATTTGCTTGGTCAGATTGTCCAAGATATTTTGTTGCTCCCACTTCAATTGTTGCACCTCTCTCTTCACGGCTTTGAGCTCATCATGATTTGAAGTTATTTCCTTCTGCATCTGCTTCTGATATGCAATGGCATCTTTTTGAGAAACAATCATCTCGCACATCAATTCTTCAAGCATAGAGGATCCTTGGTCGGGTGGAGCCATGATTGACATTTTCGGCTTCAATGCCATTTGATGCGAACCTCGGTAAGGTTGCTCTATACCGAGGGTAGGTGTCCGATATAATTTGTCATAGCGGTGGATAAGTTGTTGCACTTGACTTTATGGAAATTCCACGTGCTTGTGTGTTCGGGCACCTTGCTCTCCATCAATTTCTTGCTCGAGCTCAATCTTCTTTTTACCGTCCAAGCTAATTTGACTTACGTTAGCCCTAGCATTCGGATTGGGCTGGACTTGTGACGGTAATTGCCCTTGACTTGCCTTCATCTCTTGAATTGAAGAATTCAACTTGGAAATCTGCTTGGATAAATTCTCGACGGTGCTTTGATTATCCCTCTTGGTCTGATTAATCTCCTCTTGCATCTGTTGTTGATATGCAATGGTACTCTTCTGAGAAGTAATCATTTCAGCCGTCATTTTCTCCAACGGGCTGCTCTGGTCCGTCTGGCCAAACGGGTCAGTCTGCTGCTGAAATTGTTGCGGGAATTGCCTTTGATGTGGAGGTTTGTAGGGTTGTTGAAACCCTTGTTGCTGCGATGACTGATATTGTTGATGATGGTATGTAGGTTGTTGGAATGATTGTTGTGGAGGATTCCTTGGCGGTTGTGGCGCTTAATCATCTTGTCTCCACCTTAAGTTCGGATGAACCTTGTTCTGTCCATTCCAATTGCCAGCTGCATTAACATCCTCTCCTTGACATTGCAAAGATGTGTGCCCTCTTTGACCACATGCACCACGTGTGTGATCAGCCATTGTGCGCACAGATGAAGAGGAAGAGGAAGGAGGATTCCTCTCCTTGAATAGACAATCCAATTTGTCTTCGAGTTGGCTGAACTTCTCCTCCATTTTTAGCCCAACTTTCATATCAAGATCGTCTAGAAAGTCTCCACTCGATAGATTCACCGATTTCCTTTGCATCATTGGTCCTTTGTATAGTGATGTTGACTCGGCAAGGCCTTCAATGATTGCTTTAGCATCAGTGTAGTAGCTATTAGCAAAGCTACCCTTCAATCCAACATTCCCCATGGTCTTGGATTCATCTGTCATTCCTTGGTAGAAGCATTGCAGCAGATCCACATCAGAAAAACCATGGTTTGGGCAGCTATCAACTAGTATGCTCCAAAGGACTCGTCAAGCTCTTGAGTAACCCCGGAAATCTCCTTTTTGAGAACATTCGTCTTTGATTGAGGAAAATACTTGTCCAGGAATGTCTGACGCATCTGAGCCCAAGTAGTAATCGACCTAGGTCGAAGTCCAGAAAACCATGCTCGAGCTCCGTCTTGAAGAGTAAAAGGGAATGCTTTGAGCTTGAAAGCATCCAAATGACCTTGCTCGTGCGGATCACGGCACTGATTCAATCCCTCCGTAAAAGCAAAAGGATTCTCGTTCGCCTTCCCATAAAACTTTGGATATGCAATGACCAAATTCGAACTTCACATCTATCCGCTCGGTGGTGGTTATGTTGATTGGTCCGGGCAAGTCCTCTCCCAAGTTCCTCGAACCTGAGTTCATCTTCAGATTGACTCCTTCTTCAACCATGATTTCTTCTTCAGATTCAGAATTGTTGCCTTCAGAAAATAGGTCTATCTGACCAGTCGGACCGATTTCAGATTCTGACTCGCTGGTTCTTTCTCTCTGTCTGGCCAGTCGGACCTGTTTCTGCTTGTGACAACACTGGTTGCTTTTGCAGCTTTGTTGCCTTCCGGTTCCTTTTCGCAGTCTTTTCAATTTCTGGATCGAAGTGTAGAAAAGGGCGGGAAGACCTACTCATGCAACACTTAAAAAGTACAAAAGATCAGTAGGAAAAATAAGCTAAAAGAAAACACCGTTCCCCTGCAACGGCGCGAATTTGGTGATCGCTATTTTCACCAAATAAATCCTGCAAAATTGCTAGAACTAGAATTAGTATAGCAACAAGTATCGAACACATGGAACGAAGTATTTTAGACCTAAAAATTCCTATCAATCAAAGTTTGGTTAGCAACCACGCAAATTTGGGAATTTTCTAACCTAAAACAAACGAAAATAAGAGCAGGAATTAAACACGAATTGAACTAATGCAAATAAAAAACGGGTCCAGCAAGATGATTCACACACACTCACAATCGATCATTGACACTATTAATTAATTAATCCACTTAAATCAATTGGTTGTAGGACACCGTAATTAAACTGACATATCCCCTATTCCCCCTTAATTATTCGGTAATCGCCATGGTGGGCATTAAACCACTACTTCTCTAAATTAGATGCAACCTACGTTGGTGGGCAATCAATAGATTTAACACCTAATCAACTTTAAGAACTAAGGGAACCCAATTTAGGAGCCTACTCGTATGGTGGACATCTAATAGTCTCCTACCAAATTAATCCAATTGTCCTAATAACAATTTGCTACTTATTTAGCCTAATCACACGAGAAACGATGGAAGTACTAAATTAGCTATAAATTAAACTAACCTAGGGTCATCAAGCCTAAATTAATTAATATGATTAATTAACCTAGATTAATTCAGAACCCAAATGATTAATTTTAAGCCCTAGTCTCACGAAAATATGGTGGTGTGTGTTTCACATCTCGCCAACCCCTAAAAAGACTTAGCTACGCATATCGGCTGGACTGGCTAGACAGACTGGTTTACTGGACAGAATACAAAACGTGCTGAAAATCATGAAAATATTATGCACAAAAATTCAAACAATAGCGAAATAATTAAAACACAAATAAGTACGAAATTAAACCCTAGGAATTAGGAAATCATAAATTAAAGTCTTCAATTCATCCTACAGGAAAATATCACGGAAGCATTCAAATTAGGGAATATAAAACGGAAGCAAGAACATGTTGTTTTCTCCAAATCTAAACACAAATAACGGAATAAATTCTAAAATTCGAACTCTGAAAATATGATCAAATACTCGGTCTCGATCTCCTTTTCTCTCTCTCTCTCTCTCTCTCGGCTTCATGAATGATGATGATGATTCTCAAATTATCTCCCTCCTCGGAACTCTCGCTAGCGTGAATAATATGATGGAAAAGAATGATGATCTAATGATGATAAGGATTGAATGATGATATGGATAATAAAATAATCAATCCTCTCGTTGATGGTGTGATGATGATGAAGAGTTGGTGTCAGTTGTGTATATGCGTGTGTATTGTAGATCGGATGATATCTCCTGTGTGGCGCCTCTTTTCCTCATATATATATATATATATATATATATATATATATGCTCCTTCTTTTCTACTCCAATTAGGTCTTCTAAGTATGGAAAGATATAATATAAAATATATTATATTAATTTCTTTTCACACTTAATTTTTCTCTTAATTTCTTCCGGATTAAGCACATATTTCCTTTAATTCGCACTCGTCACATCAATGCCTCTTCAACGCCACATCATCATAAGAAACTGCAAAACAAACACCAAAACGCAATCCAACCGTCAAAATATCGCCAAAATAAACGGAATATGGATAGTACTAATTTAGACCTATCAATAATGAAACTTGAAAATTTTTAAATGTTTAATATTCTAGTTTGGATTGTTTGATGCTCCCCAATTCCCCTCAATCCTTCACTCTTTCTCCGTGAATACATCAATCTTTTGACCGCGCGAACTGAGGCTTTCGTCTTACACTCATTATTATATTTTCACCTCCCTAACCCCAACACTATAATTTAAACTTTCGAATCAATCCTACACTTTATATTAATGTACACTTTCAAATATATGATTTAAAAGTTGTATAAGCTCAAAGATATTATAGAAGGTAGTGGTTTATTTAACTCTATTAACTTATTCATAAACGGTTTACAATGTCTATATTATATATTTATAGTCACAAACATCGATAATAGCAATATTTAATAATATTAATACTTTTTTTGTTACTAGTATAAATTAGAGATCAATCTCTAGTTACTCAACGAAAAAAAAAATTAGTAATCTTCATTGATATGACACTTTAAAAAATAAAGATAATGATATGAAAAAGTGGAAAAAAGCAAGACTTTTTTTGTCGTACTCACTCATCTTTATTAGGTATTTTGCTTTTTTATCTTGCTTTATCTTGCCTTTAAAAGTTGGAAATATTATTTATATGTACACATTATGCACTCATGTACATATCACCCCCCCTTCAATGGTTAAAATCTCATTAGGATGATTGCGTTTGTAGTTAGTAATAACAAAATTATTAGAGTAATTTGATGATTGATCTTGCATTTACTAATAACAAAATTATAGTTACGTGGTTATTGTTCTCTTGTTAAAGGAAAACTAAAAGCTTCAATATCTCATTTAAGAAATATATAGAAATGATAAAGAATTTTTTTTTTTAAAAATTATTTGTGTGGAATATATTTATAATTATTTAAAACAAACTGTTTAGACAAATATTTTTATACATAATGTTATTTTGACAAAATGCAATGTACTCCAGAGACTAATAAATGGGGTACTCCGGTGCTATCAATACATATTAACAATCGTGGTAGACCTTCACAAACGTATAATTAATTATGATTGTAAGTTAAATTTCTGGCTAATGATGGATATGTGTCATTCATTCTTAAATTGATTGCTCATCCCATGTTCTTCTGTATACATTCAATAATGTGTACTTTAATATGTCATAACTGGCCGATGCATGCTACATATATGGTTGACTTGATTGAGTTCATTCCTAGCTAAAATCATCTTATTTTTCGACATTAATGCATTAAACCGTAACTAATTCCCGCAAATCGATAGCTACAAACTTTCAGCAAAGTAAAAATGGATGAAAGCCTCTACAAAGTAGCAATTGAAGGCGATGTAGGGTCGTTGATCACCCTAATCCAAAAAGATCCATTAATCCTTGATAGAAGAAACACTACTACGAGTCTAGAAACTCCACTCCACATTGCAGCAATGCTCGGCCGCGAAGAATTCTCATCCGAGCTCCGCAAGAGAAAGCCAAGACTAGCCCGGGAGCTCGATTCGAGAAAATCTTCTCCGCTTCATTTAGCATCAGCCGGAGGTCATGTGGAGGTCGTGAAGATGCTGCTGCAGACGGATGTTGACATGTGTTCTGTTTGCGATAGAGATGGGAGGAACCCGGTTCAGATAGCCACCATGATGGGCAGAGTTGAGGTGTTGAAAGAGATGCTGGTGGCTCGATGCGGATCGAGCTGTGGTAAAGGGTGGTGGAACCATACTTCACCTCTGCGTAGAGTACTCTCAGTTTGAGGCTTTGAAGTTACTCGTGGAGAATTTGGACTTGCAAGATTTGGTTAATAGTACAGACAAAGATGGGAACACTGTGTTGCATCTGGCTGTTGCTCATAAACAAGTTGAGGTATATGTCTTTTTTTTTTGGTTAATATTTTCATATCAATCTTCAAGTTTGTACCCATATACGTACGAAATGGTCCGAGTAATTAATCCTCCATCGTAGACAATCATAAGTATTATAAATTTGATCTCAGGAAACTATATTTGTCCATGCATGCATATATAGATGGAGGGTCCTTGCCCTCAAATAATTAAGATGCCCCAATTGGTTTTACAAAAATGCATTTCTATTTGAATTTATAGTGAAAATGGTGCCCAAACTTCTACTTTTTTTGGTTTTTGGTGCCCATTCTTTAAAAATTGTGATTTTGGTGTCTATACTTCACAAATTGTTTCTCTTAAGGTGTCTCACATATTTAACTTCTATTTTCAACAATTTAAGTAATATTTTGCCACCTTTTTGTTATTAAATAGTTTATGGCCAATTTATGTAATATTCTGCCATTATTACAATGCCAATTTATGGCTAATTATATTTTGCCAATTGCCATTACTATAGATATAAAATATAACATTAATATAGTGCTTTGTATTTTTTTTTTTTTTTGATACCCTACCTCCTTAAACCCCCTTGCCCCAACCACACAACCACCCCCAACCCAACCACCCCCCCCCCCCCCCTTCCTTTGTTTAGATTTTATGCCATTATTCCTATAAAATAACATAATGGAATAATATTATTCCTATAAAATAACATAATGCAATTTATTGGAATAATAGGAATAATATTATTCCTATTAAATCTGTGAGACACCAAAACAAAAATAATTTGTGAAGTATAGGCACCAATATCGCAATTTTTAAAGTATGGGCACCAAAAATCAAAAAAAGGAAGTTTAGACACCATTTTCACTTCTTACTCTTTCTATTTTGCAGCTTGAATATGAGCTAGGAAAAATTATATTAGAAGCCCCCAATATTGATTGCATAGAATACATTATTTTCGAATTAAATCTAAGAACATCAATCACGGACAAAAAGAATTGTTTAAGAGTTTCAAAGTTGAGCGGTCTTTAGACAAAAAAAAAAGGCAAGATTATTAAGGGATTATAATTTCCATGAAATTAAGATTCAAAAAAGAAAAAAATGATATTCCCTCCGCCGTTATTTGTTTCTAAAATAAGTAATATTTTAATATCTATTCTAGTGAATCTCTCACTACTTAATTTACACTACTTCACATATAAAAATCAAACTTCTAAATAACTATGCCAAAAGAAACATGACATTAATATATAGTGGGATGGATGTAGTATATAATTAAGTACATGCCTCCTAGATTAATTAAAATCTTGATTATCTTGGAAATGAAACAAAGTCACCAACTTTCTTAAACAGACTTCCTCGAACGGACTTGCGAGTGGTAAATGCTAGTGGGATGACAGCAATGGACATTGTGATGGAAAGGAGAATAGACGCAAGAGATTTAGACATTCAAGAAACCCTCAAACGTGCCGGCGCCGACCAACACAGACACAACCGAGCAGGTTGCCACTATTCATGCAAGAAAATCGACAAAATCTCCGAGAGAAAGGAGAAGGCGAAGCGAAAAGAAGACTGGCTCGGACGGCAGCGAAGCGCGTTAATGGTCGTGGCTTCACTCATCGCGACAATGGCGTTTCAATCAGCACTCACTGCCCCTCGTTACCTCTGGAGCACCGGCGATCTGCAGATAGCGGACCCACCGGCATCGAACCACGTCAGCGGTGGTGGAAATGTGGAATGCCCACTACGAGATGCACAGAAAGCTATTCTTCGCCACCAACAACACCAGCTTCATCGCGTCCCTCAGCTTCATACTCCTGCCGCTCAACAACAGATTCGTCATGTGGATTCTGACGATGATCACGTGGGCCGCCATTGCTGCCATCGCGGTTGCTTACGCTCTGGCTGTGATCCTGCAGACGCCCTCTTTGCTTGATGGGTCGTTCTACCGTTTGGGTGGATTTTGTTCGTTAGCTTTCTTCTGCTCGCACACACGGCTCGTCTTGGCTCCATCTGCTTCGATGCGTGTTTCGTATGGCCGGGAGAGTACGTGGAGGGCCTTTGCATGCTGCGTGGAGAAGGCCGCGTCCGCTTCCAGCTACGCATGTGTAGTGTATGCATGGAAGAACCCTCCTCTTAATGCATGGAGGTTTGAATAACATCCCTTATATGCCTTTTAAGGGGAGTTTGGCTCAATTTATCATGGTCTAATGATCAGGCTGAGATCGATAATAATTTATTTCATCTGTGTGCTTATGTTGAAGTACCCTCAATGTTGTCCCACAATGATCTGGTGTTAACTCTTTGATGATCTTTTTGGTGATCTTCGTTGTCATTGAGTGTTAATTTGGTTTGCTTGTAATTTGTAATTATGGGTTTGTTGATTGAGATTGTTATGGCGTTCAAGGAGTGAGTAGTTCAAGCAGTGGGTTGTTGATTTTATTTTATGCTAATAATACATTAGCTATCAATTTCTAATGATCATGGCAAAAATATTGTATCGCACGTCGCACCTATAATTATTTACCTCTACACTGATATAACACTTTGAAATAAAGAAAAGAAGTGAAAAGGAGGACAATAAAGCAAGGCAATAATTCAACGTATAGTCCTACTCATCCTTATTAAGTAATTTGCTTTTTATCTTGCATCGAAAATGTGATCTTGCATTATTGGAGTGAATCATCAAATTAACACTCTTCCTAACTTATAATACTCTCAAGTATAATTCTCAACTTAACAGCAGTTTAAGAAGTAAAATTGTGGCCATCATGTTAGCAGGGCCATAGCTATGGAATAGTCACTAGGGTAGAGCAGGGGACCCCAATAAACCATGTATAGTTTGGCCAGTTCTGTATAAAGTTGACGTTAATACTTTCAGAGGTTGTGGGCCAATATTAAATTTATTGATACTCTTGTTGGAAAGACTCAAACGTCGTGTCACTAGTCGTTGTTTAAATTTAAGCTAATTTGATGCTCGTTAATTATTAAGTTTAAGATTCATGAAATGAAACGCAATACACTCCAAGTGATTGTCATAATTCGTAAATCATAAGTTTTCAAGTCTGACGTACCACTATAGAAATTAACTAGTGCGTAATTAATTGTGCTTCTAAAAGTCGATTGAATGGAAGACAGGAAGATCTTATATTTGATTGTATGTCCCACATGCTCTTCTGTCCATGTTCAATCATTTATACTTATTTGGCAGTGGAAATACCCATTCTTAGCCGAAACGAAAAAAAAAAAATACAAATATAGCCTAAAACTTAAACAAAACACAAAAGTAGTCATTTCGTCTTTATCCGGCGGAGGGCCGATGGGGGGCCGATGAACTCCCCCCTTCGAGGGCCTAAGGAGGGCCTAATGGAGGGCCGATGGAGGGCATAAGGAGGGCCTAACGGAGGGCCGATGGAGGGCCTAAGGAGAGTCTAATGCCTTATGCCCTCCTTAGGCCCTCCATTAGGCCCTCCTTATGCCATCCTTAGTCCCTCCGATGGAGGGCCGATGGAGGACCGATTTTCATCGGCTCTCAACATGTTTAAAAAAAAATTAATAAATAACTTTTTTTTTTTTGAATTTGAGGGCCGGTAGTTTTTTACACTTGGGAGCCGATGGGGTTTTAGATTTTTTTTCTTCAGGGCCGATGGAGGGTCGATGGGGCCATCGGCCCTCCCATCGGCCCCCCATCGGTCCAGCGCCGTATAAGGACAAAATTGTTATATTTGTGTTTTGTTTTAGTCGAAGGCTATAATTTTTTTTCGATTTCTACTATTTGACTACTGTTGCCAAAGCCTCGGCCTGGCCCATGCATCAATGTGGTTGACTTGACTTGACTCCATTCCTCATAAAATAAAACCACCCTTTTTATTTTTTCGACGTTCATGCATTAACTCCCCACAAATTGATGCTCTTTCTCCAAATTAAACTCACTCCGGCAAATTTAAGAGAATGGAAGCAAAAGATTTAGAAATTCAGCTGGAAACGCTCAAACACGCCGACCAAGACAAAAACAACCCTGCAAATTGCAAGAAAACCGAGAAAATCTCCAAGGAAAAGATGGCGAAGAAGGCCGAGAAGGCAAAGAAGAAAGAGGAGAGGGCAAAGATGAAAGCAGAGAAGAAAGCGGAAATGGCAAAGAAGAAAGAGGAGAAGGAGAAGCGGAAAGGCCAGTGGCTGGAGCGACAGAGAAGTGCGTTAATGATTGTCGCTTCACTCCTCGCAACGATGGCGTTTCAATCCGCGTCCAGCCCCCCAAACAACCTCTGGACCACCAAAGCCAATCAGCTAGCGGGCGCACCTGCACCGAACCCACAGCCACAAACGCTAGACAGCGTGAGGAGCGCGTGCAACTATTTAAAACAGGGCGAGCAGTTCTTCGCCATCAACACGACGAGCTTCATCGCGTCGCTCAGCATCATACTCCTGCTCATGAGCGGACTGCCGCTCGACAGCAGGTTTGTGATGTGGATCCTGATTGTGGTCACGTGGGTCGCCATCTCGGCCATCGCGCTTTCCTACACTGTGAACGTGATCCTGCAGACGCCTGCCTCGAACGATGACGCGGTTTACAATCTGGTCGCGATCACGATTTATAGCTGGATTGGTCTCGTTAGCTTTCTTCTGGTCGGACACACGGTTCGGATTAGCTTTCGTGTGATTCGACACGTTGTTCGTTTTAGCTTTCATGTGCTTCGATGCGTGTTTGGTTTGTTTGTGGAGATTGTTAGGGTGCTTATTGTGAGGCCTTTACGTGACGCGCGTGTGGAGGAGGCGGCATCCACGACCAGATGTTGCAGATGTTAACTACTATCTTGCTAGTGAGTTATTGGATCTTCTTCGTTGTAAATTGATCTTTCATTTAGTGTTTAGCTTGTAATATGTAATGATGGATTTGTTGATTACGATTGTTATGGCTTGTTTGTTTGATACTGAGTGACTACTTCCCTTGTGTACTTTGTATGTCATCACTTGTTTATGATTAGATTCTAGTATGATTAATGGTTGTGAAGTTGTTGGCCATTTATTTGCTTCTTCATGGTTTATGGATTATTTAAAAAAAAAGAAAGAAAGAAACTCATTACCATTGAAAGTAGTTGCTCTTTCAGGCAATAACTTCATCAACAATATGATGAGTTTGGATTCCGGTTCATGTCAAATTCCATGATACTCGATCTCTCTCACAAGTCACAACCATTTTTCCATTACTGGATTTCCACTAAGCTTAACTTATTATCAGAATCTAGAAATTTAATTTCAAGCAGATGATGAATTTGAAGCGTTTAGTTGACGCTAGCTTTAGTTATTAGAGGGTAATCTTGGGGAATTTGATGGAAATTATTGGAGAAACCTGTTCTTTCTGAGAATTATTGAACTTGACACGACTCCATCATCTTATTTTTTGACATTGAGAGTATCTCTAACACTGCATTTTATGTATGTCATTAAACAGGATTAATATAGAGTAATGTTTAGGGATGGCAAAAGGACCCGGACCCGTCGGATCCGACCTGGACCCGCACGCAATGGGGCGGGTAATACCCGCCCCGTACAAGTGCGGGGCGGTTCCGGACCCGATCCGTACAGGGTCCGGGGCGGTTCCGGTTCTTGCCGCGTATAGACCCGCCCTGCCCCGTAACAAATTAGAATTTAGAAGTGTAAAATTGTTATTTGTGAGATTCGAACCCACATTAATAATTTCTTTACATGCACTTATACCGTTTGAGCTAATGTTCACATTTGTTAATATTTTACATGTATAGTTATATATAAGAATATGACATACTTAAAAATTTTTAATTCATCTAACAAAAAAATTAGCTTATAAAATATAAATATTAATTTTCTAGAATTCAATATACTATATTCAAATTGTAATTACGGGCATGTATTTCGAAAATGAAATTAACATTTTTATTTCCAAAATTTAAATTTAAAACTATTTTTTATTTCTAATTTTCTATTCTTTAATTGAAATGGATTATATGTATAAATACAAATATGATTAATGAAAAATTACAATTGAAACTTTTTATAACAAGTGAAAATACATCTAACGAAAATATAATAAATATTAATTTTCTAGATTTCAATATATTATATTAAAATTTCTAATTTCTAATCATGAAAATGTATTTTGAAAATGCGATTAACATTATCTATATTAAAAATAAGTATTCATGAACTAATGAACTAATGAAAAATTATAAACTCACAATTTAAAATTCTTTATGACTAATGAAAAATTATAAATTTACAATTGAATTTTATTTATAACAAATGAAAAACTACACTCTTATTATTCATGAACTTAATTCATAAGTTCATAAGAATCATAATATATACATAAGAAATTCATATTTTAATAAGAATCATAACATATGAAAGTATATTTGAAAAAATTAAAAAAATATGATGAATAAAAGCTACAAAACATATTTGAAAGATGATTTTGTTTTTGTGTTTTATTTTATTTTTCACATGAAATATTAGTCATGCTTACTACAATCATTTTATTTGATTAAAGTTACTACATTTTTATTTATGTTTTAAATTAAAATTAATAAAATAATACTTTAAAATTATATATATTTTATGTTTATATAAATTTAACAAATAATTTGTTTGGTCTAGTGGTCAAGAATGTTTGTAAATTTTCGGATAACCTGGATTCGAATCCTTGTGCAAACATAATTTTAAATTTATTAATACTTAAAATATTTGCGGGTCTGCACGGGTCCGAGGCGGGTCTACCCGCCCCGTACGGATCCGGGGCCGGGTCCTAAATTCTGGACCCATACGGGTCCACGAGGCGGGTCTGGGTCCATTTTTTAAAGCACGGAACAAATCCGAATCCAATAATACCCAGCTCCGACCCACAAAATTGTCATCCCTAATAATGCTTCCATGTAATGACTAATATTGTGATGATGCCAGTCTGACTCATTCACATTTAAATACATATGTATTCATGGATGATTTTTTAATGTTTTGTGAAAAATAATTAAATCATAAAATATCGTGAGACATTTCAGCCCGTAGCACTTGGGGCACCCAATTTGCTCACCTCTCTCCAAACCAAACAAAATTGAAGAAGAAGAAGAATGAAACAAAATCCATCTACTTTGAGATCCATATTCTCATCAGATCCTCCCAATTCTCACACACAAAAACACGCACAAACAAGAATCTCTTGGGCCGTCGATTTCCTTCGCGAGCCTTTTGCACTGTAATGAAGGCGCAGGCGGTTTTGATTATTACAGACTCACAGTATCGTTTTTTAACATCAACTCAAGGTGTATGTCAATGTTCTACCTGGCGTACAGGCCGACTGCTTGCAACGTGTTCGACGTAATGCCTGAACGATATCATAGTTCAGTTCCACCTGAAATCAAGAATTAGGATGGAAAATCGTTGTTCTGTTAGTAGCCCTAAACGGATTCTAAGCTATTCAAAGAACCGGGCGGCGAACGTTCGACCAACGATTGCCGGCGGAATTGGGCGTCTCTGGAGACCACGGCCCAAAACTCTCAGAGGTTTATGGGTTCGTCGGATCCATCACCACCGTTGTTTTCACAGGTTCGATTCATCTACTCGTCACAATATGCAAAGTAGAGATACTTAAATGCAATTTGTTGGTTTTATGCTTATAGATCATATTAACTTCAATGTGTTTTTCGCCCTACTTGGATTGGGGTAAAATGTGATGTACTCTGGTCACTTAACTTTTAGGGATGATTGATTTCAGTATTGCAAGTCATGATTTTGATAAAAATATTATGACTTGTGATAAAATCAACTAAACATAATTGGTGCACTATCAATGCTTAACATTGTTGGAGTCGCGTTAGATTGTGTACGCATTTCATTGCTGGCTTGTAAACTGTATAGATGAATCATATGGAGCTGTGGTTCAAGAGATAATGTGTATTTTAGTTGGAGTAACTATCCTTTTTCGTGTTTGTAGTCTTATTTGTAATGGTTTATCTCTTCAAACTTCAACCTAAAAGGTTGTAGCTTGCAGATATACCAAGGACAGGATAATTAGAATGGCATCTAAACCATTCTTTCTTCTCAGGCTACAGCCGTATTCATTATATGGGCATATTTTCCCGACCATTGGTTGCAGTCAATATGGATCTATTACTACCCAAGCAGGTCAGTTCCAATGGAATATATGCTTTGCCTTGGGGATTGTTGAGTCTTTGTTCTAGATTCTCTCTGATATGCATTTTGTTACAATATGCTTGCTCCACACATATTATTACAAATGCATATCTAAATTATGGGAACTCTCCTGATTAATGATTACTACCTAGTTTTAGCCCACTTCAAGAAAACGTTTTGTACCTGGATCTTGTTTTTTTTCTTTTCTATAGGTGTTGTGATAGAATATTAAAGTGTTGGTAAAATATAGAATGTTTATTAGATTGAGAAGTCTAGTAACAGCTATTGTCTGAAACTAAGTTATTTTTCTACTGGATAGGGAGGAATAACAGATTGTTATTATTAATCACACTTTTATGCCTTGCAAAGCTTTTTTCAGGTATTGGGCTTTGGCTGTATGAATTGTTTACACTGTATATATAGAAGACCGGTTGAAATCAGTATCAAAGAACATAAATTTTTTACTTGTTCTCTATTTATGCTGACGAGTTTAGTAGGGAACCGCTGAATGGTGTATCCCCAACCGATGATGATAAGCAGCCAATAGATTGATAATAGATATTTACCTTATCACATAAATCCTACAATCAAAAGCATAAATCCATAAATCATGTGGTTACTACTTACCTTGACTTGAGTCCATAAACCTATCCTTACGTTTGGTTGACTTGACTCCATAAATCATAGATCGAAAACATCTTATATTTTCTCCATGAATGCATTAGAGTCTAACTTTCCTCTGCAAAACTTCAAACAAACATGGACAAAAGCCTCTACAAAGCAGCAATTGAAGGCGATGCAGGGTCGTTGATCAGCCTAATCCAGCAAGATCCATTAATTCTTGAAAGAAGAAACACTACTACAACTCTCGAAACTCCACTACACATAGCAGCAATGCTTGGCCACAAAGAATTCACAGCCGAGCTCCTAAGGAGAAAGCCTAGTCTGACCCGTGAGCTCGACTCAAGAAAAATCATCCGCTCTTCATTTAGCTTCATCCGGTGGTCATGTGGAGGTCATGAAGATGTTACTGCAGACAGATCCTGATATGTGTTGTGTTTGCGATAGAGATGGGAGGAATCCGGTTCATATAGCAGCCATGATGGGCAGAGTTGAGGTGTTGAAAGAGATGTTGGTGGCTGGAGCCGATGCGGCTCGAGCTGTGGTAAAGCGTGGTGGAACCATACTTCACCTCTGCGTAGAGTACTCTCAGTTTGAGGCTTTGAAGTTACTCGTGGAGAATTTGGACTTGCAAGATTTGGTTAATAGTACAGACAAAGATGGGAACACTGTGTTGCATCTGGCTGTTGCTCATAAACAAGTTGAGGTAATAATCTCTAAATCTTTTTAACACTGTGATGTTGTCAATAAAATTATTATGCCCTTACAATTAAATTTTCTTTATAATTTGTTATTCTATGTAATTCTTTTAAATCAATCATGTCAAAACGACTACTTGTTTATGATCATATCATATTGTTTAAATCAGACAAAATATATAAAATTGCTCCACCTTTGTCTTGATAACATAGATTATCTCAAATTTACAACATTTCAAGCTCAAATCAGTCGATGCATATATATGTTGGTTGATTTTCTTGACAATTAAATGAAACGAAGTTCCTAACTTTTTACAACAGATGACAGAGTTTCTGCTGCATGTTCCTGGGTTAGACTTACAAGCAGTAAACTTAAGCGGGATGACAGCAACAGACATCTTGATGCAAAGGAGAATAGACGCAAGAGATTTACAAATTCAAGAAACCCTCAAACGTGGCGGCGTATACTCTCCGACGTCGTACGGCCACAACCCAGAATCCCATAATTCAAACGTGAATAATAATAATACAGATTGGCTCGGCCGACAGCGAAGCGCGTTAATGGTGGTAGCTTCGCTAATCGCAACGATGGCGTTTCAATCCGCCGTCACCCCCCCAGATAAACTCTGGACCAATGCTCCACCAACAGCGGATCCACCCACTTCAAATCCACCCACATCGGATCCATCAAAGAACCCGAGAGATGCAATGTACTACGTGAGGAAGGCGGGCAATTACCTCAAGAACGGGGAGCGATTCTACACGATCAACACGGTTAGCTTCGTCGCATCCCTCAGCATCTTACTCTTGCTGATGAGCGGACTGCCACTGAACAACAAAGTCGTCGTGTGGATCCTGATGATGGTCACGTGGGTTGCCATTTCGGCCATCGCGCTTTCTTACAGCGTGGCCGTCATTCTGCAGGCGCCGTCGGAGAATGAGAAGTCGGTCTACATTTTGATTGCGATTACTGTCTTTGCGTGGATTTGTCTTGTGAGTTTCCTTCTGGTTGGGAATACACTTCGTTTGTTTGCGAAAGTTGTTGGACTCGTAATTCGTTTGATTGCGAAGATGGTCGGAGTAGTTGTGAGGAGGCAGTATCAAGGTCCAAGAACTACACATGTTTAGTCTAATGTGACGATCGTTCGGATTTGTGTGTTATGTTTCATTTTGTGTTTATATGGTTTTAAACTGTTAATGTACTATACTGGCTTTTGGTTATAATTCTAAGTTACATTGTTTAGGTGACCCAACTAGTTTTATTTTAAATGAGTGCAGATATGCACTTTTAATAAATTCAGCCCAATGTCTTCTAGGCACTAAACCACTGCTCTACTTCATCTGCAAAGGTTAAATTTGAGATTAAATTGAGTTTCATATTATCTTCTTATTCAATGCTTCGAAAATACTTTTTGGTTGGAGAGAGAGAGAGAGAGTTCAAAGATTAGCTAAATAATGCATTAATTGATCAGGACTCAAAATCAAAAGGCCTCTACTTTGAAAACAATCAACATTCTGTTATCATCTTCATTATTTGTTATATTAATTAACAAACAAAATGATGTCCTTTCCTATGTTCAAAGACTCAAGAATATCTTATGTATATCGATTGCGTTTCCCATGCTCTTCTTCCAATAATTCATAGTTACATTATCTCATAACTGGCCAATGCTTAACTATGGTTGACTTGACAAAATAGCATCTTATTCTTCAACATCAATGCATCTAACTCCAACTTCCCACTGCAAAACTTGAAACAGAAATGGACGAAAGCCTCTACAAAGCAGCAAGTGACGGCGATGCAGGCAGGATCCTTAATCAACAAGATCCATTAATTCTTGATAGAAGAAACACTACGACTTTAGAAACTCCACTCCACATAGCAGCAATGCTCGGCCATGAAGAATTCACAGCCGAGCTCCTAAGGAGAAAGCCAAGACTAGCTCGTGAGCTCGATTCAAGAAAATCTTCTCCGCTTCATTTAGCATCAGCCGGAGGTCATGTGGAGATGGTCAAGATGCTGCTACAGACGGATCAAGCTATGTGTTGTGTTTGTGATAGAGATGGGAGGAATCCGGTTCAGATAGCAGCCATGATGGGTAGAATTGAGGTGTTGGAAGAGATGGTGGTGGTTGGAGATGATGCAGCTCGAGGCGTGATGGAACTATACTCCACCTCTGTGTTGAATATTCTCAGTTTGAGGCTTTGAAGTTGCTTGTGGAGAATTTGGATTTGAGAGATTTGGTTAATGGTAGGGATAGAGATGGGAACACTGTGTTGCATTTGGCTGTTGCTCATAAACAAGCTGAGGTATGTTAATTTTTTCAAACTATATATAGAATCTATACGTCCTTAGACATGTTTATCAATTTCATTGATGGTGGAGAATTAATCTTAATTATAGGTGAAGGAACAAAAGATGGTATTCGAGCTACCTTAAATCACAAGTGAAGCGATTACAATAAACCTCTGTCTTGATCATAACTTAGATTATCTCAAAGTAAGCATTAAGCTCTCCATGCACATATATATATGTTGATTTTCTTTCAAAAATGAAACAAAGTTGCTAACCTTTTTACAACAGATGGTAGAGTTTTTGGTGCATCTTCCTTGGATAGAGTTGCAAGCAGTAAATCTAAGTGGGATGACAGCAATTGACATTTTTAATGCAAAGGAGAATAGATGTAAGAGATTTACAAATTCAAGAAACACTCAAACGAGACATCACCAACATCTTTCCACCTAAACAGACACAATCAAATCGACACACGCTTCTCTGTGAGGAGGAGGCCGTATCACCGTCCCACCATATATGTTTAGTATGATATAATGATCGTTGTTACATTAGATTATCGTGTAAAATTCATGATGGTGCTTCATTAATTTTTTGTTCATTTGGTTTCAATGTTTAGTGAGTTTTGGTTATGATTAGGTATGTAATTATATTAATCCCAAGTTTTATTGTTTAACTAGGTGAGCCAACTAATTTTATTTTAAATTATGTTGCAAAAGTGCATATTGAAGAAACATCATCGACTTAAGTCTGCCCTAATACCTTAAAGAATTTAGTCGTTCATTTCCTTAAAAAGCCTTATAAGAATGAAGAATTAGCTACAAATTCCATATCAAATTGATGTGGGACAATAATATGGACTTCAACATATATATGCTCAATCTCGAATTTCTTTGCTTCAATTTTGGTTTTTCCTTTCGAAGAAAATATTGGGAGTGGGGAAATATGTAGCATGCGATACGGTGACGTTTTCTTGTCTTTTCTGGACGAGCCCTTTAACCCAGGCAACTTGTATTGTAGCCTAAAATGTGTATCATTCGGTCTTCACAATATATTTTTTATGCATGTTTCGTGACTTCGAAAGTCTTGTTGCAATTCACAAATATTGTGAAAATTCAAGACTTGAATGTTACTTTCTTCTAGACTTACGATCATATGGAAATTTCCTTTTTGCTTTCCTTTTCTTAATTTGATAGCTCCCCTTATAGGTTCCCTTTTCTCTAAGGAAACATGCTTTGTCACGCGTGGCTGAAATCAGGTCATTTCTCTCTCTCTCTCATCGAACAAGAAGCCCTATAAGCATAAAGTGTATAGGAACTAACTTGTTCTTTTGCTATGAACTTTCATGTCATGTGTGACATATTTGAAATTCTCCAACAATTTTGACTCAATAAATTTGCTCCAAACTACATTTTTAGGGAAAAAGAATATACGAAAAAGAAGCATAAGACCCCTTCGTCAAGAAGAATATACTAATTTCAAATAAAAATATCGGTTTAAGAAGCTAATTATTTACATATAAACAAGTTTTTTCCCCTCATAATTGGATCGGATGACGCACATTGAATCTAGCAGCGCAATGCAACCCCTTGTAACAAATTAAATTTGAGAACTGCATTTCTCTTAATTAACTTCCATCAAAATATTAGAATCTCGAAGGTAAAAATACCTTGGATTTAGGAAAATATTTAAATTACGTGTTGGCGAGGCGATGGCTGTAAATTGCAAAAAAAAAAAAAAGTAATTAATTTTGTTTCTAACTTTTTTGTATTTCCCAAGGAAGAAACATGCTGATCTTGATGCCAAATTTCTTGGATTGATCCACGGCGTAGACCACAATATTCGGACCCAAAATATTTGTTTGTTATTCTTTTTAAAATAATACTCTTGGATGAGATTTTACCCTTTTTAGTTTTTGTTAAAAAGAATAAAATAATAAAAATATTGGGAGACAATTTCACCACTAGCACCCCCACCTCCACTAGTAATGTGTACCGACTCTCTCTCTAGATTCTCTCTCTTTAAGGCACCCAATTTGCTCGCCTCCTCTCTCTCTCTCTCTCTCTCACTAAACCACACAAAAGCGAAGAGGAAAAGAGGAACGAGACAAAATCCACCCTGCTTTGAGATTCAGATCCTCCCAATTCTCCCACACACAAACACGCACACGCACGCATGATAACATCAAGAATGCCAGCAGCTTCTGTTGCCCTCTCAATTTCCTTCTAAATTCTCCGGTTAAAGTCACGATTCGCTCACGACTGGACCTCTGGATTGATAGATAGTTAGATACGGAGATCGCCGTTTTCTGTTGGTGAAAGTGTATATAAATGAGGTGCAAAAAACACGCCGCCGACCTCAGCAGCGGCGTCGGCGTCTGCGCCTCCTGCCTCCGCGACCGCCTCTTCGCGATAATGGAGGCGCAAGCTCAAGCCGAGAAGCAATTGCAGCTCCAACGCGATTATCGCAAATCGGACGGCCAGCAACCGCCGCCGCTTTCTTTTCCGCGATCGGTCTCCCCTTATATTGCACGGCGGGAGACGGAAACCGCCGCCTGGAACCACCGGAGCTTCTACAGTACTCCCCAGCTACGGCCGACCGCCTCCGTCGCGATTGGAGTTAAGAAGACGAAGAGTAGCGGAGACAGATTCTCTTCTATGTTTAAGAGCCTATTCAGATCGAAATCGGATAAACATGAGTTCGCTTCGGGTTCGGGTCTGGATCCTGGGGTTTCGGTTGAATCCTGGGCTGCTTCTCCTTCGTGGTTCGCTAATATGATCCCTCGCAGCCGGAAAAAGCAGATTCGGTCGATTTCGGTGAACGAGAGCTCAATTGGAGCGCAGCGGAAAGCGAACCGGAATCGAGATCGAGGTATGTCGCCGGCGAGATGCTCCGACGAGGAGGACGACGAGCATTGCCGCGACGGATCGAGTGGATACTCGTCGGAGTCGTCGCAAGGGTGGATGCAAACGCCTCGGAGGACTCCGGCGGCGACGAAGCGGACCGGCGGTAGGGCCGCGGGGCACAGTAGAAATGTTTCGGGATTAGCGTTTTGTTTGAGTCCGTTGGTTCGTGCTAGCCCCAATCGGCACTGGAATCAGAAGGGGATGCCGCCGGAGGCGGTTCTTGCCGGCGAATCTAGGATTCCGGCGAAGCCACAACTCTTCGCCGCGGCGTCGTTTTGCAAGAACCGGTCGCGGAAGCTCGCCGATTTCGGGAGGTACAACTCGAGGCACTGATTATTATTACGCCAACCGTTGACCCTTGACCATTCTTATTTACATCACGCCGGTTTTACGGTTTTGCCCCCCCACTTGTGTGACTTTTTTCTTCTTCTATTTTTATATGTACATCTCTTGAAAAATTGAAAAACCACACTGGGAAAATTAAAGGAGAAAATTAATAAATATACTAGTAAATAAAAGTAGTAATATTGTAATAAATCTCTTTATTAAAATTACGAAAATACCCTAGAAGGGATCAGTAAGTGGATGGTGTGGTGGTTGTAACTCGTAACATTGGTGGTGGAGGGTGCATATGCCTCCCATTAGGATTACATTTTTGATTGGTTTGAGTTTGGTGAACTTTTAGGTTTGAATTTTGAGTGTGGGTTATGAATTATTATAGATGACTAAGTTGACAAACTATTTATTTGGATCAAAAGTGAAATATGTGGTACCTATTTATTTGATCGTGGCGATATCATTAAATTACAAGACGAAGTGGAAAAATATTTCCGATTACAAATACTACATGATATTGTTGTGGGTTATATATGAGATAATTATTGTGGAAGAGTAATGGAGAAAGTATAACTATTGATTTGGAGTTGAATTAGTTTTAAGAAGGGCGTAGTTATTAGGTGGAAGTTCTTTTAATAATGGAGCCAAGTCAGTTATGGCATTCATTTGCTATCTTTAATCATGACCTAATGTTGTAAATGATCCATCACCAACACATGAATTTTGTAGTCCTTATAAATGAAATATTACATCAATTAAAACATTATTTGTACCCTAACTAAATAAATTATGTATTTATACAAATGGGTTCCTTTCTTGATTTGAATCCATTACAAGGTGACAATGTATACAAGTATTATTATAATGGGTGAGTACAGCCCATTCCAATTAATACACCTCTTATCATCACCTAATCTTGATTGAGAAATCATCAACTTAAAAAATCTACCTTAATCCAATTTCGCTGCTATATCTTACCAATTAATTGGCTCCAATTCCATCAGCTTACGACACTTTTCATATTAATTAAACTGGAAAAAAAGTAAACGTATTTGACAATAAAAATAATTATCATTCGTATACGTTAATTTGAATGAATTTATTCTTACCAAGTTTGACAGCTAAAAGTTAATTAATTTATTTTTCAAATTTCAAATTTTGTTTATATGAATCAGATCGGATATATTTTTTAAGACTAGATCCATCAAGATTTGTATTGATTTAAACATAGCAAGATTGTGATACAAATTTTGGCACGTTACTTTTTATAATTTCAATTGACTAATTCTAATTTTCATTTAAAAACTTATCCAAATTCTTGGACCGTTTCTCAGATCCATAAAAGCCAGCGACGGGGCGCCTTGACTCATTTTAAATCGGTGAGCAACATTAAATCTTCAATAATTATTTACTAAAGTCAAGATATAGAAACATAAATATTGCAAGTTAAAACTTAAAAGGGTGTAAGAGAAAAATACAATCCCTAGATTACATAACCTAAATAGAATAAGACTTGTGCGTTATTTATATACTACTAGTGTAGAGACTTGTGTACTACACACATATATTGACTAGCAAAAGTTAAGGGAGCGGCTACCCGAATTGATTAATTGATTAAGAATTATTTAAAGAGATTGATAATCTAATAAATTTAAAATTATTAAACTTCATTTTCAAGTGTAAATCGAGTCACCGTTTTATCTAAATACAAGATTTTTTATATTAATTAATTATTTTATTTTTGAAATTCAAGTTCTTTCAAGAACAGGTCTAATAGAATTTTATTTGCATTTCGATACTTGCATACGATTTATTCTTTTCCGAGTTACATTCTCTAGAGGAACGTGGCAAAAACATGTACTGCATAATTTGATCATTCAAAACTTCAAATTACTTGGAAATTCGTTTCTCTAGTTAAACCCAAGTTTGATGCATTGAACTTTGATTTTGCTCAAAATGAACCCTACGTAGTTTCTCACACTTTGATAATTGCATTCAAATACTAGTTTAGTCATAAAAAAGAGAATTTAGATAATATATATACTCAAAGTAGGTGGGTTCTTTACAACCCCACCACATAACTTTAGTATAATATTGTTACTATTGTCATGTGAATGTAAATAGGTGCACTTGGCATGATGGGATTCACACTTAGGTGAATTTGACAATCCTCCATGCCAAATTTGATTTTGATTTTTCAAGAATCAATCATGATTCTCTTTCTTTGAGTGCAAATGTAGTGGATTTTAGCTTTTTCAGTGATGCCATTTGAGGTCTCTATCATCAACAAATTTTGGTGTCTTCTCAAGCTTAATGTCTGTCACTCAAAATATTGTCACACAAATTTGGCATTTTCTGTTTGGTTGGTTTTCCTTAAACTCATTCCCTTTATTTATTTAATATTTAAATAAGGGAGCAAATGCAGAAATAGCAAATTCAGTCTTATAGTCACTTTTATAAAAGGATAAATTTTTTCCGTAACTTTTTCAATTTTTATGAAAGTATATCCTAGATGGGTTGCAATAGACCCTACGGAGTAGTAGTTAATAGATTTATTAAGAGTATTTACGGCAGTAAAGTATAATAGTGGACTTAAAACTTAAAATCTTGATAAAAGAGACCATAAATTTATGGGACATTTGATCCTCAATTTGGTATTAGGTTTAAGTTCAAATCATTCCTAATTCAAATACGTTATATTAGATTAAAATTTGATATATATATTCAAAGGGATTAATGGAAGTTTAACGCTCCAAATCTTGATTACATTTTCAATTGTTGTACTTGACCCACTAGTTTTTAGATTGTAATAATTACAATCATTTTTTTTATTTTATTTTTACATCTTGGTACTTCATCTTTCTTCGATTTCTCGCACGTGTAAAGGAGTTTATATCTAGTGTCGGTAGTTCTTCACCGAGAGAAAAGCCGACTAATTAATGTCTGTACCATTTTACCAGTTGATTTTATTGACCTAAACCCAAAGATGATCATAAATAATCATAACTGTATTATAAATGGAGTATTATTTAATTTGTAGTGCTGTTTATATGCTGTCCAATATCTCGTATATGTGATGTGGTCCATCAGTTCAAAATTTTGAAATATTTGTGTGGAAGAACAATCATCTCCCACGTTGTCACGCTTGTTATAAGTTTTAGCATTTTTTTTATTTATAATGATTCCTTTAGACATAAGTTTAATTATTAGGCTGTTGCTTTGTCTTATGTCCACTTTAGGCATGTCCAAATTCACAAGCAATCCATCATAGCAGATTTATCATTTCCCAAACCAAAACCAAAACCAATATATATATATATATATATTGTTATTTGATTTTACTGTAGCATACTAGCATCTCCATTTATTATTGATCACGAAAAATAATATCTGGAACTGAATAAATAGGCTTTAGACACTACGTGTGTAATTGAAGCATCCGTGAATAAAAGGATGACTTTAAGATATTGAACCAGAACTAATTAGATCAGATAGTTTTATTTTTCAATCTTTTATATTTGTTAATTCCTCAATCATACACCAATATTTTATTAAATTCTATTTTATATATAAAAGATTCTCAAGAGCATTGGAATTATCTTTGTTCCTTTTGTGTTGACAGAAACGGGAAACCAATAGGCTGTGCCTAGTTCACGCATACATCATACACGATAATTAATATTATTATCACTATTCAAAGTCATAAGCTATATAAAATTCTTCTTCAGCTTCTTTCATGATGCATTTATAATCTATAAACTATATACACCTTTACGCAAGTCTAATAATATATATATTTTATATATATACTCATATTTAGAACCAATTTATTCCTTTCAATAAGTCTAAAATATAAATTTCAGATAGGAAGCAAAGATGAAGAAAGAAAGTAGACTACTTAATGAAACAAACACAATCTATCTTGTATCCGAAGGCTCTTAACAATGAATCACAAACAAAATTCAACAAAAAATGGCAAGCAGAAAGCAATGTTGAGGATGAAGTTATCAGCAAGCGCAGCCTCCCGACTGCTGCTGTGATTGAGACGCACCTGCGTTGCTAGACTTGAGGTTGACGTCAACCATATCTTCTTGCTTCGCTGAAGACAGAGTCTCCATACCCGGCAAGGCTGCAGCGATCTTCCTGAATAGTGCCTGTTTGGATTGCATGTCAAGCTCATCATCACGATAATTTCTTCTGTCGTTAATAGATAATCAAGTGTGTAGACGGTGGTTCAAGCTAAAATGAGGTATATTGAAATTTTAGAACAAAGATTGAGTCGTGCACTGTACCTTTATATTGAAGCCAGCTTTTGCGCTTGTTTCAATGAACATGACATTGAGATCACGAGCTTTGGCCTCTGCTTCCTCTATCGAAACTTGTCTGTAATAACAATCAAATATAGAATTGAAAATATGGTTACTTAAATGTAGTAGCATCAACTCTTGTCCATATCTAAAATGAGACAGACATTACAGAACAGTGTAACTTATCAAGCCTAGAGCAGTGGCGACTAAAAGGTCATCAAGGCTAAAGAAAAGCTTAGATATCCCTTAGCCATGTTTAAATTGCTTAATAGGAACTCACTATCCTCATCTACAGTCAAGTTTGAAGAGAGTTCTATGATACTGACAAGGGATGCTACAACCACTTGCAGGGGTTTATGAGACAATCGGCTTTCATTAGTGAATATATGGCATATATCATATCTGTACTAAATCTCAGAGGTCCCTGATTTCACGACTATCAAATGTTTCTGATGGCCACCTCGTGTCTTTGAATTTACTTTTTATCAACTTCAGTATGGAATAGCACGCTTAAAAAATGGAACATCATATGGATGTGATAAGTTTTGAAATGTGTATATGAGCAAATGAACCCAGACATACGTTTACCTCTTATCCACCAGATCAGTTTTGTTGCCTACTAGGACAATTATGACATCACTTCCTCTCTCAGTGCGAACCTCCTCGATCCACTTTACGGTGTTGAGAAAGGATTGTCGGCCTAATTGCAAGAAATATCACCAATACCAGAAAGTGAATTTTTTTTAGTTTTTCAGGAGATCAAGCAGGAAGAGCAGAAGCAAAAAAGTACTTTTACAATATGAAGTTAAAAGCACATCTGGAACCCAACATAAATTCTCAAGTTAAAACACTAAAAGTAAAATAAAAGATGTAGTATCACACTTGCAACATCGTATGCTATGACTGCAACAGAGGAGTCCCTTATATAGCTTGGTATGAGACTTCTAAATCTTTCTTGTCCAGCAGTATCCCTAAAATGAACAGATTAGAAGATTATTCCTCTAAAGAATAAGAGCGAAATGAAACTAATATTAGAACAATATAATTGAGAATCAGAGCCAAGCACAAGTACAGAGTCATGATTTGTGCCAGCCAGAAGTAAAGAACGCAAAAGCAGAGTGTTACTGGGAATCACGTGAAGATTTTCTCTCTTACAATTACAGTTAAAAAGATTTAACAAAATATCAGCTACAAAATAGACAAGCCTGGTTTTACTAAGTTTGTCAAAGTGGAGTAGATGATGGTACTGAGCTTCTAGAGTACACTTTGCAGCACAGTTTTTCCAACAAGAATACAGGAAACTAAGTATATCTGAAGAGGAATTCATGGAGTCATTCCTGTAAAGAATAGCGTCTTACCATAGCTGCAAACGTACAGTTCGATCTTCAAGATACATTGTCTTTGAGAGGAAATCAATACCAATAGTAGCCTGAAAAGAAAATCAATGCCAAGAAAGCAGACATGAGAAATTAACCTCAGCTATATTAATTATCCTTCTTAGCCTTAAACTTTTGTAATCGCAGGAATAGCAACTGAATGCAAATAGAACATATAGCAACTAAACTAAGTTTCCCACACAACAAATACAATATTCATCCACCCAGACAAAAATCAATAGAAACTAGCAAAACCTAGAGTAGGTGGCCATATAAATTAACTCATCAACAGGCTTAACAAAGCATGCCCAATTAAAAATATAGCAATCAAGAAGTACACCTATTGCAGCTAGACATCAATCATTTACTTCACCTATTTCCCATTAGCTTAGTGCTGCTTACTATAAATCTGTAAGTCGAATGGAGAATTTGGTTTCTAATTCGTGGTGAAACTTGAATTTGTGTTAATTGACGTCTAAAAAACATAATATAGATAATAATAACAAATACACATGCTACATGACTTGTTTGATTCTAATATCATCCAACTCATTGAATACCCCAAAAAACAAAATTAGCTTATTCATGAACTTGACTACTAACTTTCAGGTAATCAATGGACTAAGATGCCTAATAAATGACAAAAACAACATTAACCCGAGTCACAATTGAAAAGAACAGTTTTCGATGATTAACTTTGAATTGCATCGATTAAGATCAGATCGCATAACGTACAAGATTTTGCAACACAGCAGCGGATCAATGATTAACAAAGTTACTTAAAACATAAACAGGCTGCTAAGTGTGCTGATCAGTGATATTAGGGATCAGATCCATACTCCTAGCATAATTATTCTTAACATACGATCAAATACAAAACCATATTAAACATTAACATAACGAAATTGCGGACCAGCACGACAGCACCTGATAAGTGTTATCGAATTTGTCGTACATAAACCGCGTGATAATACTCGTTTTCCCAACTGATTGATCTCCCAGGAACACCAACTTGTACTTTGCGAGAGACGAAACCGGGGCCATCGGTCAAAAATATAGATCAACCGAAGCAAACACAAGCGAGGTCAGGCCTTCGGAGTCGGCAACGACTAGTCTTCCAAACGGAGAAAGTTGCCGATCTCGCCGGAATAAAAGGAGATTTTGCCGAGATATCAATGCGGTGAATCTATAGATTTGCGCCTCTATTTTAGTCGTGCGAATTAAGGAAAGTGGGCGAAGAAATCGACCGACGCTGATGTAATTCTGTGCAAATATTAATCCGTTGAAATTTGTTTGACGTGCTGCTGACCATTCACCAAATTGTAATCAAAATGAACTAACTGTAAAATAAAATTTGTTTTGTGGCGGGGGAGGGGGGGGGTGGGGGCGGGGGGGGGGGGGAGGGGGGGGGGGGGGGGGAGAGAAAAAGAAGGGGGGGGGTGAGGGGGGGGGGGAGGGGGGGGGGGGGGGCCCCCCCCCGGGGGAAAAAAAAAAAAAAAAAAAAAAAAAAAAAAAAAAAATACTCCCTGTATACCTAAACAAAAACTAATAGCGGTCTGATAAATTGCTTTTTAGGGTTATAAATACGTGAAAATGCCTTTTTTTTAAGTCGAAAATTTTTCAAGTTGAATTTACTCTTTGTATAACGTTTTCAATTTAAAGAATTTGATTCAAACTTTTTACACTCTACATCTAAAGCCAAGGCAATTGACAATTGTTCGTTATCTTTTTTTTACTATTCATGTGATTACCACTGTAAATTATTGACTGAATTGTATTTTTACTTTTATTAGTTTTAATAATAATGATGAGCATGACCTGACTACTATGCACTAATTGAACCGATAAAATTCGAACCGGTCCAGAAATCTCGATCTCAAACCTCGTCGGTTCAATTCCTAAACATAATTGAGAAAACCGGGAGGAAGAAACGAGAGGAGAATTCATTCATTCAATTTCACCTTGTGCAGTTGATCCTAAGTAACTAACCAGGGAGAGAGAATGGCTTGGGCCGTGTCCGTGAGATCCAGCATCCTCCGCCACATTCGTGTCCCGATAACCCTAAATCGGCCCGGTTTAACCGCCGTCCGATCGATGTCGTCGTCTCACGATGATCACCTCGACAAGAAGGAAGTGGTAGACCGAGTTCTTGACGTTATTAAGAGTTTCCCCAAAGTCGATCCCTCCAAGGTATATCCTTCTTTTATATTTATTTACAATCTTTTTATCGCGAAATTATGCATAAATACTGTCTCGATCTCTCTTGCTTGAGTTCTGAAAATGTTTTTCTAGATTGGCCAAAGGAGTTGTGAATTTCCCAAGCAAAATTATCATGAAATTGTGTCGAATCAACTGCTCTGTATTAGGTGTTGGATTAAAAGGGAAATAAATTAGGGTTGTGTATAATTTGCAGTATATAATTGGGCCTTTTGTGTTTAGTCTTTTGCGGCAAGACAAAAAGCTTGCTTGTGGGCCTTGCTATTTATATGGAAGCAATCTTTATGCCAATTATCTCTTGTTTCTTGGTTATTCAGTATGTTTTCGTCTTGAGAATGAAGAAAAATGCAAATTGGCTTTAACTACTGTCAAAGCTTGCAATCAAACTTATTTATTAAGCCATAAGATGTGGGAGATATAAGATATGGCTTAGGGGATTGTAGTTTGAGGAAATATCTTTGTTTTCCCACTCAGTAGAAACACTAGCCTGTCTGCAGTTCTAGATTCAAGACTCCATTGCTTGTGATTGAATGAAAGAAATGGGTCTGAATTTGGCTTAATTTGCAAACACTGTCTCAACAATGGTTAACGAATAACCCCCCGTGCTCATAGATAGTCTAGTCTCAAGACATTTGCGGTCCAAATGGCCGAATCAGTAGTCATAGGCTAGTTAGAACTTGAATAATGCAGTGCCTAAACTAAGAATTGGCTAACTTTCCAGTTGTATAGGATGTTAAATTTGTGTGTACTTAATTAGAGGTGAGAAGATGATTTCAACTCTCCAGTTTCTTGCAAAAGGAAAGCAAATATCGTGATGTCTAACTTTCGTCCTCCACACTAACGTCTGCAGGTGACTCCGGATGTTCATTTTCAGAAGGATCTGGGCTTGGACAGCTTAGACACTGTGGAGATTGTGATGGCGCTTGAAGAAGAGTTTAAGCTTGAAATCCCCGACAAGGAGGCTGACAAAATCGACTCATTCCCTCTTGCAGTTGAGTACATCTACAACCACCCAATGGCTAGCTAAGTCATGCACTACTTTCTGCTCCAATTTTCATTCCTTTGCTACAATCAAACATATATCCAGTCATTGCTTGACTATAGGATGTTGTAGAATCTCCAAGTGGAGTTAATAATCAGCAATGCCAGTTGCTTTGCAACTACTTTTTGTTCCTCTTTTAACTTCTGTATACACATTTCAAATTCTTATTTAGCAGAAGATGATTCTTGGGTTCAGATTTTAGTCCTTTGGAGTTTTGATATCAATGCCAAAAAATTTCTCTTAATTCCTTTGTTCTTCACGCTTGTTCTTGGAAAATACCGAATCATTTCATCAGTTTATGCTTTGATTTAAGTAAAACAAATCATATTAAAATTTATCTCACACAGCTGTAGCATTGCAGTGGCATATACAAGAAAATAAAGCACGTGACATATGTTTCAAACATGACCAAATCAACCAACATAAACAAAACAAAACGTGATACATAAACTCAACCAGACTCTGTCTGAACCATCTTCATAACAGAAAGCACAACAGCCGAAAGCTGAAAAGTGTCGTTGTTTCGCTTCGTCACCGGTGAAACCACCCCTCTCCTCTCCCTAAACCCTTCCTCGCACGTATTCGAAGCCTCCATGATGGAACTTATCTGAACATTGGCATCGTCGAACAGCCCCGTGTTGTAATACTTCATTGCCTGCTTAACGGTGGAGATCGCATCGGAGAATAGACTGAAGCAATCGTTGAGGCACTGCCGTGTGTAGGGATCCCACTTCTTGTTCTTCAAGAGCTGCTTGATGAAGCAGCGCGTGTCAGTCACGTTGTAGCGTACGAGGCGGATGGAGATCGTGCCTAGCCCGTGGAGTGTTGCGCATTGGCTGGCCGGAGCTGCTTGGAGAGATGTGGTGCAGAAGTTGTAGTTGATGTTTGGGTCGTTGAGAGAGAAGGTTTTGCAGGCGGAGTTGATTAGATTCTGGGCTGAGGAGAGATGGGTTGTGATGAAGATGAAGAGGAAGATTGGAGGAAGGGAATGGAAAGAGGGTTTGATCATTTTCATTGCTTAGGTTTTGTGTTTTTGGAGTAGGGGATGTTTGTGTTGAGGAATGTTCGTGTTTTGATATATATAGGAATTGATCGATATGAGTGGGTCAATCTGGGTAGTTTGTTACGAATTATTGTTTTTTCTCGTGTTTTTTTTCTAACTAAAAACGTGATGATGTCGTTTTATATGGATCATGCGATTGGATAAAGTCGTTTTTGAATAGTATATACGAATACAAATTGTAAATTTGCACTTGTGGTGTGTGCGGTTGTAAGTAACTGTCCAAGTTTTCATTGCATGCTTTGTCGTTAAACATCGTATTGCCGCTGATGCTGACTGCTCATTAAAAAATGACCAATTTTGGTTAATATACTTAGAAAGGGTTTAACCCCATAATCATAATCAAATGAGTTGAGAATCAAGAAAATCACTTTAATCAAATGAGTTGAGAATCAAGAAAATCACTTTAAGCTGTTATCATTAATCATGTCTAAATATTTCAAACACAAATCAGAGACAGCTGCACATAATCTGTGATTATCCTCGTCATAATCACAACCAATAATTGATTTGAATCTGCACACACTCATCTATTACTTGTTTAAAGGTTTTCAAATTTTGAGGTTCTAAAGTGAACATAAAGTCTCAAGAACAATCATTATTGACACTTGTTAGCAAATTTGGGAAATTCTAATTTCTTGCTTATAAGCATCTTCAAATTCATGGTAGGCAGCCAAAAAAGTATTTAGCACTATGTTTTCCATTCCTTAAGTTTGGGTTTCTTTAGACTACAAATAACTTCATCCCCTAAGAATAGAGGCTAGAATGTAGGTAGTTTCTAGCTACTCTGAAATAGGAGTTGTATTAATCGGAAATCTACCCTGGTTCACACATGCCACTTGTATTGATGGAAATCCACGACTTGGCAAGTGCGAATGTCTACAGCTCCTATTATGTCGCAAGTGTAAACATGCCAAATCCTTATCATCAAAATAATCAACCACATATATAGATCATTAAACTCACTTCACATTCTTCAAATAATTATAAAATAAACCCTGAATCTGTACTTCTCTAAAATTACTACTATAATAGAATGTAATAAAAACCCATATTTAATTAACATCAGATCTGTGGAGAACTCACCACTGGAGCTTCTCCGTTGCACAGCTTCCATACTAATTAAAGTTGTTGGTGGAAGCAAACTTCATAGACAATCGCCAATTTCTCTTCAGATACATATGCCATCTCATATCATTTTTTCTTGTATGGTGATTGTCAAACTCTAGGGTCCAATTCAAAAGGAACATAATATGTTTCCACGCTAATCAACCAACTCCTCCTCACCACCACTACTGTCTCCAAACATTGCAGCCATTTCCCTCCTCTGGAAATCAGGCATCAACCTCAAGCCATTGCACATGTTACCAATTTCAGCCATTAGCGTTTCCAAATCCTCAAAATCATAAGGTTTACCCTGATCAAAATCTGAACTTGGCTCTACTTCATTGGCAGCAGTTGCTTCTTCACGGTCAAGCTCTTCAGGCAACTGAGAGGATGATGTTGGTGGTTGGTTCTCTTTTCCCATGGTTTTCAGTTCGCTCTCTCTGCCTGAAGTGCCAAGATCCTTTTCCATATTCCCCCCACTTCCTGAGGTAGAAACATGACCATCTGCAGACTTCCATATTACATCATCCCATGGTTCTGCTGAGCCAGAAGATAATACTTCATACTCCGGTTCATAATCAGATTCTCCTTCTGACGGCTCTGCATAAAGTTCAATCAGAGTTCAGCAATTTGTAGTCCCCATTGGGAAGTAAACCTAACAAATTTGCATGTTAACCTTCTCGCTCAGGCAACGAAGGCTCATTTATCTTATCACCAGACTTCAACAACATGCCAGGCCACATATGAGCTGAAAGAACTTCATAAAGTCTCAACACCCTGCGAATCGCCTTCTACCGAGAGACCTGTAATGTAATGAGATTTTGCTTTAAAACCTTAAACTGGCATCTCCATGCAAAGCAAAATAGGATTCTTGACAGGTTTCTAGTTCAGGCATGGTGATTTAATTAACATACGTGAAAGAAGTGTCCGTTTACCGACGTTTGGGGATCCTACTACGAAGATCGCGGGTCGCTTCTCCAGCGATTCTCGATCCATTTCATTCAGATTTCCAACTTTGTTATGCAATTCGGAAAAGGGTTTTAGGCCTTAGTTACTCTACGACGAAATTGGGGGCAAAGCGCCGAACCGGGGATAGACCGATACTAAAACCGGACAACTCGATTGGGCAATTGCAGGCCGGGTCAAGTTTAAGGGAAAAAAATTACTTTCCCGTCTTTCAGATTGGGTTTGATTAAAGTTTAATTTATTTTTACAATAAAAATAGCGTTATAACAGTGATCCACCTTAGTGCCTTTTAAAAGATTATTATTCTATGGATAGTCTTGAATCTGCGGTCAGATTCCCACATCAAAAGAAACAAAGAAAGAAGTTAAATAAATTTTGCAGGATAATCAAATATCATATGACATCAAGTTCTCAAATAGATGACCTAATACGGCCTAGCATGTTTAAGCATCGGAATACAACATGATACAGTACAACTAAAAAGGAGTCTAAGCTGTGATCTGCAACTTGTCTACTCGACCACGGCCAGCAAATCACTTGCATTGCAGAAAACATGGCGGTCCTCCGTTCCCAACTCAATCTGATAAACCATATTTACATGTATCAGAAAGGTTTTTGATATGTTCCCATAGACATACTTAGTCTTTCACATAATCTTATCAGTTATCACGACGCGTTTCCATATGAAAAAAAAAAAAAAAAACAGATGAGTTCAAGATACAACAATGCAATCCAACCCACATACCTCATATGCATTTATGTCGGAGAAAAGAACCTGCATAGAAGAAAACGATCAACGTGGGCATTCAGCATTACGGAAGAATAAAACTAGATGAACTGAAATAGAGGGAACATTTTGACATTCTTGACGTGATAAAAGTCTATCAAAAACTCTAGGACTCACCTTCTTTCCAGCTTCAACTTGCTTGGCCTCAGTGCCCACGGAAATAACCTAAACAGGAATTTAAGAGACTTAAAATGAGCATATCCTAATAATAGATGAAGATGCTGAAACATTCTTTACGACTAACCTCTCCTACAAGATAACGCTCAAATTTAACTGCAGACTTGGGTAGCAAAACTCCCCCAGCAGATTTCTGCATGTACAAGGAAAAGATCGATAAGAACTGCACTCATATAGAGTATAGACAAACATTCAAGTTTGGAACAATGTCAACGCTCGTCTGCAAATTTAATAAATGGTTAGCACAACCCTTAGATGAAGCAACACAATGCCTCATGAAGTATGTAGAAAATATAAGAAAAGGAAATGCGGGAAAAGGAAACAAGAATGTTCTGGATTTAGTTTTTAAGCAATAGTCTCATGTAAACTTATAACCGGACCATCATGGGACCAATTGGGCAAATGATTAGGCCAAAACAAAATCATATTCAAATTCAAGAGCAATAGTGGGATTCAAGATATAGGGTCTAGCATGAAAATATCACATAAATGATAAATCAACAAAGAACATAACTAAATGGATTGTTCACAATCACAAAACAGTTCTCTTACATTCCAAAAGCCAAACAAAAAAACGGGAGTTTACTTCAACCAAAACAAATCCAAATTTCAAGGCATTAATACATGAAAAAAGTTCACAACCCATGCAAAAATTTGCACATGTTAAAAACAAAAGAACACTCTCACCTTCCCAAAAGCCAAACAGCAAAATGAAAGTTCACAACTTTAATATTGAATCAAGATAAATCAACATCTTAAGCGTGGGAAAAAGCATGGATTGTAGTACCTCAGCTAGAGCCTCCAGGCGAATTAAAACTCTGTCAGCTTGTGGCACAACCTACACATAAAACAATCCTAATGAGAGAGAGCATAACTTCGCTCAAATTTTCAAGTTTTACCCTTCAAAATCACTTTAAATTAAATAAATTATGCACGGGTAAAGAAGAGGGAAAAACCTTTGTCGGCTCGTATTTCGTCGAAATTGCATTCACTTTCAAAGAACTCCTCTTAAGACCTACCGAAAGCCCTTCGAATATCCGGAAGCATAAAATTGAATCAATAAAACATAGAAATTAGGTTAACTCAAATTTGAAGAAACGTGGGGCATTAGATAAACCTTACCTCTTGGAGCGGTTGAGAGAGAGGGCAAATTCGGTGGGTGAGAAGTGAAGGGTTTGGATAGGGTAACGCAAGAAGACGCCATCGCCATGGATAAGCAAGTGAGAAACTTTGGTCAGTGAGGGTGTTGTACACTGTAATTGCTGCTTTCTACCGTTGGAAGTACAATCCGCAATGCAGGCCCTTTTCTCAGCAGGGTTTTAGCCACGCGTGGGCCTGTGATTGGCTTACTCCACAGCGTTCTAGATACTTCTGTAATGGACCCGTTTGCCGCCTTTACCCGCGAACTTAAATGGGTTCGGGTCGAAAACCTAAACGGGCTGTAGCGGAAGGGCCTGTCAGTATTTGGGCCCGATTTAATTAGGTTTATTAATTAGTTTGAATTAATAAAATATACTAAAATATAAAGACCATTTTACATCAGCAAATCTTAACAATTAATATCAGTAAGCTACTTCAGATATCTTCATTTTCTTCAATCAAGTTTTCCCATTAAAAATATGGGGGATCCAAAATTGAGAGGAGACGAAATGTGAAATTTTGAGGGTAGTGAAATTTTAAAAAATTACAAGAATCACGTACAAAAAGTGAATTTCGGCACGTTTTGGGTTATTGCATTCTGTATCTGGCATCTGATATGCATATTGGGTCGATAAATTTCGTTTTTGTGTAATAACTCACTAACAGTAAACGAGCGCTAGGGATCTTCTATCCTACATTTGGTGGACCACTTGGTGGCCCACCAATCACGCGGCTCCACGCGTGCATTGGTGGGTCACCTTTTTTACACTCTAATATTAATTTATTGGCTTGGGGGGCCACCAATATATGCCTGTCGTCGCGTGATTGATGGGCCACCAAGTGGTCCACCGGAAATGGGCCAGAAGATCCGGACCGGTAAACGAGAGGTAGACTATCATTAATCACTTAATGTGGATAAGTTTTGAGATGGCTTGTGAATAATGACACGTTAGTTGACTTAGGAAACAACTTTCATAAGCAGAAATCCCAACTATAATCCAACTAATATATCGATCACTTGCGAATGAGAAAGGATACAGTTGTGTCTAAGTCCAGCATTATCATTCAAAATTCAAAACCCTAATCCCCCAATTTGTGCCACATGATCTGTGCCGCCACATTCCGCCCTCAACTATGTCACTACATCAATGACCTAACTTAATTTGCTGGCATCATATTTATAGTACAGAATATTGTTGTACTAATTAGCTAGACTATATTCATTATCCAAAAAGAAATAAAAAAAATAATGTCCGTGCGGTGATCTTCTTTGGGGTAAAAAAAAAGTTTTGTGGGCGAATTTTGCTTTAATTTTGGCAGGATATATAGAGAGAGAAGCTCTTTTGGTCGCAAAATATGGAGAGAGAAAGGCAATATGATGCGTGTAGGACAAGTAAACCACTCTAACTAATCTACAATTACTACTATATTTAGACAAAAATTTCCGTAAATATTCTTGCTTTTTCCTGTTGGATCAACATCATATATATATGCCTGTGTCTGTTAGGAACTTAACTATATATCTTCCTCTAAAATAATATTGTGGCGATCGATTAGAATTATGAGAGATAAAGAAATGTGCACGAAATTGTCATTACATGGAGGGAGAGGACAGACTGCATGACAAGAGATCCATGTTTGCGGGGTTTAATATAACTAATTTAAGACAAGTTAGGGGTTGGACACACAGTTTTGATGACCTAGAAAACAAAACTAGGATTAATGTCACCTGTAAGTAGAAGATAGTTGGTTGAGAATGGAATGTTGAGCTTTATAAATTAATTGAATGTGTTTGTTTGTTTTCTCCCACTAAACACGACCATATAAACAGCCTTTCGAGAATCTAGTGAGATCCAACAAATACTCGAGGGCATTCGATATATATATATATATATATATATATATTAAAATTAAGATTTTAAAACCATATTTATAAACATTTGAAGTTTTCAAATTCCTAATAGCCCGTTGAGTTTCAGGTGCAAATGAAACGCCCCTCAATCCAAATACAGACATTGTTACATCAAAATTCAAAAATGAACTTCAAACAGACAGACAGATGTAATTAGTTGCTGTTCGTTTTGGTAAACTAATTTATGCAAGTCTTGCGTGGGAGTTTAGACCAAATCATAAGCAAGACTATACCAAACACGATTAATAAATAAAGTGATTATCAATATTAGATAAATAGTGGATTTAATTCGCAACAAATTAAAAGCACACAAGAGAATTGAATATTTCCAGTCTTCCACACTGCTCAGTTAATAACATTTACGCTACTTCCCAAAGAGATTTAATCCAGTAAAGATAACAAGCCAGATTCATTGACTTTTAGAATTTAACAAAATAAAGCCATTAAAGAGTATTAATCGCGCTTAATTTCCAATTTAATTCAACAATCAATCTAGGATTCGGTTGACAATAAATTAGGAAAAATAGGGCATACGAGTTTGAAATATTCGAAATTAATTTTTCTAATTTTAAGGCAATATAAACCAAAAAAAGAATTGTATTGGCTCTCAAGATTCTGCTAAAAATCCACAACCGCTTACTGATCTAAGGCGTGGATAGCAAAATAAGGAGTTTCTGCGGGAAAAACGTGAATTATGTAGCATGAATTACGAAATTACCCCTAAAGATTCAAAGAATTTACATCTCATATCCCGGAAAGCCACCGGAACAACTCACTGATTTCCTCTCCGACTCGGTTCGCCTCCAGATCGTCGGCGACGGCAGCAGCGACAGCGTCGCTCCGCCGGCTGCTGCCGGTGAAGAATCTTCCCGAGCTTCTAAACGACACCGCGCGAGAAGAAATCGAGACTGATGCCAGTCTGTCCATGTAATCTCTCAGCCAGTTCCTGCCGCTGGATACGTCCGCCGTGAGAGCCTCTCCCGGCGGCTCAGGTATAGGAACTCCGACCGATGGTTCTTTGTCAGCCGCGGAAGGTCCTCTGCGGTGAGCGGTGGACCCTACCGGAACCTCGTATCCGTTATCATCCACAATATAGTCGAAGGAGCCTATCGAGTACGACCGCCGACCTCCTTCAGTCGCCTCCGGAGCGCCTCCGCCTCGGCGACGACTGATGCTTCCGATCTCAATCCGAAAACTGCCGCTGTTCCCGTTACCGTCTCGTAGACCACCGCTAGCAATGCCGCGGTTCGGATTCGCTTGGATTTTATCGAAAACTTCGGCGTCGGAGGCGATTACGGCGGACCGGCAGAGCGGGCATGTTTGGTTCGATACGATCCACGTGTCGATACAGTCTGTGTGGAACGCGTGGCAACAGATAGGCAACAAGCGGAGTTGATCGTGTGGCTCGAACTTCGACAGACACACGGCGCAGTCGCCACCGGTGAGGTTTCCGGTGACCGAACGGAACGGAAAAAGCGGGAGAGAATCGAGCAAACTGGCGGTAGCCGCTTGGCATTGCTGCTGGTTGGAAGAGTCGCGCCGCAAAACGACGTCGTCGGCGGCGGAGGATGTGCTGGAGCGTCGGAGGCGCTTGGAGAGGAGCCGCAGGAGGAGATAAATCGAGGCGGAGATTATAACCGCGGAAGCAATGACAATAATCACGATTACAATGGAAGACGAAGTGGCGTTGGAGCGCGACGAAGACGGTGAAGAGATGTCATTATTGAGTGGAGGCAGTTGTGGCATTTGCGAGGCGCCGTCGGATATGGCGGTGGGCGGCGACGGTGCAGACGAAGCAGACATTATGAGCGATAATTCGGATGGGGGATTTTTAGAGAGAGAAAATCAGGATTAGGCCATGTCTAGAGAAAGAAAGGGAAATGGCGATGCGGGTGAAGGTATTTATTAGGCAATGGTGTCACCGGTAAGTTAACTTTGTGGTAGCACGTGACTCGCACGTGTTGGAGTTTACATGCCAAAACAATATGATGCCGTGATCTGTCTTTCCCTTTGAATTAATTCGGTTCATATTTATTTTTGTACTATATTACGTAATACTCATTACAATTCAATGAATGAGATGGCCTAAATTCTAACAAAAAATAAATAAACCTACAGCCATAAATTGAGGTCTGAATTTAATAAATTTCTTTTTAAGATGCAAAAAAAAATTGATCAAAGTTTTAATAAATGTGAAAAGAGGTGGTAGAAGTAGAGAATTAATAAAGCAGTGGATAAAATGAATTTGTATGAAAAAGCAGTAAAAGAGGTGGATCAGTGTCAGTGGTGGTTTTAATAATATGTGTGCAGGTGTCCGGCCAATGGAAAATCTTTTGTGGGTCCTACGACCTCTCTCGAAAATAATAAAATAAAATATCTACTTCTTTTAAAGGAAAACACGGAATTTCGGTTCTGGTTATAGGTTTCAATTTTTATAAATTCGCCTAACTATTAGCAATAAATAATAGATTTTACTTTTCAAATTTAAATGTTACATTAATGGTTATGGTGACTATGATTCTACATAAACTAAATCAATTGCATGCTACAATGACTTTTCTATCAATGTCCTAAATTCGTCATTTTATATAAGAAATATATGAAGATACTGTCTCAGTTTCCATTGTAATAACATGACTTAAATTTTGCTCCCAATTAGTGGCAAATTTAAAATCGAGAATTAAGGAACTGTAATTTCAAAAGACAAAGTTATAGTAATATTTACAATATACAATTTGAGATAAAAGCCCAACCTGACCATAGAGATGCTACGATTCGAGCACATATTTACGATCACTTAGATGAATCATAACATATTCCATTAAATTTGCTGCTTCTAAATGAAGATAAAAAATACTACTAAACAAAAAAGTACTATAGTTAATGGTTCTATATAAATTTCTCCCTAGTCATAATGTGGCTGTAGTTAAGTAAGTGGAGATGTACTTGAGCAAACATTGTACCTAATGTGCATTAAATCCAACGGGTGATAAATTAAACTATACATGTGTTATATATGTAGCTCACCCTAGTGCACCTAAGTCTAAGGAAGGTCAAGAACGGTCACAACTTTACTCAAATAATTCAAATGACTATAGTGCTTCAAATCTTTTCAAGTGTTTATAATGTTTTGTATATTATATCTATAAATATATATATGCACGCGCCTAGCTCTTCAAATTATTCCTTAATTTTTACAGAGATGTCCACGACCTCTATCAAATTTGTATGATACCCTCAAAAGTGCAGTTCCGAGTTCCGCCTAGAATCATCTAAATCTTTGTTGGATGAAAATAGAAAGGGGATGACATATTTATTCAGAATAAGTAGATGAGAAGTTAGATATATGCCAAAAGTTTAGCAATGTTGACTTGGATGGCCAACTTTGGCTTTTGGAAAGTAAGCTGCATAGAATATATTCAAGGCTGCATAATTGCACAATTATCCCAAAACTTCTCTAAATAATCTTAATTTTGATCCTTTACCCAAATTCTCAGCTATTGTTTTTTGTAGTATAATGTTTTTTTATACGACATGTGAACCTTATTGTCGGCCGTCGAACACAAGTTATTAACAACTTTAACTATAAATTTCGGATAAATTAAAAACTATAGATGTAAGATTTTTTAATAAGCAAATATTAATACTATTAAGGACAAATAATATGGTTAATAGTACAAATATAAATTAATTATTAAACACGAAGGTTAGCTAGGCTAGCTCCATTACCGCCGAGGACACACATAATTTTTAACGGCTACAAATTCCATATTGTTGTAAATATATTCTATATATATATTTACCATATATTGTGATGACCATGTAAACCCTAAAAACCCATTAGCCCATCTTGTACTCTATAAATAGAGGTCTCTACCCTCATAATAATACACATCTTATTTTTGCTCTCTCTATTTATTCTCTCGCATTCTCTACAGTTTATAACACGTTATCAGCACGATTTGCCTGCTTTACGAGATTTCCATTCCAATTTCTCCATACTACTGCTCCATGATCCTCTCCTACCAAATTAACAAGCCGTAGTGGATAAATCATCCTTGAAGAAATATTGTTATTGAAGGTACGACTATTTTCTTATTTTTAATTCAAGGTTTGCTAGTATATTATCTTGCTCATGCCGTGTCCTTAATCAAAATTTTAAACCGAAGAAAATTGTTAATTAAGAGGATTGCAGAAGTACATAAATAATTGGAAATCTCTTGTTTATCAATATTTTGGATATTGCGTGAGTAATTTATTGTTGTTACATTGATTTTATTTTTATGTTTTCAATGTATATTGTTGTGATCGACAACAAACATATTTTCTGTGGTTCAAATTGTTGCTCCTGAAGTAGCACAATCAATATTCTCAAAGAATATTACATGCTCTTGAAGAGCATTTGTTTTACATACGTTCCATATTCCTGAATAATATCATAAGCTCTTAAAGAGCAATTAAATTTATTTATTGAAATGATTTAATTGTTGCCCCAGAAGTAGCACAATTTAATATTCATGAATAATATTATAGACTCTTAGATAGTTGTTAATATTATCTATATATTTACTATATAACTCGATTTTTTTTTCTTCTGCATATTGTATAATATTTGTATTATATATATAAATGTAATCTTAATTTGTTGCTCCTGAAGTAGCACACAACTAATATTCCGGAAGAATATTACATACTGAGCAATTCAGACAATATATCTTATTGATAGGTGAATCTTGGTTCTTGAATTGTTATTGTTGTTGCTCCTGAAGTAACACAATTGATATCCCCAAAGAATACCATACGTTCCTGAAGAACAATTGGGTTTCTAGAAAATATTAACCTTTCGCCTGAAGTGGTTTAATATAGACTAAAATTGTTGTTCCTTAAGTAGCACAATTTGTATTCCTGAAGAATACTACATGTTCTTGAAGAAAAATTCAAGCTCTTAATTTTGGCAAATGTTATATGTTCATAACTCTATTTGTTGCTCTTGAAGTAGCACAATTATCTCTACATGTTCTTGGAACAACTAAAACTTGTCATTTTGAAATCATATATCACAACAACCATACTTTAATTGTTGCTCCTGAAGTAGCACAATTAATATTCTTGATTAAGATTACATGTTCCTAAAGAATAATGAATATATAAAGGTATGTTGTAATTTAATGTATTACTTAATTACATGGAGTGGTAGCAAGAGCTCCTCTATGTTTGACAACTGCATTTTCAATACCTATTGTTGCTTAATTTCTTTTCAAGAATAGTTGTGAGATCCGGTAGATCTCAAAATTTATAATTTATTAATTTTATTTATCTTGAATAAAAGTAAATTGTTGCTCTGGAAGTAGCACAATTACATTCCTGAAGAATGACCATATTGTGTATCACATGTTTGTGGAAATGCCTTAAATATAGTATTTTATATACTATTTAATTTTTGCTCCTGAAGTAGCATCATTTATATTCCAGAAGAATATTAAATGCTCTTAAAGAGCAACTCGCATTTTCGATGATATATGTTATTCTTGAATGAAAAATATTATTTATGTCTTATTGACATTAATGCACTCTTGATATCGATGTTCATCTGTCAATCAGAGGGCATGAGAGAGACAACAGAAATGAAGCATCCCAGTAGGATTACTTAAATATATAATTGATTGTCTTCCCTAAAGCTCAATACGAGTATATGCATCTTAAATTGCAAGATTTTAAAATCTAGTGCATCGAATATCATTAAAGGCTCCCGAAGAGCTTGTATCATTCTATCAAATGATACTAAATCAATCATTGAGTTTGTCCTTATTCTAGTAAGTCTAGAAGAAACATACTAAGTTTTAAGGATATCCGTTACAATGGATACCATATTGAAACTATATAATAATGTAGTGATTATTTTGCATTTAGCCAGAAGCTAACAAAAGAAAAGTTATCACACTACCACCTTGAATGTATTACACATTCATAAAAATAAGTGAGACAACACATTCATAAAAATAAGTGAGACAAAACATGTCATGAACCTGAAGTTCAAAAGAGCTATGTGCTTTGACATGATAAGTTTGGACATCTGCAAGCAACTTTGATGCGCAACATAATTGAAAATTCATAGGGGCGTTGCAGAGAGATACTGAAGAATCTCTTAATTTCCATGAATGTTCGATTTCTGGAAGAAATGTAGAACTTGTTAGTACTACAAGTTCAAAAACAATGAGCTCAATTCCTTGAAGCAGATTTATCATGATAAAGCTAGTAAGTTTATTAAACTCTAAATTCCTCTTGAAGAGAATTTAATATTATATGACTTTGGGATTGAGATTAAATATTTAGTTGCTCATGTCCATCCTCAAAATGAGTTTTGTGCGATTAAAAATGCGTCTCACATAAAATTGTTATTATGATGAAATAACATTTCCAACATTAGTTGGAACATATATCACATTTGGATTCCTGAAGTAATCAATGTGACATCTACATCCAAAGAAAAAGAAGCACAAGAAAAAACTAGTCACATTTGGATTCCAGAAGTAATCAATGTGAACAAGAAGTCGAAAGGTTCACTTGCAAAAGATTGCAAACCAACTTCTTGATGCTTTTAAGTTTTGTATATATAAGAAGTGACAATGTCATACATTTGCTGCAAACACCCCCGCCAAAATAAATGTCCAAGAAGGACAAGTACAAATGGTAGCAAATGAATATAAATTCGTCAAAAATATGGTCGACCAATTGGTTCTAAAAGAAATTTTGTGTCTAAGAAAAGGGGCACAACATATGAACCAAACAATGACGAAAATGATTAATCAATCAAATGAAGTTCCTGAAGAGCTACAAGCGTCTAAAAATAGTGAGATCTCAAAATATTGGAGAGATCAAATATCGTCGTGGACGCACGACAGTATTTTCGCCTTTTAATATGACTCTTGAAATGGTAAAAGAGGATCCTCAACGACGATCTATAAGAGATTGTCAAGATTGAAATAATTGGCCAAAGAGGAACGAAGTCATATAAGATGAATTAATATTCCCTAGAAAGCCGGAAATATTTGGACCTGTAGTTCCAAAATCCGGAAAGTATATCCCTAAAGGATATAAATGTGTCTTTGTTACATAGAGAAATGAAAAATTTACGAGATATAGGGCAATACTCGTAACACAATTTTTCTCTCATAGGCCAGGGAATTAATTATGTACTCTCCTATAATAGACGCCATTATATTTGATTAATCAACTTATGTCACAAAAGGTTTGATGCGCCTTATATGGATGTAGTAAATACTATCAATGTGATTCACTAGATAGTGACATATATATGAAGATCCCTGAAGGATTTAACTTGTTCAAAGCATGTAAGTCAAAAAGATATTTTCAATTAGACTGCAAAAGTCACTGTCAGAGCTGAAATAGTGCAGCCGTATATGATATAATCATAACGACGAGAATTCCTTGACAGAAGGGTACATAAATGATGACTTGAGTTTGATTGAAACATAATACTTATATGTATACTCCGTCAAAATGACTTACATAGAACAAGTAATTATGAATTATTTTATTCATTGATAATCCAACTCACATGCTTGTCGGCATTAGGGGGAGATATAAAACATAAATGATAGAATGCCGCAATATCTCGTTGGATTAATTATTAGATTCACGCACTATGAACCAGAAGTTCATCAAGTTATTTAGTGCAAAAGGAGTGACTAAAATCTCATATACCTGTTGTATATGCACCATGAAAGAACTGAAGTTCCTCATAGACAAAAATAAATCAATTAATTCTCATTAACGCTAGAAGCGTGAGAGATTTATTGGTGCTAAGAGATAAGAAGTCCGCGGAATACAAAATTAGAACACATCACTCCAAATTTCTCCTAAAGAGGATATGTGAATCATTATGTACAAAAGTTTTGTACTTGATGAAATCAACTCATGCCTAAAGACGGAGTTAGAATCATAAGACTTTGGTTGAACTAATAATTGTCTCGACACGCAGATCGAGCATCTCCTTAATGGAGTTATGCTAGTCGACCTACCTGAAGGTCTTTAAAGAGATTTTATTTTATTGCATCCACATAGCTACCTAATGGTTGCTTCAATCACTTCAAGTGGATAGAGACTCATTTAGACCTATAGAAGATAACAAAAATGAGGACCAAAAGTTCCTTACTTATGTGCAATTGGAAAAATGTAAAATGGTATTGACCATCATTTGTTATCTTCGAGACAAACATGCTATTATCTTTGATGATAATTAAATTTGTGTTGTACATATTAATGTAGACCTTAAAGATAACCTTGAAGATTGTTATCTTGAGGGGAAGTAACAAATTGTAAATAATCCTGAAGATTAGACTGACTCCTAAAGGTCAAATGGTTGTACTCTTTTTTCCTTTCTAAGTTTTTCCCAAAGGGTTTTCTTAGTTAAGGTTTTTAACGAGGCATCCAATGCAACACATGAGAAAATGAGTCATTGAGATTGAATCATAAAAGAGTCAATGCAACACATGATCTCCAAAAGAGTGGCGGCATCAACATCCAGCAAATTCGCTCAAGTGACAACCTAACAGATTCTTTTACAAAGGCATTACCAACATTCAAGAAATTGTTATACAAGATTGATATGCGCCGACTCAAGGATCAAGAATGACTATATTGAGGTGGAGCAGCTGTACTCTTTTTCCTTCGTCCAGTTTTTATCCCAATGGGTTTTTCTGGCAAGGTTTTAACGAGGTAGCAGTTTCTTTTAGGGATGGTCAATCAAGGGGGAGTGTTGTAAATATATTCTATATATATACTTACCATATATTGTGATGACCATGTAAACCCTAAAAACCCATTAGCCCATCTTGTACTCTATAAATAGAGGTCTCCACCCTCATAATAATACACATCTTATTTTTGCTCTCTCTATTTATTCTCTGCATTCTCTCTAGTTTATAACACATATAATTTTAATGATTGAGATTGTCATATGTTTTTTGCCACGGGAATAATATTAAATATAACTCCATCTATTTTATTAATCAAGTCTCATTTTCTATTTCGGATGTCTCATTAAAGAAATCATATTTCATAAATGGAAATAAATAAGTGACCACAATCAATCTAAATAAATAGACCCCACTACTTTCCCTATGAGATGACGTAATGGTGAAGGTGGGAGGCTTGGGATCTATAGGTCATGGGTTCAATTCCCACCAACACCATTATGTGATTTGCCTCAGTGCACAAGAATAAAAAAAAAATAAAAATAGACCCCACTACTTTATATTTTTATATCATATATTTTTTTTTCCATTCACTTTCTAAATTTTCGTATCCAAAGTAATGAGATTTGATTAGTTATACTGATAGAGTATTATATAATAAATTACTCAACGTTAAATCCGACATAAATAATCCATCAGTCATTGGACTGGGTAAAATTAGAGTAATGGATCGGAGTAGTTCAAAATTCTAAATAGTGAATCGATAAAGTATTTAATAAACGTGGTACGGGACGGGATGACAGAATGTAGTCTTGGTAATTCAATCGTGTCATTAACTGCACGCCCTGCGCAAGGTAGTTACCCCCCATTACTCTCCCCCTCTCTCTCCCTTCTCTACATAGTACATATAATACAAAAAAAAATAAAAATGTCCCATTGGAATGACGTAGTTGTGAAGGTGGGTGACTCGGGACCGATAGGTCTTGGATTCAAATTCTACTGGAATCACTATGTGTTGTCTATCACCTATAGTTAGCCTAGAGTGGTTGAACTCTCCTGTGTGATACAAAAAAATATGGATAAATAATTGTTACTAATAATGTATGTCTATATTTCTTAATTCATGATTAGTGCTCAATCATTTATTATAATTGGCACTCCACATTTTGTACATCGAGGATATTAGATTTTTGAAAATATATTGAATTCAATATCATAATTACAAACAAATTGTACTATTTATACGCTAATGTTGTGGCAGAAACCCACGCAGACGGCCTCTGTAATGATATTGCTTCTGTAACTACATTAGCATGCTACCAAACCTGCACATCCACACAATTTTTTGTTCAACAAAATCGCCACTCTCACACTACTATTTTATGTTTTTCAGACCATATTGGTTTTAGCATGTCTCTTTAACTTTATTTTCATATCGATCAAGTCCAAACAAATACATACATAACATCTTTTTCACCGATGTGTTTCAAATTTTCATTAGTCATTATATTTTCACTTTTTAGACTCGCTTAGGATACATGATAGAATATAAATGTTGATTCAATAAATCTTTCATATGTGTAAAGGGGGAATAAAAATTTCTTGAATTTATTAATGATAATAAAAAGTGGACCCTTTTTGTCACAATCATTTTACATAAATTGCTGAGTTTTTTCTTTTCCACGACTGTATTTATTTTCAGTGTTTAATTGCTCCATAAATGTAAGAGCAGGCAGCACTAGCTGATCTGAACATGCAGAGCACTACACAAAAATATATGTTTAATATTATTGTATTATATAATTATATATAAAATATTTTTTATAAGTATTTTACAATATTATTATTATATTTACCTTATTCTAAACTAAGTAATTATTTTATATTTTATAAAAAATCTCGAAAGCGAAAATGCTAAAAAATAAACGTCAGCGCTTCATATCGAACGCCGATTCCCATTTGCGGACGCCAGTCTAGCGAAACCCCCAAATCATAACACAAACCCTAACTATTCAAATCCCTTGAGTTTGGTCTAATTCACCCAAAATCTCATGGGGAAGAACGAATTCCTGACCCCAAAGGCGATCGCCAACCGGATTAAAGCAAAAGGGTTGCAGAAACTGCGATGGTACTGCCAGATGTGCCAGAAGCAATGCCGCGACGAGAACGGATTCAAGTGCCATTGTATGAGCGAGTCGCATCAGCGCCAGATGCAGGTGTTCGGGCAGAACCCGAACCGAATCGTCGGCGGATACTCCGAGGAGTTCGAGAGCACCTTCCTCGAGCACATGAAACGGAGCCACCGCTTCAGCCGGATTGCGGCCACCGTGCTCTACAACGAGTACATCGCCGATCGCCACCACGTCCATATGAATTCCACCCGATGGGCCACGCTGACCGAATTCGTCAAGTATTTGGGGCAGACTGGGAAGTGCAAGGTTGAGGAGACGCCAAAGGGTTGGTTCATGACCTATATCGATCGTGATTCGGAGACGCTGTTCAAGGAGAGGATGAAGAATAAGAGGCTTAAGGCCGATTTGGTGGAGGAGGAGAAAATGGAGAGGGAGATTCAGAGGCAAATTGAGCGGGCTACGGCGAACGACAAGGGTGGGGAAGAAGAAGAAGAGGGAATTACTAAATCGAGAATGTTGGAGAAGAATGATGAGGAGGGTGGGGCAAAGATCAAATTGAGCTTGGGGCAGGCAAAGAAGAATGTGGAGACGAATGGAAAACTAGGAGATAGTTCGAGATTGGTGTTTGAAGAGATGGAGCCAGAGAGTAGTAGTGGGAAGCGGAAAAGGGAAAGTGAGAGCTCGGGTAAGAATAAGTCGGTTTTGGATGAGATGATGAAGGAGGAAGAGAAAGCCAAGGAGAGGATCAATAGGAAGGACTATTGGCTTTGTCCGGGGATAGTTGTGAAGGTTATGAGTAAAGCTTTGGCTGATAAGGGTTATTACAAGCAGAAGGGCGTCGTGCGCAAGTTGGTTGATAAATATTGTGGGGAGATTGAGATGCTTGAGAATAAGCATGTGTTGAGGGTTGATCAGGAGGAGCTGGAGACAGTGCTTCCTCAGATTGGGGGAATGGTTAAGATTTTAAATGGTGCATACCGTGGTGATATTGCGAGGTTGCTGGCAATTGATGCAGATAATTTTTGTGCCAAGGTTCAGATTGAGAAGGGAATATATGAAGGAAGAGTTCTCAAGGCTGTTGAGTACGAAGATATTTGCAAACTAGTGCAGTGATGAACGTGGATCGTTGGAGTTTAGTCAGTGTTTGGTGTTGATCATCTGATCGAGTTGTGTCGGGGTTGAACAAGATCTTCTCTGTTGCAAACTTCTTTTGTAAGTCTCTTAATGGTATTGGTATCTATTGTTTTATTGTATCATTAGGCAATCAACACTTTTTTATAAAATTTGCAGCACTGAGTTTTGGGATAATTTCTTTAGTTGAGACATGCATGATTTTGCTAGTATGCTTCTTGAGTTGTTGTTATACTCTATGGATAGGATTGTTATCTCTCTTGTTTCTGGTATGATCGCCATAAGGTGAATATGATGGAATATGGCCCTAGCGTTGCAATGAGTTATATGTTAAGGTTCGAAATGGAAATTCCATGTTGCTTGAGTCAAGTTGTTTTAATCATCATAATTTAGTTGGTCGGGAAACTTGTAATTGGATGACTGCTTTTTTAGATAAGCTTCTACTTTAGTAGTACCATCATTCATCTTAATTCGAGAAAAAGGAAAAGTGTGTGTTGTTATGTAGTTTGATGAGTGATGGATGAATTCTAGGCTTCTTGTTAGTTTCTAGCCATATGTTGCTGCTCAAATTCCTAATGCCGAATGTAAGGAACTTCTTCCTTATTCCCTCTTTGTTTATGCATAAAAACACACATGTTGAGCCCCTATTCCTACGAGGAGGGCCGTTGAAAATCCAAACTCATTCAGATCCAAATTACGAATGGAAACATCCGCCGGTATTCCCAATTCCTCATTAAACTTAGCACCCACTCAATCCCTTCCGGGATTTAATTAAAATTAAAATCAAATAAAGAACCTGTCGTTTTCTTCTCTGTTCTATGTACAGTTCTCTAATGGGAGAAAAAGAAAAAGAGGGAAAATAACATTGAAGCCGACCGGCACTGCTCGTTTATTTGGGGAACTGGAAGTAGTGGTTTGCTTTTTCCACTTCCAGGTACCTAAAAGTTCTCTTTTCTCCTTGATTGGTTGGTGGGAAAGTTTGGCATGAAGAAAAGGAAATTGGCCAAACAAAAATAGATTAAATAGTAGTAAGTGGCAGAACTAAAACTTACAAGTTTCAAGGTCCAAGTAGAAATTAACAAGGGGAAAGCAACGCCGATGTGAGGGTTTCAGCGAAGGAGATAACACATGAATGGAACAACAACTTTCAACTCTTACACTGTCGACTGCCATTTCATTTTCCCATGGAAAAAAAAAAAAAAAACCAAAAAACAATCTAATCCACTTCTTTTGAACCGTTCATGGGTTGTATGCAAGTCCTAGTCTAACCACAACATATTTCACTCTCTCTCATTTCCCTATAGTTCATGCATTTTTCTCCATTTGTTGTTTTTTTCTCAAATTGTAAGGAGTATAATATGGGATATTATCTCAATGATGATATATATTATCGATGGACAACATTTGTTAAATCTATTACTTGTCCATAAATTATGAAACACCAATTGTTTGCTCAGTATCAAGAGGTTGTACGAAAAGATGTTGAGCAAGCATTCGATGTTCTACAAGCCCGTTTCGCTTTTATTAAGTAACCACGTCTTATTTTGGATTCTGATATGATGGGGAAAATTATGATTGTTTGATTTATCATGCACAATATAATTGTAGAAGATGAATGTCACTCTTATCTAAATTATCGCGATCCCACTGAGTTTATAGAAGCTCGACCTAAACCGAATAGTAGACAAAATGAAGATTAAGAAGTAATTGACGATCCAAACTTTGAATACTGTACAGAGCAGATTGCAAGTATAACCAGTCATATGACAAATAGTGCAACGCTTCACAATAAGGATGCTCACAATGCTCTTAAAAGCACTTGATCGAACATATATGACAGACTCCCACCATTTGTTTTAAGTATTAGATATTTATCTTCAATTTTTAATTTCAATGATTGTAATTTTTTTTTCTTACATTTTGATATGTATAAGTTTGTAATGTTTTAACTTGTGCGCATTTTTTATATTTTAATTTTATTTTATTGCAAGTAATTATATTATAATTAAAAATAATTATAAATAATGTGAAAAAAGAGAGAAAATAATAAAATATTATAAAGATTGGCTTTCTAGGCCGATTGGAGCGATTGTTGTTGAGGTAGTCTAAGCCAAAATTCCAATGGCCTAAGGGTCGAGTTACTCTTTTGACCCCTCTAAATTACTTTAAAAAAGAAAAAAAAAGAATTAAGTATTGAGTGGGCATTTATACCCAACTTAGAATGGGGTTTATTTCGTGATCATTCATCTAAGAAATTAGAAAGGGTATCAGACAAATCCATCATGTTAATCAAGTTTGAAAAACCCTAACTTTTACATAAGATTTTCCAAACTTTCAATTTCGTAAACTTAATTCAAATATCTTATATCAATTATTAATTTCGAAACTCTCTCACTTTAAATCTAACTTTTAAATAATGACATTAGTGACATAATTTATCACATGAGTTAATTTGATAACAATTTATATATACGATGACGATTGTACCTAATTTTGTATAAAATGAAAATAAAATCATAGCCACCAACTTAAACAAATTAGGAGTTGATGAAATATAGAAGTTGATGACACAATTAGAAATCAGTTAGCAACCACCAAAGGGCACATGACAACATGATCATGACTCAGTTCCAGCTACTCAAACATAATATATATATATATGTATGTATATATTTTCCTACCCACCTTAAAATCTTCTCTTCAAAATCCAATTTTCACCACTAATTAAGCACAAGACTCTTTGCTTATCACATGTTTAAATAAAGAGAGACATCAATCATATAAAATGACAACATTTCAAGAAAAAAAGAAAACCCAACAATAAAATATCATAAAAATAAAGTTTCCACTTCCCATATTCTGCACCAAATTCATTGAGTCGGTTGTGGTCCAGTGTTTGCCATTAGTTGACAATTTCATTATTTATTTATATTTTTTTGTCATTAATTGACAATGCCAAGTCGATCCTACGTGTTGTGTTGAAAGGGAAATAATTGCCAAATTCCAAATAATACATCTATTTTTCTTTCACTTTTTCCCACCTATTTATTGAGATTAGGACTTTTCTTTCTTTTGTTTTTTTCCTAAATACGACCAAATAAATGTTTGGTTTTCATTTTTGTTCTGCCATTTGGTAGTCGATAGACTTTAGTGGATATAGTTGTATTTTATATGAAAAACAATTCAAAAATTTCTCAGCCATAAAAAATTGCTTGATAATCATGAAGACAAAGGCCCTTTTAAATTTTGATAAATGCAAATATATGCATGCAGTATACGTATAACTATAATATGATGTTTGATAATCAATAATGCAATAGAAAATGATTTAGTCTTCATCTACTTATATGCACTTTATCAAATACGACTTTTTCATCTAACCCTTTTTAATATGTGAGAGAGAGGTGAAATACATTAAAGAAAATTGTCCACCTAAATTAGTTTTGGGAATTAAGAGAACCATTAGAATGGGGATTTTGGAATTAGCTATCGGTATAAACTTATATTCTCTTCATTCCACAATTTTTGCTCCAAATTTGTCGGCACGATTTTTAAGGAGAATTGTTCGTTGAGCGTAAAGATATTGACCCTCAAATAAAGTGTTTATAATAACTTACTATTTTCAAAAAGAAGAGAGCAATAATTATGGGACAACTCGAAAAGGAAAGTGACACAACAATTATAAGATATATTGATAATAACTTATTTGTTTTATAGTTGTATATCGTAATTAAGATTTTGGAATTTTATTTAAAAACGTATGATTCTTAAACTTCTAATAATTGGTGGATTTTGAACAATACACACATCTAATTCTCATTCTAAATCGTGAAGAATGATCTCGAACATGATTAATGAAAACGCAATTTTTGTTTTTCTTTTAGACGAATACGAAATTGAGATTTTTTCCTGAAACGCGATTGATTTCTAAGATCACTCCCGGCTTTAGTTCCGAGGTGTAAAGTGGGAGAGAAGGGATGTCACAATATCTTTCTCTCAATAGACCTTTATGGCAAGATAACATTATTGCATGTTTATTGTCTTGATATCCTTTGTAGTTTGTACGGCTCGAAACTCAAACCAACCAAATGCTACATGAATAAGAAGCGATAGGGTTGGTGTTATAAAAGTGCACTTAAATACAACCACACAATAATGTTATTTATCTTCATGTAATGCATTTTTATTACGATTTACTTTTTTGTACATTTCTCTTTACAGTACTTGAAAAACATTAAATCACAATAGTGTGTGTTAATTTTTTAAGAATATAAAATAAATAAATAAAATAACAAAAATATAATCAAATCAAATAAACAGTATAAGGGTACCTCCAATGGGAAGTTTGAAAATATTAGAAAGTTGGGTTTCAATTTATTCAACATTGGAGTTGGTTTGAATATGCTGAGGTGGCAGAGCCAACTCTTTATTTAAAGAGTTGGCTTTCTCGTTTTGAAAACATTCGTGGCGCGTGGCGCGTGCAACCACGCTGCTTCGTAATTGGTGCGTGAGTTGCACGCGCCCATGTGAGCTCTAAGATAGCCGACATCTATTTAATTTCTCGATGCAAGTACTGTATATGACAGGCATTATTTATTAATTGGATGAAAATTGAATGTTGAGCAAGACATGACACCAGACATTATTTATTCAACGTAATAAATTGCAGCATTTACGTAAATTGAAGGTTGAGCAAGACATGGCATCAGACATTATTATATTCAACGTACAAGCATATTTCTTCACCATTATTAACGTACAACAAAATTATTCACATTATTAACGTTACAAATTGGAACGTTAGATATTATAATGGTAAAAAAAATCCCTATATATACTTAGTTGAATGTAAAAAATCATATCATACATTTCCAATTTTTACATTCCAAAAAATTTAAGAGCTCAATACTCTCTCTCTCTAGAAATGGCCGAAAATTCCAGTTCTCAAAATTCGGATTCTCAAAAATCTCACTCATCCCATAGTCCCAACCCACAATAATATCAACAATTTTCTCAATATCCTCAATATTCACAATTTCCACAATTTCCACCACTTACACCACATTCTCAATTTCCACCACAATATCATCAATTTTCACAATATGGAATGTCACCGAATTTCGGAAGCTCTTTTTTTGGTTCGCAACAAGTACCATTTCAATATTCGGGTTCTCAATTTTCACAATATTCTTCACAAACGGGGGTAGAACATACTAGCCTTGTCGATGAAGATGAAGATGATCATGTTCAGGAAATTACTCCACTCCCTAAAAAGGGTAGGACGTTTTGGTCACATGACGAGGAGACATGTGTAGCTAAATCTTGGTGCACCGTGAGCACCGATGCAAGAGTTGGCAATCAACAAAAAATAAAGGTATTTTGGGAAAAAGTGGCGGCATATTACAACGATCGTAGGCCGACCGGTACTACTAATTTTAGCAAAAATGTCTAATCTTCCGAGTGATGATGAATATAGACAAATATGGAGAGATCTGATTATAGATTCGGCGGAAGATGAATTTGACAGAGAGATAATTGCCCTTGCTGATGCAGAAGAGAACGTTGGATCATCCCGCAGAAGAAGAGGTTCACGTCGAAGATATGTGAATCGAGAGCGCGAAAGCGGTCATGATCGTCTTGTTCGTGATTATTTCGCTGATGTTCCAATATTTGGCGAACATTTATTTCGTCGTCATTTTTCGGATGCACCGACAGTTATTCCTACACATTGTCGATGCATTGAGCAATCACTCAACCTATTTCCAACATAGACAAGACGCATGTGGTCGGAATGAGCTATTACCCCTTTCAGAAATGTACTGCAGCCAGGGGCGGATCAAGGATTTTTGGTTAGGGGGGGGCGAAATTTATCGGTGTAAGATACTTTCGGGGGTTCGGGGGCGGAGCCCCCGAGAAAAATTTTTAGGACATTTTTCTACGTAAGTCTAATTATACTTACTCTTTTTGGCTTATTTAAGAGATTATATTCTTCTTTCATAAATAACTGTTATATTCTTCATATTTATTCGAAAAATATCGTACACAATCTTATTTTGTCAGTCTAAATTTAGTTGGGAGAAAATTATGAAGATTAACAATATCTAGCTTAGGAGTTAATTAAGTATTTAAATGATAGTTTATTTACACTTGCTAATTTTATATCAATCAAGTAATTAAAAAAAATGAAACATAATATATTAATTGCATAAAGTTATATATGTAACTCTATTAAAATAGATGTATAGAACTCTAAATTAAACATTGCCACTAAAATAAGTTACACTTAATATACTTTTTTTAAATATTTTTAGAAGTTCGTAGTCACATTAACACTAATTCTTCATTTTTACTTTAGTTTAGGATAATAAATTTAAAAATTTTGGGGGGGCGAATTCGAAAAATTACGTGGGACAAACATATAAATTACTCGAAATAAACGAAAATTCGTAGTAATGCACGAAAATTCGGGGGGGCGGTCGCACCCACCCGCCTCCCCTTGGATCCGCCCATGACTGCAGCTATCCGTCAACTGACGTATGCGGCTCCTGGTGATTCACTCGATGAATACATGCGAATGGGCGAGAGTACAACCTTGGAAAGTCTCCAAAAATTTTGTCATGGCATTGTCGATGTTTTTGGTCCTCAATATTTGAGGATGCCAACTAACGAAGATATTCAACGGTTGCTTCAGATGCATGAAGAAAGACATGGCTTCCCCCGCATGTTGGGGAGTCTCGACTGTATGCATTGGACATGGAGGAATTGTCCAGTCGCTTGGAAAGACATGTTTACAAGAGGCGATCACGGTGTTCCCACAATAGTTTTAGAAGCAGTAGCATCTCAAGACTTGTGGATATGGCATGCATTTTTCGGTGTTGCGGGATCTAGTAATGATATCAACGTTCTTCATGGATCACCATTATTTAATTTTTTTCTATATGGATTCGCACCAGAAGTTCGTTTTACAGTGAATGGAACGACGTATGACAAAGGGTATTATTTGACAGACGGAATATATCCGGAATGGGCTTCATTCGTCAAGAGTTTTTCGGTACCACAAGATGAGAAAAGAAAAAAATTCAAGGAGAGACAAGAATCTGCAAGAAAAGATGTAGAACGAGCATTCGGAGTGCTTCAATCCCGTTGGGCAATAATTAGAGGTCCTGCAAGATCTTATTTCAAAGAAGATTTGACCGCAATAATTTATGCGTGTATTATTATGCACAACATGATCATTGAGAATGAAGGGACGGAAGCAGCGGTTACTTGGTCTGATGAAGATACACCTCCTCCGCCCGACATAACCATGGGTTCAAATAATGGATATGCAGATTAAATTCGAAATTATGATAATTTGACTGATAAGGCAGCTCATTTTCGCCTTCAAGCAGACTTGACGGAGCATATTTGACAGCAATACGCATCAATGTAGTTTCTTTATGTATTTTGTCATATTTAATTGTGTTTTTTAGTTTCATTTATGTAATTTTTTGTTAACCATGTTTTTTTAAATTTAATTATGTAATTTCGGTTTTTAAAATTAATTATAATTAAATTTTATATGAATTAAAAATAATTTTAATTATTATTATTAATATGATGAATAAAAAATTATGAGTATAATATATATATAGATATATTGATAATTATTTGTGTGTATATAATAGTGAGACCCATAAAAAGGTTGAGTTGATAGATTTATGATTGGAGTGAAAAATGTTAAAAAATTAGTGAGTTTGAAAAGCTAATGTGTCGAGTAAAAAGTTGGGGATGTGTGTTTAGGAATGAAGCACTAATGAACACCAGCCAAATAGGCAAGTTCGTACCAGTAATAGAGGAGCACGTAGCGCCACCTGCACCGTGACCATCGCAGCCGTCAATCTCAGTTCCCTAGATAATAGCGACGCCTCCCGTAATGTAGAGCGAGGGTGGAGGATCGTCGGGCACGTGTGCATGTACGAGTTATATCTGGTGCCTCGCTGGTGGCATCTAATTGCTGCAGGGCTGCCCTAAAAGGGCGTCTGGGATTACTGCTAGGTGGCCGCGGGCAGAGGGAGACAGCGGCCTCGGAATCTCAGCCCTCGCTGTCCCCCTTGAGTGGGCTCCACCTGCGATGATTTAGTTGCTTAAATTTTAGGAAGTGGGGCCCGCATATGTTTGGTGGGGCCCAATCCAAGATGGTGTGATTGGGAAAGGATTAAAAAGTGTGGGGCCTGTCGTGCAATTATGGAATTTTGGGTGTCCAGATTTGGTGATGTGAGTATTTGTGTTAGTGCTCTTCTTACTAGAATGTGATTCCTTCCCTCTCCTTTTCCTATATTTCAATGTGCTCCACTTTATATACACACAAATACTACATTTTAACTAAAATAGGACATAGTCATTGACGTGTTTATTTTGTGGTCCACGTTTACTATTGAACCGCACCACTATCACTTTGTAAATTTTGTATGGTTTTATGTTATTGCACATGAGCCTTCAATAGGGGGTTAATATAAGGCACCCGAATGTTTCAAATTGTGCAGAAACATGATTTTTAAGTGTATTTTAAAATTAAAAATTCTTAAAACTATAAATCATATTTCCTCCGTTCTGTAGCACGATTTCTGAGAAGAGTTGTTATTTATATATAAAATGATGTAAACTTGTGAATCTCACAAAAATATCGTGAGTTATAATTTGCTAAGAAAATGAAATTCAAAATTTCTTAAACAGTCCAAATTAATATATTGGACGAGATAATTGAGACGGAGGAAGTAATACTTAGTAAAGGAACGTACTTCTGTACTTGTAAGTCACTTCGAAAGTAATTGCAAAAGATCATCATCACCATAACACTACTCGCATTATCTTAAATTTAGTGGCGGAGACTGTTACCATTGTTATTTCTATTTTTATATCTCGTCTTTTTTACCAATTAGCACGAAAAAAACACGTGGACACACCAAGTTTTTTAATTTGTAAGCTTACGCAATGCACTTGTGGCACACGATCCAGCCCAACCCCTCGGATATGCGGAAACAGCTAATGGTTTTCGAATTAGTAGTGTTAGGCTTTTATCTCCTACTTCACAGTCCATTGTTTTTATAGCTTAAAATCACGCTGATTGGCTAATCAAAAAATGGGTGTTGGTGGTCCGTGCCACACTATATCTCACTCCATCTCCTCCTTTTCCTATAAAATGCCACTTTCCCCCATCATATTGCTTCCCCTACAATAACAGCTTTGTCAAACCCATAGCATTCAACCGCCACTCCACCACCGTAGAGACTCTCCTCCGCCGCCGAAATGGGCTCAGCCGCATATGACTACACGGGATGCGAACAAAAATACCAACCCCATTTCCTTGATTGCTGCTCCCTCTGCAGCAGACCACTCAGCCACAACAGCGACATCTTCATGTACAGGTAATTGACCTAATTCCTAAATTGAGTTAAATTACTGCTTATCCTAATTTAATTATAGCTTTGCTAAATTGATTATTGGGTGAATGATTTGCAGAGGGAACACGCCTTTCTGTAGCCAAGATTGCAGACAAGAACAGATAGATATGGATGAGGCGATGGAGAAGAGATTGAAACTTTCTTCTAATTCTTCATCAAAGAGATCGAATTCAGTCAGACAAACCTCGGATTCCAAGAAAGAATCTCGCACGGTGGCTGTGGCTTGACAAAATTGCACATATATATACATATAAATATGAGAAGAAACTACTGATCTGAGAGAGAGGGAGGCACAGAGGAAGTTTGTCCAACAATTTTGATTTTGATTTTGATTTATATTTTCCATCTTTCTTTTCGGGCAATGGCATCTGGTTGTGTATATGATGAGGAGGACTGAGAGTCCTTTGTTGGGATGTCATGAGATATAAATCTTGGTGATTTCTGATCAGAAGCTTTTGAATTTCGGGGAATTTTTGTTTGAAGATTTAGTAGTATTTTAATTTCTTGTTCAATTTTGGTCGGTGAAACAAAGACGGCCACAAACATTGATTATAGGAAACTATTGTGACATATATGGAAAATATATTATGGTTAATTTGCAAGGATATCTCCCGATATATTTGATGTGATTTGGTCATGATTCCGATATTCCTGATTTATCTTACTATTTATTTATAATTAATATTTTCCTTTTTTAAGGTTTCTTAGTATGTATATATAGACGTTGGATTTCTTTGTAGACAGACAGAGAATACATTAAAGAATATTTTCTCTACTTCTTCTTTGTTTAAATTCTTGACATGGTATCAGAGCCGTGAGCTCGATCCAATTTTTGTTTACCGTCACGAGAGTTCATGACGGACGGGATCGGTGATTCCTCCACCAAGAAGGTGGATATGGCTTATTTTCTAGGTTCAAGCGATGGACCTGGAAACATTATCACACCCATTCAACTTCGTGGTGATAATTATGATGAATGGGCTCGCGCGATTCGCACATCCCTCAAGGCGAAACGTAAATTTGGCTTTATTGACGGAACTATTCCGAAGCCTACCACCGCCGATAAACTGGACGATTGGGTTGCAGTCCACTCCATGCTGGTTTCATGGTTGATGAATACCATAGAAGCCTTGGTTCGTTCTACTCTCGGTGAATATGAAGACGCGCAATTGTTGTGGAACAACCTTAAGTCGAGGTGTTGCGTGGTAAATGGCACGAGAATTTGCCAACTGAAAACGGCTCTCGGTGAATGCAGACAAAGTCCAATTGAATCTGTATCTATGTACTTTGGTCGATTATCGAAGATCTGGGAAGAGCTCAACACTTATGTGAAGAATCCCACTTGTAATTGTGGAAAGTGTACCTGTAATATTGCTCACCAAGTTGAGACTTTGAAGCTTGAAGACCAATTACACTACTTTCTTCTTGGTCTTGATAGCGCGTATGCTGCGACTCGGGAAAATCTTCTAGGCCAAGATCCTTTGCCCACGTTGGATAGAGCCTATCAGCAAATCGTTCAGGCGGAACGTCTTCGTGGGGCTGGTTCGATTGTGAATGAATCACGTGAAGGGGTCGTCTCCTTTGTGGTTCAATCTGAAGCTCGCAATGCGTCTCGGTCAAACAATATGGCGGAACAATTTTGTACTTATTGTAATCATGAAGGACACGAGGAATCCTCTTGTTTCCAGCTTCATGGGTTTCCCGAGTGGTGGGGCGATCGCCCGAAAGGTGGTCGCGGATCTGGACGTGGTGCAGCTGGATGTACGGGCCGTGGTGGAGGCCGTAGTGGATGCAGACGGTCTGCTGGTGTACGAGCGAATAATACAGTTGCAGGGATAACAACTAGTGGAGCAACTGCTACGGTTAGTGGGATGAATGCAACAACAGGACTTGTTGGGATTAATGCCACACAACTCAAACAACTTTTAGAGTTGTTAAATACGCCGAAGAATCAAGTTCATGAGCGCCTACATGGTAAGAAGGATACAAATAGTTGGATAATTGATACGGGAGCTACTAATCATGTGGTATGTGATTCAACTATTTTATTTAATGCTCGTCGAGTTCCTTCTTGCCCCGTGGAGTTGTCCAATGGTACAGTTGTTGAAGCACAAAGTGAAGGGGATGTGGGTTACTACTTAAGAACGTGTTATGCGTTCCTAGCCTATCTTGCAATTTAATCTCCGTCACACAATTAATTGATGACACAAGTTGTGTTTTGCAGTTTGCTAAGTATTTATGTGTTATACAGGACCTGCTGACGAGGAAGGTGATTGGAGCGGGTGAAAGGCGAGATGGACTTTATTTCTTCCGAAGTATTCCGCAAGTGGCTCTACATAAAACAGATAACGGCAGTTCTTTGGATTTATGGCACCAACGTATGGGACATGCTTCAGAAAAGGTGTTAAAGCTACTTCCTCATGTGAGTGGGTTAATTAAGAAAAGTTGCCGTGCATGTGATGTTTGTCATAGGGCTAAACATCCTAGGTCTAGTTTTCCAATTAGTTTGAGTCGTGCTAGTCGATCTTTTGAACTTATTCATATTGATTTGTGGGGACCTTATAAACAAACATCCTCTATTGGAGCTACGTATTTTTAACATTTGTGGATGATTATTCTCGTGGTGTGTGGGTTTATTTGCTAAAAACTAAAGTGGAAGTACGTGATGTGTTTTTTGAATTTGTGGCTATGGTCAAACGACAATTTGACAGAATAATTAAAAGGGTAAGAAGTGATAATGGGACGGAGTTCTGTTGTTTGGATCCATATTTTCGAAATGAGGGGATTATTTTCGAGACCTCATGTGTTGGAACACCCCAACAAAATGGACGAGTAGAACGTAAACATCGACACATTCTTAATGTTGCGCGGGCGTTGCGATTTCAGGGGGGGTTGCCAATTTCTTTTTGGGGAGAATGTGTTTTAACTGCTTGCTACTTAATTAATCGTACTCCCTCTACAGTTCTCAAGGGGCACACTCCTTATGAATTATTGTTTGGTACCATGCCTTCTTATGATATTATACGGGTTTTTGGTTGTTTATGTTATGCATACGATCCTCGTCATAAGGGAGATAAGTTCTCTAGTCGAAGTCGAAAGTGTGTGTTTGTATGATACCCATTTAGAAAGAAGGGTTGGCGCGTATACGACTTGGACACCGGTGAATTTTTTGTCTCTCGAGATGTACGTTTCTTCGAGCGGGAATTTCCTTTTGGATCGAAAATTCCTTCTTTGGATATATCTCTGAACCCCGTTCCAAATACACTTGAGGGATGTTGGAGTGATGAAGAACATGAGGTGCATGAACACGAAAAGGTTGACAACGGAAATGATCTTGAGCTACCTAGTGATACAACTACCCTGCATGATGACGTGTCAACTATGCATGAATCTGGTAATAATAACGTCATGCATGATGACAGAAATTTGGCAGAAGGGGAAGTACTTGAACATAGATCTAGTGACAATGTGGTGGAGGAAGATTTGGGACGTGGCAAACGTAGAAAGATTCCCAACACAAGATATCAAGACTATGTTACAAATATGATCAAGAAAAAAAGTCCATCTCCGCCCATATCCGTTCCAACACCGACCTCAAGTACTCCTTACTCTCTTGATCAATTCATGACTTATAATCGTTTTTCTTCTCGTCATCGAACCTTTGTAGCAGCTCTCGCTTCTGGGCATGAACCCAAAAATTTCAAAGAAGCTCTACAGGATCCGGGTTGGCGTGAAGCGATGGATAAAGAAATTCGTGCCCTTGAGGATAACGAGACATGGGAATTGACTAATCTTCCTCCAGGAAAGAAGGCGTTAGGAAGCCAGTGGATTTATAAAATTAAATACAAATTCGACGGAAGTGTGGAGAGACTCAAAGCTCGATTGGTTGTGTTTGGGAACCGACAATTAGAGGGTATCGACTACAATGAAACTTTTGCTCCTGTAGCAAAAATGGTGACTGTTCGGGCTTTCCTTACAATTGCTGCGACTTACGATTGGGAAGTACTCCAAATGGACGTACAAAATGCTTTCCTTCATGGGGATTTGGATGAAGAGGTATACATGAAGATGCCGCCGGGTTTTCATACTACTAATTCTTCTCAAGTGTGTCGACTCAAGAAATCGTTGTACGGACTAAAGCAGGCTCCACGATGCTGGTTTGCGAAGTTGTCCACCGCTTTAAAAAGTTATGGCTTTGTTCAATCCTGCGCCGATTACTCCTTGTTTGTTTTCCACAAAGGGGTTGTTCAACTAACTCTTTTGGTGTACGTAGATGACATGATTATTGCAGGGAATGATACGAGTGAGCTCTCGACATTCAAGACCTATTTGGGCCAGTGTTTTCACATGAAAGATTTGGGAGTTCTTAAGTATTTTTTGGGATTGGAGGTTGCTCGGAACCGTGATGGTTTTTCCTTGTGTCAAAGAAAGTATGCCCTTGAAATCATTACTGAACACAGGCCTCTTGGGTGCGAAGCCAACTGTATTTCCATTGGAGCAACATCATAATCTTGCTCTTGCTACCAGTAATTATCTTCCGGATCTGGCTCCTTATCGTCGGTTGGTTGGGCGTTTGATTTACTTATCGGTTACTAAGCCAGATCTCGCCTACTCTGTTAATGTATTGTCCCAGTTTATGCAGCAACCACGAGAGGACCATTGGACTGCTGTATTGCGAGTGGTGCGGTATCTCAAACGTAATCCCGGGCAAGGTATTTTTCTTGGTCGTGCATCCTCTCTTACACTCGCCGGATGGTGTGATTCAGATTGGGCTAGTTGTCCTCTCACTCGGCATTCTTTGACAGGATGGTTTGTCACTCTTGGTGGGTATCCTGTGTCGTGGAAGACAAAGAAACAACACACTGTTTCTCGCTCATCGGCTGAAGCTGAGTATAGGGCAATGGCTGCTGTTGTGTGTGAATTAAAATGGTTAAAACAATTGTTGTTTGAATTTGGGGTGTCGCATTCTTCAAGTATGCCACTTTACTGTGATAGTCAGTCGGCATTACACATTGCCCAAAACCTTGTTTTTCATGAACGCACCAAGCATATTGAGGTCGATTGCCACTTTGTTCGTGATGCGGTTTCCGAAGGTTTGGTTAGTCCTTCTTACGTTCCTACAACCACCCAGTTGGCGGACATATTCACCAAAGCCATAGGGAAACAACAATTTGAAGCACTGTTAAGCAAGTTGGGCGTTTGTGACCTCCACGCTCCCACTTGAGGGGGGGAGTATTGTGACATATATGGAAAATATATTATGGTTAATTTGGAAGGATATCTCCCGATATATTTGATGTGATTTGGTCATGATTCCGATATCCCTGATTTATCTTACTATTTATTTTTAATTGATATTTTCATTTTTTAAGGTTTCTTAGTATGTATATATAGGCGTTGGATTTCTTTGTTGACAGACAGAGAATACATTAAATAATATTTTCTCTGCTTCTTCTTTGTTTAAATTCTTGACAGAAACTTAGTCAGGCGATGAAACCGAACAACTATACGACATAGTATGATGGTAAGAACAAACAATAAGTAGTACAATTAAACCTCCAAAAATAATATTTAATAGAATAATAATTTGGTTAGATAATAATTTCATTCGGTATATATTTTTTCTGGTCCCAAAATTACTACTTTATCGTGGTTTAAATTTAAGAACAAACAACTATTTAACGTCAATACAAATACAAATAATGCTGACTTCAACGCTGAATCCATTATACACATACAATGCAAATGTGAATGAAATATATACGAACATTATAGATATAAAAAAAATTCTAACAAAAGATAAACACCAAACACCACCACCAGACACGCAATTATAAATCACGAAAGAGAGAGCGAGAGAGAGCGCGGCTGTAGACCTGGAAAATAATCGAACAACTAATGAAACGAAGAGAAATTAGATTTTCGACATTTATTAATTTAGAATTAATGGTATTTCAACATTTTCATTTTCCCATTGCAGAAAAATGTCAGGTTCTAGGATTTCGGATCGGCCTTTGCAATATTGTGGGCGTCGGTGGAGGAGGATACCGAAAAATTATGCTTTAACATCATCGATACAAGAATAATCGATGTTAAGGGAAAAATTCTCAACAAAATATCAAGTATGAAGATCTGTTTTGAGCTACTAGACACGTTGGAGGTGCTAGCTTCGGTGTGATCGTTGCTTGGAATGTACTACTAGTGGTTGTTCCGTAAAAATTAGCATAATTTGTCCCAAGGTTCAATTGACTCTGAAAACAATAACTTTTCCCAAAATTCTCGCTAAACCCTAAACAAAATTACCCTCACTAAACCCTAAACAATATGATCCCTCTAAAACCTAAATAAACCGTAGATAATATTATTCCTAAACGCTCATTATGTGGGTGTTTGGAGTAGCTGAAACTTATTGATAAGTGCTGAAAGCGGCTGAAAGCGGCTGAAAGCTGCTGATTTGAGAATTTGTAGGTATTTGTGCTGAAAGTGGGAAAATTAGTATTTGAAAATACCACTGATAGCAGTAGCTTATTTTAATTTTATACATAAAATGTCTGTCTTACCCTCAATATTATTAAACAATTATAATTTATAATAAATAAATAAAATTAAGAAGTTATTTGTTTACATTATAATTTTGATTTCAGTATTAAAAAAATATTAAATGAAATTAATTTTTATATTACATAAATTTCTAGTAGTATATTATATTAGCATAAAAATATAATATTATTATATTTTAAATATTACTTATTTGCATAGTTTTTTTTACATTTTAAATGAAATTTTTAAAATGACGGTCTTATCCACAATATGATTACATAATTATAATTTATAATAAATAAATAATATTGATAAGTTAGTGCTATTTTAAGTTTATTTTTTTCTTTATAATTGTAATCTCAATATTATAAAATATAAAATTATATTTATATATTAAATAAAATATTTGATTGTTATTTATATTATAATTTAATTTATATTAAAATATAATAATTTTTCATTAATTATGGAATTATAATTAAATTTTATGGAGAATGTTTTTTGGGAATAAAATAAAATTGTAAAGATAAATTTGTACAATAAATTTCATAAGTTATAAGTTGTAAGCTGCGGTGAGGCAGTTTAAGCAACTTCTCTAAAATATGGAAAGAAATAGAAAAGCTCTAACTGAAAATTAGAATCTCAAACACAAAAAATATAGCTTTCAGCTATAAGCTACTTGGGATAAGTTGTTCCAAACACCCCTAAATCCTTACTATCCCAATCAATGAAAAATAGGATTAAGCATAATTACGAAAGGATTAAGGATTATTTGACTCAAAATATACGAACTTTTGTTAAATTCTCATTTTGCACACGAATTTTAAAAAATATGGGAGTTTATCTCACGAGTATAAATATCAATATAACAAATCATGGCATATCCATAGATTTTTGGCCCAAATATAGGAGTACTTTAAAAAAGATGGGCCAAAATACTGCTATTTTGGCCCAGTCCAATAAGGGAGTTCTTCAATTAAACGGGCCGAATAGCAGTTTGTTGGCCCAATCCAATTAAGGGAATTCCTTTTTTTATTAAATGGCCCAAGAGCTTTTTCTTGGCCCAATCTAATAAGAGAATTCTTTTTCTGATTTTGTTATTTCCCCATCAGTCCATTTTTGCTAATTTTCTTTCACTACTATAGAATGCGGCGGTGAACCCACAGTAAAACCCTTACCAACGCCGTTCGCCGGCGGTCTTATTCGCGACGTTGTGACCGGAGACATCCGGATGTATGCTTCTGTGCGCCGTCTGCACAGGAGTGTCACGGTCTGCCATTTTTGCCCTCACTCTCTCCAGCTGAGCTCATTAACCCTAGCCCAGTTGCTCTCTCATTCCCTCACAGGAGTTAGACTTCCTTATCATTCTATCCAATTTGCTTGTTTCTGCAACTCAAGTTCCAATCACGAAGATTTAAAATTCGATTTTCTTAGGCAATTCCTACCGCGCAACAGTACAGGCACTAACTCTGCAAACACTGTAATTAATTCCAATGAGAGGCGTATGCTCGCTGTTAGAATTTCAAATCTGGTTAAACAGACGAAAATACGCCTTTTGATGCGGTTTTCCAGAAGCTTCTCTCCAGTTTCCCTTGTGAAGATCATGGAGTCGCTCGGGAACCGGCAGGTTGCGTTTGCATTTTTCAAATATGTTTTTCGTGATCATTCAGATGGCGTTATCCGGCGTTGCTGTATTGTCGTGCATTTATTAGTAGCTTCTAGACTTAGGCTTTTAGCTCAGGATGCTCTCACATGGGTGGTACAGGAAGTTGGACATGAGAGGAGTTATGAACTTGTGTGGAGAGGAAGTTTTAAGATTGCAGTGGACTTTTTTATTCTAGATGCACTAATGCGCTCTTTTACAAATGCAGAGATGGCATCTTCTGCTCTGGAGGTTTTGGATAGGATGAGAGGAGTTGGCGGTAGGCCGAGTTTATCTGCTATTTGTGTTTTATTCAAATTGTTGATAAGAATTGGTGATTATGGCAGTGTGTGGATCTTGTTCCGAGATTTGTTCAGTAAAGGACCCATCCCTTCGGATTATGTTTACAATACAATGATTCTTGGCTTTTGTAGAAAAGGGCATATTCGGGTTGGGGAAAGTTTGTTTCATGTCATGAGGAAGTTTGGGTGTGAACCAAGTGTGTATACGTATAATATTTTGATCAATGCATATTGTGTTAGGGGGTTGGCTTGGGATTCATTCAATTGGGTGCATTTGATGCTTGAAAGTGGTTGTTCTCCAAGCTGCGCTACATTTAGTACAATCATCAACGCGTTTTGCAAGGATGGTAATATTGTTGAAGCCCAAAAAGTCTTTTACTGGGCACAAGAATTGGGCATGTCTCCAGACACTGTACTGTATAACGCCTTGATGGATGGGTATGTCAAGAAGAGAGATATTGGTTCTGCAAATGTGCTTTATGAAGAAATGAGAGGCAAGGGTGTCACACCTGATGGTATGACTTTTAACATCTTAGCTGCTGGTCATGACAGGTATGGCAAGGAGCAGGGTTGGAATGGGTTGCTGAGGAACTTATCAGATATGAGACTGGTTCCGGGTTCTCCATTACCTGATTTATGCATTGGAGGACTATGTTGGGCCGGAAGACTGGCTGAAGCTTTTGAATTATTGGTGGATATGCTTGAGAAAGGAATTTCTCTTAGTGTAATTTCGTTCAACTCGTTGATTCTTGCCTATAGCAAAGCAGGGTTAGAAGACAAGGCTTTTGAAGTCTACAACATCATGGTGAAACAAGGCTTCACCCCTTCAGCATCCACATATACTTCGCTTCTGTTAGGTTTATCTAAAATTGGGAGGCTTCAAGAAGCGAGCGCTCTATTATACAAGATGATAGAAAATTGTTATCCTACCAGTAAAGCAGCTTTCACAGTGGTTCTGGATGGATATTTCAAGAAAGGAGATATGATGGGAGCTCAACGTCTTTGGACAGAAATGGAGATGCTCGGGCTGGCTCCAGATGCTGTTGCATATTCTGCTTGCATTGATGGACTTTCTAAGGGGGGCTTTGTTGAAGAGGCATACAATATGCTGTTAAAAATGTTAAGCAAAGGACTTGTGCCAAGCAACTTCGTTTACAATTCCTTAATTTCTGGATTTTGTAACTGTGGCGAACTAGATGAGGCGTTACGGATGGAGTTGGAGATGAGGAAGAGAGGTTTACTTCCAGATGTGATCACCTTCAATATTATTATCAAAGGTTTCTGTAAACAAGGAAGGATGAAATCAGCCATGGATACCTATATCGAGATGCTTAGACGTGGATGCCCCCCAGATAATGTGACTTACAACACTTTGATCAGTGGCTACTGCAAGCAACTTGACATGTTAAATGCTGAGAATTTGGCAAACAGAATGCAGAATAGTGGCTGGGCCCCAGATATTACAACATACAACATACAGATTCATGGTTATTGCAGAAGCCACAAAATGAATAGAGCCATAATAATGTTTGATGAGCTGATTTCTGCTGGAATGGTTCCAGATACAGTTACCTACAACACTCTGATGACTGGTATGTGCCACGACATACTGGATCGTGCTATGGTTTTAACAGGAAAGTTGCTTAAGATGGGATTTGTTCCAGACTTAGTTACAACTAACTTATTATTGTCTAATTTATGCAAGCATGGGTTACCACACAGGGCAACAATGTGGGCCCAGAAGCTGAGTGAGATTTCTTTTGAGTTTGATGAGATAACATATAAGATATTGAACAGAGCACGTGATGATTTAGAAGAAGATGCCGGATGTGCAAATGAAGTAACTGGGAAGAGTCTCTTTCTGGACCTCCTAATGTACATGACCTATGACCTCATATATAGAAATAAGCATTATCACAAAACAAGTTTTAATCCCGATGGGTTTGCTGATAATCGTTCTGGCATGAATTTGGAAGCTGTCAGCGGATAAGTTAATGAAATGATTGCTTCATTGTTTTTTGTTTGGCCAACCAGAAGATATCTGCAGAGGACCTGCTGCATTTCGCCCCTGGATCAGAGTATAGAAGTCTGAATAGATGACTCCTGGATGTGCATCTAGGTGCTCTAGATGAGGATATTTCAGGTCTTTCATCATCGGCTTGCTTTCTCTGTGAGGTATAACTGATAAAATGCATTTGCCTGCTTGTTATGCATATTGCTTTCTCTCAATACTGGACTTTCTGTTAGAGGAATGTATATGATTTATAGGACTACATACTAATTAATGAGGTATATTTCTCATTTTCCATGATAGGATGAACTTTACACTGTCATTTTACTTACCAGTTCTTATCTTCATGTATATTTAGGTGAGAGTTCTTCTGCAAATGTATTGTGCTCCACCCAGCACCCATTATTGGAGCTGTAGAAGGGAATCAGAGAACTCTCACACAGAGGTGATAACAGTCTCTCTAGCATGGAGATTCAATTCATTGTAGTAGGAGGTCCTCTTCCACGCATGCACACTGAAGCATCTGCTCTCTTTATTCCATGCATGCCTCTTCTGAACTTGGTGAAGCAATTTGTTGGGTACATTTACAATTTTGTTGAAGCATATACGTAATATAATTCGATATGCTCGTTAAAATTTGTAATGCATCATTTATCAGAATAGGAGAATGTCCAGTTTTTCCTGCAAGTTCAGACAACAGCAGTTTGGCAGCAATCAGATGACTAAGGAATTCCAGTTGTATTGGTTAATGGATATTGAATTAGATTTGTGCTGGAGCTGTGTTTTGTTCTTTTTCTCCTCTGCCTTTTGCAGTTATGTACATAGGGAAACTAGAGCTGAAATCTTAATACACAATAATTCGAATTATAGGGTTTTTACTTGTTTGGCTCCACTAGACCTACCTATCTACTTATGTCACTTTAGCTCTTTGCATCATCATAAACCTCCTTGTATTTACTCCATCCAAATTCTCACTGATCTTAGCCAGGTGAGACATCCGCCGTTGGATCGACGTGGGCACCCCCATCTCCTCTGCAGGACTATCTTCAACATCCTCCAAATCTTCAACCGGAGGGCTTTCCACACAAGACTCCTCAACAATTTGCTTCAGGGCTTCCACCACCTTGTTCATCATCGGTCGGTCCTTTGTACTCTTCATCAGACAACTATCTGCTAGTTTAGCAATTCTCCTAGCAGAATCTAGTGAGTAGTCTTTCTCAAGTTTGGGATCCATAATCATGCCAAATTTTCTACTATCAGCAGGGTGTTGTTTCACCCATTCCAACATCTTCTGCTCGGGTTTGGGACGTTCCCTTTCGAGTGATCGTCTCCCCATCAAGACCTCGTACAGCACGACTCCAAAACTCCAGACGTCGCTCTTGGAGGTAAGATGCCCCGTCTCTATGTAATCTGGGGCAGCATAACCGTAGGTACCAACCACCTATGAACAGAGCATCTGCTATTAGTTTCTTGCAAGCTACTAAATGAAACTGAAGAGTGGATAAAACTTACTGCAGTTGAAACATGAGTATGACCATCGGTCGGGCCCTCCCTAGCAAGACCAAAGTCCGAAAGCTTCGTATTGAACTCCTCATCGAGTAGTATGTTTGATGACTTGAAATCTCTATATATGATCTTGATGTAGTAGTAAACAGTTAACACCAGCAAGTCCAAGAAAACATGTAATGGTAGGTGGGAAAGTGAAAATTCACCTGGATTTCGAGCTGTTCATGTAGGTAAGCCAATCCTTGAGCTGCACCAAGCATGATTTGCAACCTTAGGTCCCAGGATAATGGTGGATTAGCCTTGTTGAAAAGATGATCTTCAAGGCTCTTGTTTGGCATGTATTCATAGACTAGTAGCCTTTGTATACCTCTTGCTCCATCAACAGCACAGTAGCCTATTAGTCTGACCAGATTTGGATGATCAACCACTCCAAGTAGCAGCACCTCTGCTACCCATTGTTTGTGACCCTGGCAATGTTCAAATAAATGAAGCTTTCATTCTTGTTAATTATCTTCTTTGATGATGCTAATCTTTCTTTCACTACATGTATTTTCGTATTACCAAGCCAGGATATGCACTACGGGGATAGTTGAATAGATTATAACTAGGGTGATCCTAATTGCTATCTTAGTAGAATCTCAATATGACTCTAACTTTGCAATCGAACAATTTACCAAACCTAGTTACAATTCTACATGACTTATCATGCATCAAATTCCAATTCATAAACCTCGACTGGAATAAAAAGTACAGAAAATTAAACTATTACCTGGGTGCCATCCTTGTTGAGTTTCTTGATAGCAACAAGCAAGGGATCACCAGCCATGCCATCAGCAGGCTTGATCGTTCCTTTATACACACATCCGAAGCCACCTTCGCCGATCTTCAGCAACCTATTGAAGTTATTAGTGGCTTCCTTTAGCTCTGCAAACGTGAATGCTCTCAGATTCTGGGCTTTCTCTTGGTATATTTCAGTGATTCTGCGCGGAGTAGACGAGCAGGATGACTTGGTTCCCCTCCCAGGTTCGGATAAATCAAATCTGCTCTGGCTTTTAAGAGTTGGTGCTGATTTCTCTAACCTAGATTTACTTCTGTCCTTGAAATGATAGAAACAGTTCATTTTTCAAACACTCCAGCTCAAACAAGCTTTAATTATTCAATTGAGCCGCCATGTGATATCTGCTCAGAAATAAAAATTAAAAATAAATCAAAGATGGAACTAATGATGTAATAACAAATTTACCACATGAAATCTTCTCTGTAATCAGATTGAAGGAACTAAAATCAAAAGGCAATTACTAATATATTTAACATTAGAAGAAGAGCATTCAATCGGATGAAGGTTTAGAAATATCATATCCCGCGGAAAAGCGACGGAATTGGAGGAAATAGGGAAAATGCCATTTTCTGCAGCAAGTACTAGAAAACCTAGATTGAAGAGGTACGAGAAGTTCAATTTTCGCGAGAAGAGGAGAACGTGAACAGATGAAAACCGGATGCGGTGCAAATTCAGAAAACAACGGAGGAAAATTAAACACAATAAATGCTCATACTTGTATCTCAACTGTAAAGTAATTGATGCTTCGTACATTTATTTTCCTAGTCTCTGAAACGCCTCCAACTTTCACCAAAGTTGAACTCAGTTCATCTCTCTCCTCTCTCTCTCTCTCTCTTAAATCTTGTGAGATTGATACGGAAGTACTCAAAAACCTCGAGTTAGGTGGTGGTGGGTACCGAAAAGGGACCCACTAATCGAAGAAAGGCTTGTACCGCGTACGGAAAAGTTGGATATATATGCTATATCACATATGTTATAATTTGAGATATTATAAGATCAAATAAACATATGTCATAATTTGACAATATTATACGCTTACGAAGAGAAAATCTTAAGGGCCGGGCCTCGCTAGTCACGATTTGAGCGTCTCGGTATTCAATTATTATTTTAACTAAAGTTTTACTATAATCTACTTGATAAAAGAATTTCGAAATTAAAAAATATTATAAATTTAATACTATAAAGTGTTTGTATAACTTCGGAGGACAATACCCACGTCTAATTCCTTTCAGATCTCAATTTCAACCAGCGGACAAACGTAATTATAATAATGGTGCCATCAACAATGAGAGTTAGCAGTTAGCACACAATTCTGGACTTTTGGAATGTGTCGCGTGATTTGTCAATTATGATGGCGTCCAGAAAATATTGTTATATTACAAACGTGTAAACTATAGCAAACAATACTTTGACAATTGAAAACTGACATATATTTAATTTATTTTGTAACTAAAAAAAAATTCCATAACCCTATATCATTCCACAATTCTTGTTTTTAAACATTTAGACACGATTTTTAAGAAGAATTATTGATTGTGTGTAAAAATATGAAACCCTCAAATAAAATATTTATAATAATTTATTATTTTTGAAAATGAAGCGACAATTATGGAACTGCTAAAATTGAGCAATAATCATGGGATGTAGGAGTATAAGACATGCACCATGTAGATAAATGGACAAAGAAAAGTACAAAGGCAACATGCAAAAACTCTGAAATTACTCTACACAAAAACTGGGTGCTCAATTGAATCCATAAATTGTAAACAGTATTTTAGAGATGAAGACTTGCCCTAATAAAAATCCCAAAACTTAGCCAGAATTAAATATATAAAATTGCAAACTTTGGCCTAAGAAAACAAGAAATGAATTTCCTCTACCAGATACAATGAGCATCCCTATCCCTCTAAATGTACTTGTCTATTCTAAATACCTTGTTAGAGCCAGCAGGTCTGAACTTCTCTAGCTGTAGACTAGACCTTGATCGGATCTCGTTTAATACAGACTCACCTTTTTCCGAATTGATGATGTCGAACACACTTCCAAGAACCTCAGCAGCAAGCCCTATTTCTACAAGCTGCCCTTGCTCTTCTCCACCTTCATATATCAATCGACCGATATCAGAGAGTGACATCACATCCTCAAGAATGGTTTTAGCAAATATACGACCGAGGAACTCTGCTGCTCTAGGGGCGTCGTTTACTGCATCCTCTAAGACTGTAAGGACAGATTCAAACCTGCCCAAGAACAAACTTCAGTTATACATTCATTATAAGAGTTAGATATGTTAAGTGGTGGAGCTAGCAATGTATACCCTTTGATGAGTTGATCTTCACTTATAATCCCATCTTGAGGTTTTGTGAGGTTAATGAGAAGCTTTGCTAATAGATCCCTCTCCATGTCTTTCCTTTCAAAGGAATCAGTAACCCATAGGGAGATCATAGATGGATAGAAACTGGGGGCATTCAAATCCTTGATGCACAAAGCAACTTCTTTCTCATCTCTTGCACTGAGAAAAAAATTATATCTTTCAGGTTAATACAGACTTAAGTGTGTGTATATGCTCTTATAACATAATCAAAAATGCTGAGCTGAAATGAACAGAGATCCACATCAGATTCGTATATCGTACACAAAATGTAAAACTAAATGATTCACAGTTATATACCTGTAGAATTCTTTGATTGCAGCCACTGACTTGTCGCGCATGGTCTCTTCTGGCCACACCTTATTTGAAGACACATCATTCTTAGTAGTAGGTGGTCCAACTCGAGGGGAATGAGTTACCAAAGATCCATCAGAAACACGATCTGTATATCTAACCTCTCTACTCCCATGAGGATGAGATTGATCAAAAGTTGGGGGCGCAACAAACCTGTCTGGCATATACCTTGGCATAAGATCTTCCCTTTGGCCGTAAGCTGCTCTTTCAGGCATGGAACTGAAGCCGTGCAAGCTGGGTCCCATCCTCCGTCCATCTCCAGGACTTTGCATCTCAGCAAAAGGAAGACTGGATGCTGATGGCTGCCCTCTGAAAGCCATTCCTCTTGCAAGACCACCTTGGGGCCCAAGAGTAATGGAATCATCACCAGGCTGTCTCTGGAGCAGAGGAACAGAGGAATGTCTCTCATTTGACCTAAAATCCTGCGAACCATGACCACGTAGCTGTGGAGGTGGACCACGGAAGCCACCTAATGGGGTGTTAGGTGAAGGTAACATACTAGGAGAACGAGAGCCAAAATCAACAGGACCCCTTCTAACAGAATTACCCATGCTTGGAGCGCGACCTAACCTACTAACTTGCGCCCTCTCTTGAGCAGCATCTCGATGTACATCTTCAATCTTTTTTGGACCTTCCACTTTTCTTCTCTGCTGCCACTTATTCTTCCGTAGATCAATAGCATCTTTAAGCATGAATCTGACCCTGGATGAAAGTTTCATATTGTTGGACAATTGTGCCATGATATCATAATAAGCATCAATATGTTCTTTTGCTTTTGGGTGATCTATCATCACCCCAATCGTACTCATCAATTTGCACAAGGCCTCAATGTTCTCCTCGTCTGGATTTTGGTATTGACCCAATAACTTATTTATGCACTCGTGCATAATCCTCTCAGTCAACATCCTCTTTTTGTATAATTCTCCAATGAGTCTAATGTTACCTAGCATACGTCTTCGGGCATTTAGTCTTTTTTCCTCTCTTTCTTCTGCTGACTGTTTGACCTCACCTTCTTCCTCAGCTTTATTTGCCTCTTCCTCCTCTCTTTCTCCCCTTTCAAATTCCTCCTGGCACTTGTTCAAGAGTAATCTCTTGAAGGTGATTTTTTCATTATCCACACTCAGATCAGGCAGATCTGCAGCAAGATGGAAGCAGAAGTTGGCATACATCTCACAGAAGGTGGGCTCCATCAAGGCCTTATCAAAAATCTGGGATATCACTCCAGACAGTGTGGTAACATTATCGATATTCACTTGCTTGACTTGCTCAAACAGTTTCTCAAAATTTTGAGGAGTAAGCTTGTTCAAGATGGCCTTCAACTGCCTCTGTTTGGCTTCTTCCTCATCAGAAACCTTACCCACTTCATACTTCCTTTCGGCTTTGTGCATCGATGTCTGGGGAGAAGGCATCAAACCCTTCTGAAATCCAGCTCCACGCTGCCACCTATCAGAATCAACATTATTTCTTTGCATCCCACCCTGGGGACCAAAGGACTGCATTGGCCCAGAGAGGATGCCACCAGCAGCATATTGAGGACTCTGTGCCCTAGGATTCCTTAGAACACCATAATTACCAGCTTGTCCGGGTCGAAACCCTTGGACGGCATTATTCATATAGCCAACATCTGTCCACATATCACCTCGCCCTACTGTAAGAGTCCCAGGGAATTTATTCCACCTGTCATCATCTCCTAAGCCGCTTCCACGACGATCTGGTCTAGAGCCTCCAACAGGCCTGTCAATATTACGTCCCGGGTTAGGGTATGATTCACGTGGGATGCTGATGCTAGAAACCATCAAAGTATCTGCTATGTCTTGCGTAATCTGAAAGCCATCTGGAAGATCTGTGCACTGCTCCACAAATTTGAGGAGGAAGTCCCTGGAGTATCTTTTAGTCGCTAAAGCATGGCCATCATCAGTATCTTGGTTTTCCTTCCTCGAAGTTCCTAAATGTGGAGGAGAAATTTCCGCAGCATCTTCCCAATCGTCTGGTTCAACTTTACTTGGAGCAGGTTTTTCACATAGCACAACATTTTCTTCAGGTAAGCTGGCAGATGATTGCTTCTCTTTAATGCTTGAAGAGTTCTCTGAGTCATCTAAAGCGGTAGCAGTTTCCTTTTCAGGACCCTTATAAGCCATATAAAGATCAGAACTTGTACCAGCAGCTTCTGCTTTTCTAATTAAATCTTTTTTCTTCATCTTACCTCTGTTCGCAACACCTTTTGCCACATTTGCATCTGAACCTTTTTCTTTGAAACTAGATGGTGATGGAGAAACTAAGACATCGGTATTGCTGGCTGTATCTTCATTTTTGGATCTCACAGCACCCTCAGAAGGAGTCACGTCCAATATTAGAGCAGAATCCCCATGCACAGGAGCACCATTTGCAACAGTTGTTTCTCCAATGCTAATGCTCTTGGGCACACTAGATGACACATTTGAAGTAGAAATTGTATCATTTTGATCAGTTAAAGCTGGTATGGATACAGAAATCTCAGAATCTTGGCCACCTGATATGCTAGCAGGCACAGCTGAAAACTCTACTGACTTTTCTTGTGTATTATCTGATGAAACATCATTGGTGGATGTTAACTCCTCATTAGAGATTTCCCTAATTGTACCTCTAATTTCAGGAGATTCCAAAGAAAGAGACCTCATTGGTGTTTTCAAACTACTTTCAGCTGATATTGTATGTACTTGCTCCAGTATCCCTCTTACCTCAGACTCTGTTGCACCCTCATTTTTCATGCTAGAAGCCTCATAAGAAGCAGCTACAGCTGTTGATGGAGCATCCTCGGCAGTTTCAGATGCCAAATTAGTTCCAGATGAAGTATGCTTTCCTTCCACTGTTACAGCTTCAGGCAATTGTGAAGGCGAGCTTGAGAAAGAAGTAGATATACTGAGATCCTGAAAAGGAATGTTAAAATTCATGTCATTTACTCAAGGTAAACTGGCTTGAATCATAAAAACGGTGAATTACCTGCTCCTGCTGGCCTCTACTGCCGGGCCTATTAGGCTTATCTTTGAAGGAATCTGGGTGTTCTGCTCCTGTTCTAACTTCATCAACAGAGCTGGTTGATACTGATACAGGACCATCCATGGCAACAGAACCAGAGGCCGAATAGGGTACATTCCTCTCCACTCCTACAGGACTTGATGAGGCAGCCGACACATATGATGCTCCTAAACCAGCCTTGGGCTGTGGAAGAGAGCTCGATGATGAAGACTCAATTTCCTTATCAGAAGAAATGGGATGTTCTCCATTTAACCTTGAAGGTTTTGAAGCCTCTGCTTTTCCAATAGACAGAGAACCTGAGGGTGGTGCAGCCTCTTTTACTGCATGTGTGACAACAGGTGGTTTCACAGTCACCTGCAGCACAAAATGCACAGTCATGAACAAATAGTACAATTTGAATCTATTCTAATTGAAGATATATGTGTTCCAATGTCACAGTTTTATTAGGAAAGTATCATCTTTAATTAAATAGAAGTTTTATGAGGGGCAAATAAAATACCTGGCTATAAAGCCTTGGCGGTTGAGAAGTGGGCGGAGCATTAGTGCTACCAAGAGGAACAGAGCTTCCAGGAGGATAAAAGTGGGGAGTGGCATTGTACGAGTTGGGATAAAAATTCATTGGAGTATTAGGAGGAAATGAAGAAATGGGTTGTGACTGAGATGGCACACTAGGATGTGACCTTGGAGCTGGTGAATTGTCAAGCCTCAATTCTTCATGAGTATCTGGGTGAGTAATTTTCACAGTTTTGCGAGACATGCTGTATCTGACAGCAGGCTGCTGAGGAAACTGTGGAGTCAAGCTCATTCCCATGTTACCCAATTGGGGAGATAGATGAGGACCCAATTGTGGGGAGAAGTTTAAGCCTTGACCGTGATGCATCATTCCTTGAGACTGCAATGGATGTGGCTGGAGACCTGGAACAAACATTGAATGCTGCACTGGTGGATTTCCTAGAGGTAGGGACATTGGGATTGGCATTGCTAATGACGTTCCGGACTGAATTTGTGCATTCGAACCTCCAAATTGAACAGGAACTTGTGATTGGTGGAATGACAGTTGCATGGACATGTTAGGTATAGGATGCAGCACAGGCATTTGAGCTTGAGTCCCGAGTGGCGGAGTTGAAACTTGGGCATCCCTTTTAGTTTTAGATAGTAGATTAGCTTCACCATAATTAGGTTGATCAAGGACTCCTGCATCTTTTTTGGGAAAATGCTGCTTGGCTGCAGATGGAGTTGGCAAGTCTGGAGCTGTCCTTAAAGATTCATAACGTGCCTGTAGGAAAAGTTGTCGAAAGTGAACACATTGATGTTTGTAGGAAAGGTAGTATGATAACTAATGGTTGATTATTATCCACTCCAAGGAATAATTAGAGGCAGTCCTGAGTCCAAAAAAAGTATAGAAATGTGAATATGATCTTTAAAAATAAGAATCGAATGACATCGATGTGGCCATGATTTGATGGTTAAAGTTAGCCAAGTTTTATCCTGTAAGAACCAGGGAAAATAAAGGAAAGACGTTTATTTCAATTTTACTTATTCACAGTAAGTGTTACCATTTTCTTCCTCAGGCTTAAAGACATTAGAAAGCTAATCAATTTCTCGTAACTTACCGTTTTCATCTCCCAGAATGCTAACACAGCACATATGCTTAAAGGACGGATCCAAGGGAGCGGTCACCCCCCCCCGATTCATGTCGAAACTCAATTTTTTATGTGTGATTTTCGGATTTTTTTGTATTTTGCCCCCTCGAAATCTATACTTCGTCCTCTTTTCAATCGAATTTTCAAATTTCGCCCCACCCCCCCTTCCTCATAATCCTAGATCCGCCTATAGGGCGTATAGAAATCTATAGAACCCAACAGAACGAATAATGTTTTTTTCTCATACTTCAAATTTTTCATACAGTTCGTGGTAAACATGCATCAGCTCTAATCTTTTACACGAGTAAAGCTAATTATTTTCTGGATGAATAAGATGAGATAAACCACAAACCTGATCTTTATTCTGCTCATCCAAATTGGGTGGTGCGGAGCTTGTTCGAGCAGGTATCTACCAATAGAACAAAAAAATGTAATTTATTTTCTTAAGAACTACAGTTGCAGGACAACAAGAGAGCAAAATGGCAAATATAGAAATACGTGAACTACATTTAATTGTAAATACCTGCACTCCATTCATAAAACCAGGACTTATAGAGCCAAACTGGAAGGGAAATGACTTAGATGCTTCCCCTGGAGCTAATGAATAAAATCACAGAAAAAAAAACATCAACCACGGCAATAGACAAAAGGCCTTCACTGTAGTACGATAATGGACCAAAAAATGTACATTAAAAAAAAAAAAGCAGCAATATCATCACCAACATGCCATACCTTTCCCGGGTGTCACCGGGGCCTTTGAATTGGAGCTAGAGTTGGCAACATTATATCCTGCAGCTGTAGAGGAAACGTTACTGGATGGAGATTTAGGAATAGGTTGTGTAGTCTTCTGAGTAGGGGCATCAGTCGGCTTGAGATTGGAAGAGATTTTGCTAACTGGTGCTTCAGGTACTCCTACAGCAGGATGCACATAAACCCAAATTGAGAGAGCAATGCCAGTAGCACAAAAACATTTAAAAATGCTTCAGTTTTTTTAACACAAAAAGAAGGGGGGGATGAATGGCTTACTATCAGCTGACTGCTGTTGATGAGCACCATTATGTACATGTACACCAGATGGATTGCTAGAATCCACATTCCAGGTTCCAGCACCAAGCTTCCCTACTGGTGCATTGTTATTATACTTCTTAAAACTGCATCCCACAGAGAGAAAATTAAAGTCCAATTCATCATATTATCCGAACATATCATGCAGACACGCCGAAACCCTAGGTTGTAGATATGGACGATGATATTCGTCCATTCATATTCTAGCACAACATCAATTAATTCTCCAAAAAGTATATGAGCATAAAAAAAAAGCACCCTTGCATACAAATATACACGTGCCACCAATTCGCAAATTTAAGAAACAAGACCAAAGTTTATCTTATTCACAGAGACGGCGCACCTGCGGTTAGGAGGATTGGTGGAGGCGGAGGAGGCGCCGCCACCGCCCTTAGTGGACACGCTGCCGGAGAACTGACGCTGATTGGAGCTGCCCGATCGACCGGGTTTCCTGTAGTGTGTAGAATCGCTCCTCTCAGCCCTTGATTGATTGTTGGACATAAATCCTAGTCTTTCGGATAGAAGAAACGAAAAAAGAAACCGCTTTCCCCGAAATTCAGAGCAATCGCTTACCTATCGAGATCCACCGATCAAATCATAATCAATAATTTTCTAAAACGCATTCAATCGATGAAATTGGAAAAAAAGAAATTAAACGGCGCTTGCACAATTAATGCAATTATAAGTACTATGTATTTCAGCATACCTAGTGCGGGTAGACGTATGTTAGGGCTTCTACTCGCACACAACAATGGCGGGAACCATCACAGGTATGAGAGGAGAAAGAAGAAGAAAATGGAAGTGATTTGAGGATATTAGGGTTTTTTGCCCTTTTCTATTTAGGAGTTGTAGACAGACTGCATTCTTGCCTTAATAAAAATTATTTTTCAGATAAAATATGTATTTTATACTTAAATCTAAAACAGTTTATAAATAATTGCATTCTTTTTTCTTCCAATTTAAAACATTATTTATCAAAAATATGATATTGCTAGTTGCCTCGTTATTAAAAAAAAAAAATTAAGAAATTGCCAATGACTTTCGGATTCAACCCTAATATTGGGATTTTGAATTCTGTTTGATCTCTCTATTTATAATCAACAAAATGCTAAACCAATTTCTCTGTAGGAATACCAAAAGGTTATAATGAAGGTCTAACATAAAAACACCTAACAATCAGTGGCGGAACTAGAGCTATGAAATTGGGGGGTCGAAATAGAGGAACAACGGTGGCCGAAAGCAGAAAAAAAAGAGTTGTTAAATATAGTTTTAAATGGTTCGAACACAAATACGATATGAAAGATATAATACTCCCTCCGTTCCATTATTAGTGGCCACCTTTCCTAATTTGGATGTCCCGCTATTAGTGGCGACGTCCCAAATTGGTAAAAAGTTATCACTCTCTTTCCTACTTTATCATCTTATCTCTCATACTTTATCATCTACTTTCATTATTATACTTATTTATCTCTCCTACTTTATCATCTTCTCTCTCATACTCTCTCATTATCACACTCATCTCTATCTCCTACTTTATTATCTAACTCATCTCTCATACTTTATTACATATTCACTTAATTCCCGTGCCGAAAAGAAAGGCGCCACTAATAATGGGACGGAGGAAGTATATATTATTTCTTGTATTTGTTACGCTGAAAATGATACTTATATAACTAGTAGAAAAAAGAAAGAGATAAATATGTATAACATGTGAGAGAGTTATACATATATATTGAATTAATTATACTTGTACTTGTAATAAAACTAGAAAACAAATAATTTAAAAAAGTCTAAAAATAGAAATCAAATGAATGCATTGAGTTTCGAACATGAGACCTCTCTTAAAAATGATAAAGTCATTAACCAACTGCACTACAAGCAAATAGTTAACTATGTTTTTCACAAAAATTATCTATAAGCAATACGAATCCTACACCCTATTTAGTTGAAGTTCTGTCGGCCGGGGGTCGGTCGATCCTCCCGACCCCCCTCTAGTTCCGCCAATGCTGACAGTTGATGTACTTTCTTCTCTGCTTAAGAAAACCCACAACCGTTATAAGATAAGCAAATGGACAAAGTAGATAGAGAACAAGGGCGACATATAAAGTATACTAGTGTTGCACCTGTGCTTCACGCGCTTCACGCAAATGGTTTTACACATATATACAATAAAAATATATATACAAATTGCTTACATGATGCACGTTCTTAATAGCAAGGAAATCAACTGTTTAACTTTTTTTAAGCTTACAAAAGTAATATGGAATTGATAGTAACTAATAATAAATTTACATTAGCAAAATCAAATGATTAGCTATTGTGCAACAATACATGCATGAAAGATTGTATGTGACTGTTTTTTCTCTATTACAAAAGGGATGGAGGGTACAAATTGGAAGTTAACTAAATGAATTATAGGTCACAAGGTTCCCTTCAAGATGAAAGCCGGGATAATAGTTATCTTCTTCATATCTTACTTCACCTGAGAGGTCAGTTTACCAAGGAGAATCCCATGTAGCCGAAGAATTGAAGTAGACTGTTGTCACTGTCCCTCCTGCTTTCCTTCACCAGTTGCACCGTTGCTTCCCTCTTTGTCGCTTCTATTTCTAGAAGCACCAGTACCATCTTTTCCTGTAGTCTTTTGTTTTCCAATATCAAACGAGTTCAAAATTGTTCTGTACCTTTGAAATTTAATTAAAGCGAAACAAAGCTATTCTCTTAGCCGTGAAAATAATTACAGACCTCATCTTTTGCAATTGAGATTTTTTTTCTTCTACATACATACACGCTTTATTAATAAATCATTGACAAATGTGCAAGTATTTTTCTTTTATATAATTATTGTGAATATTAAGAGGCAAACAATAATTAAGAAAATATCTATAATCTATATTCAAAACTTGAACTCAAGTCTATTTCATGTTTCATTTGATTCCAATCCCCAATAATTCATCTTATTTACCAAATGAAAATTAGAATTTAACAAACGTATTACTTTCGGTATAATAAGTCTTCCTATTATCCGAAACGTGGTTTGTTTTATATTTTTTATTTTTTGAAAATATTAATAGAAAACAAATTAAATCTCACAATCACACCTAATTGCTAATTTCATTTTTCAAACACCGTAATTCAAGATTGTTAATTATTAGATTATGCAGCATATTTGTATTTTTCAGCATTGGATGAATTTTTCTAGCGTCCATTTTAAAGGAAATAGAACAAATTGGTTTTATATGCATAAATTGTTTTAATCACGGATAGAAATTAATACAGATATTGATCCACACATGAGGGTAGCGGTGAAGGTATTGTAGGTTGTTCGATATCTATTCAGTAGAAATCCTATTGTGTGAATATAAACTTAGATAACAAATACTCCCTCCATCCAATTTCACTTGTCCAATTTGGTTTCGACGCGGTTATTTAGGTAATTTGGTTTTATATAATAAAAGTGTGGGACCCATATAATAATTAATTGTGTAAAATTAGTATGTGTGAGACTCATATTATTATTTAATTATTTAAATTTGATTTGAATGGATAAAGTTGTGGGACCTATTTCCTTATTTAGAAAGTGAACAAATGAAAGAGGACAATCCGAAATGGAATACTGGACAAGTATAATGGGACGGAGGGTGTAGAAAGTGTCTTAAGAGTATACGACTAAAATTTTAATACAACCTCATTAACTTATATTGGAATAATTAGTTAGTTACACTTGACCACGATCGCATGTTTTTAACAAATTGAGCATAACTACTGAATCGTATCCTCGGATTATATGTTGTTGGTTGATAACCACTGAATCCATAGTTCTGATAGGAGCTCGAAGTAGTGCATTCTCCATCCAGTTCATAAGCAAACATGTATAAGTTGTCTGGGTAATGATTCCATTTCCTCTACCAAAATCAAATCCACGGTCAGCAGTGTCGGATCCATATGCAAAGTCTGTATCAGAAGATTTTGGGTGAGTTGACGTCCTTCTCAGCAATGCAAGAAGGATGTGTAGCACGTGTTATTATTATATGCAAAGAAGAATTGGTAAAGAAACTTGATGACTGCCTAAATGAACCAATGCAACTATCTGCCACCAATAAACAGCCACTATAGTAAACGTGGGAAGAAAAGAGAGCCCCCCCAAAAATCAAAACTTCACGATAAACCTTCCTACAAGAAAATTCAATCCCGATACTACATACCCATCTCCAAATTATCGTACTCAACAAACATCAAGATAATTATTATTTGAATAGGGGCACAAGTTTGCATACCAAAAAATATGTAAAATATTAAAAATACAATCTCCAAATTCAGTCAAATTGCAGCAACAAGATTAGACCTATAGTAGAATCTCAAACAGTAGATAATATATAACGTAAAGATCCCGACACAAAATGCAATAATAGGCTAATGGAATGAAATGATTAGACCAAGTTTTGTAAGCTCACCGATAAAATGCCTCTTATCTTTATTTTCATCGGTAAAATTTTTGCCTCCTTTATTAAGTCTTTTGCCTTCTTTGCAAATGAAAAGCCCTTTGCTGCTATCTGCTGAAGAACAAATGAATCGCCCATGTATTTCGCAATCTCACAAGCTGATTCCTATATTCAAGAAAAAGAAACTTCCATCAATTTGCATGCACATCACTAACCAAATATCCCATGCGGAAAGAAGAAAATATCCATCTTACCGGCCGAAACCCGTCAATTCCTTGGTTATGGTCCCTTCCAAGAAGAATAGCAAGAGCAATCTAGAGATAAATATCCCAAAATGCATGACAAGTAAACCAAGAATCACAAATTGGGAACAAATAATATACTACTTAATATATATATAAGAAAATGTATGCAACTCATAGCAGCTCAAGCTACAAAAATCTGCTAATCACTATAAAGCTAATTAAAGAACAATATCATCCTCTAAATATTGAAAATCATATATATGACCGAGAAGCTTCTTATGTCTGTACCAAATCTAGGTTTTCAAGTGAAAAAAACTTATTAGGAAATTCGCCCCCATCACACGAGTAAACAACCAAGATTTGTCTAATATTGTAAATTCATGCAAACCATACTATACGTATTTCCAACTCCAAACAAAATATATATATGAGAAATATTTTAAAAACAAAATATGTTAAAACTTATTTCCAAAATTTTTGGCCAACGGGAATCATCAAATAAAAATAAATGGCTAATGGTAAATGAAGCCATTTACATAAAAGCCAAAGAGTTAATTACCAATGAACCCCTCCCAAACCCAAGTTTTCTCTCAATATCATCCTTTTCGTAGCAAATAACATAACCACCCTCTCACAAACATCAGAAAGGAATCAACATTTTCCATAATAACTTCCTTCAGCTTGACTATATTCGGATGGTTCATTTTCCTCATTGACTGGCAAGAGCATAAACATCATTTATTTTGCATAAAAATGTTACACCAAAAAAGCAGAAAGGAGATTACTGTACCGTGACTTCTCCCAGATTCATGCATTATTCCCATGAATCATATCACTTAATTATCTTTTTTATTGCAACATGCCAAAGCAAATTGATTAGGTGTGATAACAATTTAAAACTCAAGGATATTGATTTCAACAGTCTAAGAAGGAAGTTTAATCTTTCAAATAGTGTAACTCTCTAAGAAAACAGGACTCTTACCACTTCACCAGACTCCTTGCTTAGAGCTCTCCAAACACTTCCAAATGCACCACTACCAACTTCCTTAATGATCTTATATCTACATCAACCATATTAAACATAAGATAATCGAAATATTGCATAAATATATACAAGATTACAACAACCTTACCTTTCCATTATTTTGTTTCCGCCAGCCATAAAGCACTTTCTGAATTAGTTAAATAACTTAAAATAGTAGATTACGAATTCTCCAGTATCAATTCAGTACACAAGTGTCACTATTGACAGAGTTCATAGCCTTATTTGTATAGCAAGACTAAATCAAATTTCCCAAGATGGGAAATGGTTCAGAAAATAGTAGAACATCTCCATAATAGTTCAAAAGGCTATCTAATACTTAATAGCCAGATAACCATTCTAAGAACTGCAGTATCCAATCCTATACAAAGAAAAAGAACAAATGTTATAATGGGGAAATATTACAAGAGCACAATAAATTGGGAATTAGTGATAAAAGAAGGTAGTAGAAAATACCTCAAAGTCGTTTCCATAAGGATCTCAAATGGACATTGTAGAGGTAATGTACAAAAAACCAGAATTGCACGAGAAGACTAATAGTGTAAGTGAATCAACAACACAACCAATTCCCTATATACTACTGCATGCAATTCACATGTGAAAGTGCATTAAGTGCAATCCACAAAAGAGGCATGAAGATAATCTCCACGGATGACAAACTGCCAGTCAACAAATTCATGAAATGGAGAAACCTGGAGCTTGAACAGGAAATTAACGAAGCACTATGCGTTCCCTTTCGCGCATGCATAGCTACACAAATGAGACAATACTAAATTTTAATATTAAAATATCAATTTCACAAGAAAAAAAATTATATTAATACGAACCTGAATAGGAACCTCAGTAGCTCCAGAATCATATTGCGTTCTTAAATTCCTCTTCAGTGCCCACAATACTAACCTGATAAAATGCTCAAATACAATGAAACAAACTTACAAAAATTATTTATCGATAAAGTAATAGGATAAATTGTAAGATCTTACCTCATAAGCTTTCCAAGATCTAATTTTATGGTATAACATTCCCTATTATACTATAAGTTCCGATACACTTCCTTATATACCACATTATGGGTAGTCGTCGACTTCTCACCTTCCTTATTCTCAACAAGAATTTTCGAATAGCTACGATGCACGACACGCGAAATTGCAACTTATAATTGCCCCTGTGTAAAAACAGGATTTTTCAAAAACAATCCTACACATTTTAGAGACTGACACTGACTTTTATTAATTGTCATGGCGTACAAGACAATTATCGGAAATTGTCGCCTTAAAAATTTAAAAGGCAAAGGTGTCTCCGCAGGGCTCATTGTCATACGAGGTATTAAGATTCTTTTACCAGCAATCTTTCCAGTCAATACCTCGGCTTCCAAGACATGTTTTGCCAACCTTGTAATCAACAATCTTGTTCCATTACACAAACCATTTGAATGGTCTAAATTTCTAAGTAACATTATCGGAGTTCCAACTTTCAACACCAACCGATGGTTGGGCAAACCCGACCATCTTAAAGTGTTTAAGAATTCCGGTGTATGAACATTTTCAAACATTGGATCAGTTCCCATATAGCTATATATACTATCAGAACTCAAATAGATGTGTTCGTCACCTGCCATCTTTGTTATAAGGAATTGATTAACAGACTCCACAACACTAAGAGTCGGTGCTAAAATTACCCTCTCTTGTAAGAACCCAAATATATTTACAAACTCACCATCCTTGAAATATACGAAATCCACGATTGCTTCTATAGGGTCACCATTGTATTCAAGTATAATATCTTCAGGTAGCTCAATTTCAGATTCTCCATCATTTGGCCCACCACATGTTCCATCACCGATGCTAGCAACCCAATCAGAAAACACAGATAGTTGAATTGCTTCATCTAGTGAAGAAGTGCTGTGGAGCCTCATATTTTTTGTCAGCTTCAAGACAATACAACTATCCCATAGATATGATGAATTCATCGATGCATGTACCATGTCATACTGCCTGCCTTTTGGTATTACAGGCAAGATTTGCCGGAAATCCCCTCCAAAAATGACTGTTTTACCACCAAAATGAGAATGAGAAGCCAAAGGATTAGCAAAGCGCATAATGTCACGTAAACTTCTATCCGATGCCTCAAAACAAATTTTTTTCATCATTGGTGCCTCGTCCCAGATTATCAGCTTTGCCTTCAATATCAGTTGAGCCAGCTGACTTCCTTGTGTTATGTTACATACAGAATCTTCGTTGATGTCAATTGGAATCTTGAACCGAGAATGTGTTGTTCGTCCACCCGGTAATAGTAATGATGCAATCCCACTTGATGCAACATTAATAATAATATCACCCTTCAAACGCACAGTAGCAGATAATCCACGCCAAACAAAAGTTTTACATTACCCCCATAACCATATATAAAATACATACCTCCATTTAAGGAATCCACAGCAGTCAGTATAGTATCATGAACATATTTTTGTTCATCAGTACATTTTTCCAGAAACATGCAGCTACCTTTTTTAAGCTCCTCTCGATCGTACTGCAACTCATCAAATATCAAAACATTGTCAGCACTTATAAGCAGATTGAAATCTGGAATGATGATTGATGGATATTCATGTAAGCTTTTCCCCAAAGACTTTAACAATTTTTCAATCTTTAATAAAGCATATGACTTTATTTGATCATCACTCAATGATATGTCTGCAAATCAAACAAAGAGGAATTATATTAAACATATTTGAACCTGAATGCAAATACATACATTATTTATATGGAATCACATTGCAAATCCTAACAAACCTTGTCGATGTAGACAATGCCTCTGACGATGCACAATAGCATCTGATAAATATGACCAACACTCATCCAAAACAACCTCGGGTCTGGAGAACGAGTTGTTCGATAATAAAGTAGCAAATAAATGTCTCAAGGAACCCGCTGATGACCAATGACTTGCTTCCTTAATTCCATCGATATACTCCTTGTCATCATCAAGAAGCCCCAACGAGTATACCGCATCCCTAAATGTATCATATTGAATACCATCAATACACCTAATATCTTCATAGCTTCTAGGACCTCTCACAATATTGAGTAAGCACCTCAAATAATACAACTCTTCAGAACCCGGTGAAACATTATAAATTCTACCGACAGAGTAACCCAACTTTCTACGCTCCCACGACTTATCTTTAAATACAAATTTTGTGGGAAATTCAATATATTTGAGATTCCTCGCTTCAGCATACACTTTATTAGCATCCATCCAAGCTAAGAACATACTCTGCTTAACAGTTGGGCATGAAAGGACATCTTGAATTGGTTCCGACTCTGAAAACAATACAAAGTTCTCACCCGGCAGATGAAAACTAAGCCTCTGAACGGGAGGATCTCGATAGTGAATTTCAAAACCAAATATTCTCCATGCGGCCTCACAAGAAGAAATATACCTACAATCATAATACATCTTCACCTCATCATACATTTTCTCAAATTTGACATTCTGTACATCTTCAGAAATAGCAGCCGTAACACGATCGTTACCTTTGTTTATGTATTTAAACAAATACTTAATCGATCGAGATTGATTACACCATTCAATGTTAATATGTGCATCATATTTGATAAGTCACGATTATGTGGGACGACATGTCTATTGTCTAGAGGAATACCACTTTTCATGACCACCCTTCCATTATCTCGACATCTATATACTGGATATCCATCTTCATTCCTCGTCGAAGCTGACACAATATCTTTGAGATAATATTTAGTACAATGACCATCCATCATGCACGATGAGTCCAACTTAGACACTCCACATGGTCCATGAACCATATGTGCCTTTACACACTCAAAATATTGAAAATCGAATTCTGGATCAGGGAGCTCAACATTGATTATTAGATCAATATCCGCATCAGCTCTATCCTTGTCGTCCTTCTTAAGAAATAGCAAAATATGTGCATGCGGCAATCCTCTCTTCTGGAATTCAATCGTGTACAATGCTGCCCCCCCACACACTGATGTGTCGATTTTATACGCCTCGAATTCACCCAGTTCTGACGCTCATCTTGTCCAAGTTGATGTTGTTTTGTGCACAGAAATGTCTATTTTCAGCAGGTTTATGATCAGATGATGAGGTGGCGATCCGGAGCTGATTTGGAGATATTTTGGTGAATTTTGGAGATAAAACGGGATTTAGATCGAGAAGGAAAGATATGCTAAAGATTTGGAGCTTAAAGATATTTTAGGGCTGGAGTTATACAAGGAAAAGGAATCTTAAAGATCAAGATTTAGAAGATTTGCCCTAAGATATTTTTCCTTTTGAAGATCAAGCTCAAGATCTATATAAAGGGCTGGAGACGAACAACGATCATATAATAAATTATCTCGCTGCTTCATTAGTTTAGTTTTCGTCCCAGCCATCTCGTTCTTAGTCCCGTAGTTTAGGTTTAATTTTCCGCACAAGAATTTAAACACCTTCTTTATCGCTTTCTTAGTTTAGTTAACTTTCAGATTCAACATTTGTAGTTTATTCAACAGTTTAAGTTATTCAGCTTGTCCGTTCAGATTCAGTACTTACGTTCAACATTTTAATTTCGGTATTCAGTATTTAATTTCAGTTCTTAAATTCAGTTTATGTTTCCAGCTTTCTGCACTTTACTTTCTGTTCTTACTATGTTCGTTTCACTTAGCTTGTCCAAGTTAATAATGAGTAGCTAAACTTTTTAGGGCTTCGGCGAGGGTGACGAATATGAGATACAAACTTTGTGAGATCTAATTGTTCGTAGTAATTGAAGACTAGGATTTTGACTTAATTCGGGGCAGAAAGATTTAATTGGATTAACTTAAACCTAATCAATTTAGGTTATGAAGATTAGTGCCATATTGTTCAACAACTTAGGTGGCGAAGCTATCGTAACGGTAGTCGAATTAAGGAGGTTAATCATCTATGTCAGCTTGTCCAACAACGGTAGAGATTAAAATTGGGTTCCTTCCTCGTAATACTATCTAAACATTAAATCTAGGTTTGTTCAACAAGCTAGGTTGTGGTTAGGTTAGGGAGTAGTGGAAATTTGTTCAACAAGCCATTACCGACTAAGTAAGTAGGAATTGGGGTATGTACGTGACCAACAATGTATCCTATAACTGGTTGATCTTAGGAATTAATTAAATCTATGCATCGATGATCGAAGTAGTTGTCTCATACGAGTTACCCGAAGCCGAGTCCGCCTTTCTCTACTTGTTTATTTCTATCTATTTTCCTGTTATTTACTTTTCTTTGCCTAGGTAGTAAACCCAAAATTTATGCGTGGTGGCATCACCAAAACTCTGATAAAAAAGATAAATATTGTTGATTTTCACTGTTCCATGAGTTCGACCCTGTTCTATACTAATTATAAAATTCTAAGTGTGTGCAGGAATTTTATTTGGTGTGAAAACAGCGATCACCAAATTGGCGCCGTTGCCGGGGAACGGTGTTTCTAATTAACCGTGTTTACCTTTTTGTGCTTTAACTAGTTTATGAGCAGGTCTTCTAACCCAAACCTCGTATTTGATTCTGAGATCGAAAGAACCGCAAGGAGGTTAAGGAAGGAGACAAAGCTGCAACAATAGCAACTGCCGAAGTAGGACACTTCGTCTGGCCAAGCAGAAGCTGACTCTGAAGACATTCTGCTTAGCCTAGTAGAAGTCTTTTCTGAAGAAAAACTCGAGACTGAACTCGAGAAGATGACCGACGATCCGAATAATCCGAGGCTAGATCAGTTTGGAAAGCATGGTGGTGAAGATCTTCCAACACCAATCCTAATTAATGGGCTCACTGAGCCGATTGAGATCAAGTATGGGCTTATCCAAGCTCTACCAAAGTTTCATGGAATGAAGAATGAAGATCCATTCCGCTTTCTGAATGAGTTCGTGAGATTCTGCAATGCTCAAAAGAATTCGCATGGAACAAAGAAACAATTCAAACTATCTGCTTTACCATTTGCTCTCACGGACCATGCGAGAAAGCCGGTTCACAAGTCTACCCGCAAACTCAATCGGTACTTGGACAGAGATGAGACAAATATTTACGGATTGCTACTTTCCGATTACAAAGACCAATGCCTTGCGCAAGGAGATCTCTCGGAGTCCAAGCGAGAGTTTGATGAAACACTAAATGGATATTGGACTCGATACAAATCTCTCATCGAAAGCTGTCCAAATCATAATTTTTTCAAGGGAGATTTGCTGACCTACTTTTATCAAGGAATGACAATCACTACAAAGAATCTTGTCAATTCATCAAGTGGAGGAAATTTCTCTAGTTGCAGGGTCAATGATGCTGAGAAGATTATTCAAGAATTGGCTAATGCAACTAAGGATTATGGAGAAGTTCGTATCATAAAAAAATCGCAAATTCGGTGATCCCATAGATCTGGAGACCAAACTGGATACTAGCATGGAAAGGATTGATAATCGTTTTGAGAAGCTAGAAAGGATGATGGACTCAAAGTTGGAGAAGCTGATGCACTCTATGTTGGAAAAAACATCCTCAGTCAACTCGATTGAACAAATATGTGGAGCGTGTGGACAGTCTGGACACACCTCGTTGCAATGTAACACTCAAGCAAATCCCGCCGAAGATTGCAACGCGATTGGGAAGCTGGAACAATAACCGGCGAGAAAAGAGATCCTTACTCCAACACCTACAATCCTGGATGGAAGGATCATCCAAATCTGAAGTGGGATAATCATCCCAAGCCACAGTTCACCCCACATCAACCGCAGATGCTACCCCAACAACCACAACAGCAAGTCTATCGCCCTCCAAATCAAAGGACTTACCCAACAAATCCACCACTTTTGCCTCCACATGCCCAAGCAAAGCCTGGCAAGACCATTGAAGAAATTCTAACTGAGATGTCTATCTCACAACAAACCATGCAGCAGAGTATTCTGACTCATAATGAAGCTATCCTGAACATCCAAAATTCACAGAAGGAGCAGAAAATCGGACTAGACAACTTGGCCGGACAGATAGGGCAGCTATCTGCCTCAATCAATGAGATTCGAGGGAACCAAGGAAAGCTACCTTCTCAAGTCCAGATTAATCCAAAGAATGTTAGCCATGTTACTCTGAGAAGTGGAAGAGATCTCCCTGATCCGCCAAGCAAGGCATCGAAGAAGGCTGAAGAAAGTGACACTGATGCCATTGTCAACTTGCCCAAGCTAAATATCTCTGAGTCATCCAACTCAAAGAAAGACAAGGAAAAAGTCGATGAAGAGGAAAAAGGAAAGAAGCGGGTTGTCCAAGAAGAAATACTTGATTGATCCACCGTTTCCACAAGCATTGGTGCGAAACCAAAGCCCATGGAGCGGCATTTGGATTACATGTCCATCTTTGGCAAGCCGGAAGTTAATCTGCCATTTCTTCATGCTATCAAGATCCCACATCTTGGGAAGTTTCGAAAGAGTTCATTCTTTGGAAAGACAAGCAAAAATGGAAAAATTGTGGTAAACGAAAATGTCTCAGCATGTATTCGAAATATGCTTCCCGAGAAGTGTCATGATCCAGGTATGTTTACCTTGCCCTGTTTGATTGGAACTAAGATGATCCCAAAAGCCCTTTGTGATTTAGGAGCCTCAATCAATGTGATGCCTTTATCTGTGTTTAATAGCTTAGTTGGGGTTGAGTTAACCGATACTAAAGTTGTTATTCAATTAGCCGACCGATCATGCATATCCCCTAAAGGCCTTCTAGAAAATGTTCTTGTTAAAATCCATGATTTCATATATCCTGCGGATTTTTATGTGATTAACACTTGTGAGGGAAAGAAGGGAACTTTGGGGGTTTTGCTAGGTCGACCTTTTCTTAAAACGGCTAAAGCATTAATTGATGTTTGTAAGGGTACTATCTGTTTGGACTATCATGGTGAGAAGTTTTCTTATAGTATTGATGATGCTATGAAAAAACCCCTTGATTGTGAAAATGTTTATTCTATTGACGTTATTGAGCCTCTTGTCCAAGAACATCTTGAGACGACATTAATGCAGGATAAGTTAGAGTTAGCATTGACACAAAGCCTCTCTGAGATGGATGTCCAAGGGATGCTAGATGAAGAAGTAAAGGAAGCCATCTTATCTCTATATGCAGTTCCAGAAGTCGTTACCTCCAGTAGCGGCATCTGCTTGCCCAAGCAGAATGTGGAAGACAGACCAGTGCCATCACATGTCAGACCGCCCGTTCTGGAACTTAAGAAGTTGCCAACCAACTTAAAGTATGTTTACCTTGGCCAAGATCAGACTCTTCCTGTGATTATCAGCAATGAATTATCAAAAGAACAAGAAGAGCAATTGGTCGAAATTCTGAAGAAACATGCTCGAGCTATTGGTTGGACGTTGGCCGATATCACCGGAATCAGTCCGGATGTTTGCACGCACTACATCTTATTGGAGCCGGATAGTAAGCCAAGCCGAGATCCATAAAGGAAGTTAAATTCCAACATGCGAGAAGTTGTCTTGAAGGAGATTTTGAAGTTACTTGATTTGGGAATTATCTACCCTATCTCGGACAGCAAATGGATCAGCCCGGTACATGTTGTACCAAAGAAATCAGGTTTTCAAGTCATTGAGAATGAAAAGAATGAGTTGGTACCAATGAGGTTAGTAACCGGATGGAGAATGTGCATCGACTATAGGAAATTGAACATGGCAACAAGAAAGGATCATTTTCCTTTACCGTTCATTGATGAGATGCTTGAGAGACTTGCCGGTCAATCCTATTTTTGTTTTCTTGATGGATATAGTGGATACTTTCAAATTTATGTCAACAAGGATGATCAAGAGAAGACCACCTTCACATGTCCGTTTGGCACTTATGCTTATTGCCGCATGCCTTTTGGATTGTGCAACGCTCCCGGAACTTTCCAACGTTGCATGATGAGTATTTTCTCCGATCTCATTGAAAAATGCATCGAAGTATTTATGGATGATTTCACCGTCTATGGAGATTCTTTCGATCGATGTCTCAGAAATCTAGATGTGGTTCTAAGAAGATGCGTGGAGAAGAACTTGGTTCTTAATTACGAAAAGTGTCATTTCATGGTAAGGGAAGGAATTGTTCTTGGCCATATAATATTCGAAAGAGGTATCCAATTTGATAAGGCGAAGGTTGATTTAATTGCCCAGCTGTCGTATCCAACAAATATCAAGGAAATTCGAGGATTTTTAGGCCATGCTGGATTTTACCGAAGATTCATTCGGGACTTCGCCAAGATCGCTCAACCTTTAACAAGGTTACTTTAGAAAGACGTTCCATTTGTCCTAGCTGATGACTGCAAGAAAGCTTTCGACATTCTCAAGGAAAAATTGGTCACAGCTCCTATTATGCAAGCTCTGAATTGGAAAATTCTATTTGAGCTTATGTGTGATACAAGTGACTACGCTGTTGGAGATGCCCAAAAGAATGCAAAGGATAGTCATGCTATATACTATGCCTCAAAGACGCTCAATCCAGCCCAATGCAATTACACCATTACAGAAAAGGAGCTACTCGCTATTGTTTTTGCCTTCGACAAGTTCCGCTCATATCTGCTTGGGTCAAAGGTGATTGTCTACACTGATCATGCTGCCGTGAAGCATCTACTCGCAAAGAAAGAAACCAAACCACGTCTTATACGTTGGATTTTGCTACTGCAAGAATTTGATTGGGAAGTGCGAGATAAGAAAGGAGCTGAAAATAATGTAGCTGATCATTTGAGTCGTTTAGTTCATTCAGAAGATGCTGAACCAATCAAGGAACAATTTCCAGAAGAGCGTCTCTATTATTCTGTCATCCTAGATGCTGACAACTTGGCCAAGCCATCTGAAGAAAATTATATTATCAGCTTGTCCAAGTGGAAGTACGAAACTGAGGCAGAATGTTATGCAATTGAAGGAAAAGATGGTAAAACTCCGTGGTATGCCAACATTGTAAATTATCTCACTTCAAGGAGACTGCCACCAGACTTTACCATGGCTCAAAAGAGGAAATTAATGAGTGAATGCAAGTATTATTTTTGGGATAATCCTACGCTTTGGAAAGTTGGAGCCGATCAAGTTATTCGAAGGTGCGTACCCGAAGAGGAAAAATTTGAGATCTTAGAGCGATGTCATTCATCCCCTTATGGAGGACATGGAGGAGTAAAGCGTACTTCACGAAAAGTTCTCGATTGTGGATTCTTTTGGTTAACTTTAAATAGAGATGCTTATGAGTTTTGCAAGAGTTGCAAACGTTGCCAAATGCTTGGTAATATTGGCTTGCGAGATGAACTACCACAACATCCGATGCGCTTTTGCAAAATATTCGATGTATGGGGTATGGACTTCATGGGATCTTTCCCTAGCTCGTTCGGAAATTTATACATACTATTGGTTGTGGATTATGTGTCCAAATGGATCGAGGCCAAGACAACTTGCTCCAATGATTTCAAAGTCGTTGTTGGATTTCTTAAGTCCTATATTTTTAGCCGATATGGTGTTCCTCGAGCCATAATTAGTGATAATGGTACTCATTTCTGCAATCGTACCGTTGAAGCTTTGATGAAAAAATACGGATGTCAACATCGTCTATTTACTCCGTATCATCCTCAAACAAACGGCCAAGCTGAAGTATCCAATAAGGAGATCAAGAATGTTTTGGAAAAGACGGTTAATCCGTCTCGAAAAGATTGGAGTACACGCTTGGAGGATGCTCTTTGGGCGTACAGAACCGCATACAAAACCCCTATTGGTATGTCCCCTTATCGTTTGATCTTCGCAAAGATGTGTCACTTACCGGTTGAGCTCGAACATAAGGCATTTTGGGCCGTAAAAACAATGAATATGAACTTGTTCAAGTGTGAGGAGGAACGCAAGTATCATTTGCAAGAATTAGAAGAGCTTCGACTTGAAGCTTATGATGCCTCTATGTGGTACAAGGATCGAACCAAGGCTTGGCATGATCGTAATCTGAGATCTAAACAATTTAAAGTTGGACAATTGGTACTTTTATACCAATCTAAACTTTGACTCATGCCCGGGAAGCTTCGTTCAAGATGGATAGGGCCATTTGTTATCAAGTCAGTTCGGCCAAGCGGAGTGGTCGATTTAGAGGATCCCGCAACGAAGTCTACTTTTGTAGTGAATGGTCATCGGCTAAAGCTCTATCATCACTTGCACCAAATAAAAACAGTGGATGAGATTCCATTGTACCTCCCAACATACACGTGATCAGCTTGGAAGAGTCGAGCCTGCGACTCTAACTCAAGGCGCTTGTGGGAGGCACCCCACACGTATCATTTATTTTCCGCATTTTATTTCATAGTCTAGGTTTATTTTATGTTTTTTTCTTATAGGGTTTTTAGTGTTGGATTCTTGTGCTAATTATTTTATGCAGGAGATCTAGATAATTGTGATAGCTCGGTTGGACGAGCTGAAGAACCGGTGAACCATTCCCCTAGTCAGTCAGTTTTTTTTATTTTTATTTTTTCTGTCTTATTTGTTTTCAGTCTTTGTGTGTCTATGTTTGTTTCATCTGAATGCTTCTATATTTTATCTGTTACTTGCTCGAGGGCGAGCAAGGTTGAAGTGTGAGGAGGTTATTTTAGGTTTGTGTCTTTCGTCCTAGGTCGAAGCATGCTAGGTTTACATGATTTGTTGATGTGATTTTAGGATAAATCTGCCCAGATTCTGCGTGCTTTCCTTGACTGAATTCTGCATGATTGTAGTGTATTTTCTCTTTCTATGGAGGATTTTGTATGTGGCTTGGGATGAGGAAATTTAAGCATGATAAAACTAAACTTAAAACCCCATCACTAAAGGGAGATTTGAGCCTTTAAAAGTGGGACACTTCCCACTATTTTCTTGAGAGTGATGTGTTGCAAAGTCTCCATAGCTTGTGGTCATGTGTGACAAATGATAGGAGGCAAATTAGGGTTAACCAATTTGAGCTTTTAATTCTTTCAATTCCTACCTTCGCTCAGCCCCTAGTTAGCCACTTTGAAGCCTTGACTTAGTTCTTTCATGAGTTATTTAAAGAAGCCAAGTCTTTCAAAGCCTTTCTCTTGACCTTATGCATGCATGTGTTTGTTGTGGATATTCATAATTTGAGGCAATTTTTATTGAAGAGATTTTATGATTAGTTGGAGATAGTGTTTGAATTGATACCCCCCCTGGAGTTGTGTTGTTTTACATTCTGAACTCTGTCGGCAGTCAGTTTGGCCAGGCAGAATGTTGTACTGAAAAGAAATAAATATTGAAGGGGGGTTAAAAAAAAAAAGAGTTGAAGGTGCAGAAAAAGAAAAGGAAAAAGAAAAAAAAAGAGAGCACCCGTTGAAAAAATAAAGGGAAGGATGAAATCTGAATGTTTATATTCTGCCTTGCCCAAGTCTGTATGTGAAAATAAATCTCCACCAGTGCTGAACTGTATATCTCTTGTGCTTACTATATGCTTGCCTAATCAAATGCCTCAGTGAATAGCATGTTGCATATTTATACTTAATTTTCAGAAGCTTAGGACCCCTAGGATTTCCTACCATGTCATATATTTGAATGAGTCCTTAAGCCCCATTACATCCAAGAGAAAGACCTCTTTGAGTTGCTAGATTGACCACTTGCTATTGTAACTGCGTGACTATGTTGTTTTTATGAGCGGCTTACTCGGACTAGATTAGAGAGAGATGAGTGAATCGGTGAGCTATTCAGTTATGCTTATGTTTTGACCAAGCTGATATCTGAATCCATGGTTTGAGAATTATGCTACTTGACTTGTTTGATGAAGGTTTTGATTGCATTGCATGTTTGGGCAGAGATTGAGAATCATGGACATTTCATGGCTGCTTGGTATGCTTCATTGTTTAGTCTATTGTGTTTGAGTTTTTTGATTTATTTCTCTTCTTTGAATCTGAGTCTCATGTCTTAGTTTTATTTTATTTATTTTCGTTCCTTGAGTCTGTTTTGAGTCTTGGGGAATGGTGATTCGAGTGGGAGTATTCTTTTGTTCATCCCATACTTGAGGGCAAGTATGATTCAAGTGCGAGGATATTTGATGTGTTGATTTTCTACCCCTCGAATTCACCCAGTTCTGACGCTCATCTTGTCCAAGTTGATGTTGTTTTGTGCACAGAAATGTCTATTTTCAGCAGGTTTATGATCAGATGATGAGGTGGCGATCCGGAGCTGATTTGGAGATATTTTGGTGAATTTTGGAGATAAAACGGGATTTAGATCGAGAAGGAAAGATATGCTAAAGATTTGGAGCTTAAAGATATTTTAGGGCTGGAGTTATACAAGGAAAATGAATCTTAAAGATCAAGATTTAGAAGATTTGCCCTAAGATATTTTTCATTTTGAAGATCAAGCTCAAGATCTATATAAAGGGCTGGAGACGAACAACGATCATATAATAAATTCTCTCGCTACTTCATTGGTTTAGTTTTCGTCCCAGCCATCTCGTTCTTAGTCCCGTAGTTTAGGTTTAATTTTCCGCACAAGAATTTAAACACCTTCTTTATCGCTTTCTTAGTTTAGTTAACTTTCAGATTCAGCACTTGTAGTTTATTCAGCAGTTTAAGTCATTCAGCTTGTCCGTTCAGATTCAGTACTTACGTTCAACATTTTAATTTCGGTATTCAGTACTCCCTCTATCCCAACGAGTTGTGCTCGTTTTCCTTTTTAGTTTGTCCCACTCATCTGTTCCTGTTTCCAAAAAAAGCAAATTTTTACACACAATTACTCACTCTCTTTTTATGGGACCCACCACTCCACTCACATCTAACAACTCTCCTTAATCTACGTGCAAAAAAGAAATGAGCACAGCTCAATGGGACGGAGGGAGTATATAATTTCAGTTCTTAAATTCAGTTTATGTTTCCAGCTTTCTGCACTTTACTTTCTGTTCTTACTATGTTCGTTTCACTTAGTTTGTCCAAGTTAATAATGAGTAGCTAAACTTTTTAGGGCTTCGGCGAGGGTGACGAATATGAGATACAAACTTTGTGAGATCTAATTGTTCGTAGTAATTGAAGACTAGGATTTCGACTTAATTCGGGGCAGAAAGATTTAATTGGATTAACTTAAACCTGATCAATTTAGGTTATGAAGATTAGTGCCAGATTGTTCAACAACTTAGGTGGCGAAGCTATCGTAACGGTAGTCGAATTAAGGAGGTTAATCATCTATGTCAGCTTGTCCAACAACGATAGAGATTAAAATTGGGTTCCTTCCTCGTAATGCTATTTAAACATTAAATCTAGGTTTGTTCAACAAGCTAGGTTGTGGTTAGGTTATGGAGTAGTGGAAATTTGTTCAACAAGCCATTACCGACTAAGTAAGTAGGAATTGGGGTATGTACGTGACCAACACTGTATCCTATAACTGGTTGATCTTAGGAATTAATTAAATCTATGCATCGATGATCGAAGTAGTTGTCTCATACGAGTTACCCGAAGCCGAGTCCGCCTTTCTCTACTTGTTTATTTCTATCTATTTTCCTGTTATTTACTTTTCTTTGCCTAGGTAGTAAACCCAAAATTTATGCGTGGTGGCATCACCAAAACTCTGATCAAAAGGATAAATATTGTTGATTTTCACTGTTCCATGAGTTCGACCCTGTTCTATACTAATTATAAAATTCTAAGTGTGTGCAGGAATTTTATTTGGTGTGAAAACAGCGATCACCACTTACCAAAAAAAAAAGTTGCAGGAAATATGCAACATAAATATTCTAGCAATTATATCTGCACCTGCTCGGAGCGCACCAAAGAGTGCACCCTTTTTAAGACCCGTCATTAAACCATTCAATTTTATTTTGAAGATTCTAGCAATTATATCTGGTCTATCTTCAGCCCGGAGATTTCGCTTCCTCACAAATCTCACTATCTCAGGCCACTTTGGATTACAAGTGAAAGTTATAAATAAATCTGGGTGCCCCATCCAACTACATATCGCCATTGCATCCATGTAATTTTCTCTCATATACCTAGCACCACCTGTAAACGACGAAGGCAGAACAACAGGCTTGCCTCGCGCAGCAGGATCCGTATCCCCTCTTTTACCTGCATCCTTAAGACATTGATACTTATTTGCACGCAACGGTACCTGATATCGACGAATATAGCATAAACGATCTGATTCAACCATCGTGTAAGCATCAACAATGAACTGCTGCGTCAGTCTTTTAACCGATAAAATAGTAGAAACCTCCTTCAACCTCTCATGCAATCTATAAGCAAAATATTCCCTCATGCTAACTCCTTGTCGACAATAATCACCAGAATTTCCCGCAAATGGAATGTGTAGAGAAAACCCATCATCACCATAAGGGAACAATAAAGGATATTGTAAAGCAAGATACGATGGGTACAATTGGTTGATACGTCGATGATAACCTAATTGAGTTTCTACAATTATATCTCTCTCCTGAGCAGAATCATCAAGGTCACCAACAACTAAAGCTGCTACTTCCGAAACAACTGGGTGATTATATGTTCTTCGATCATGAGATCTTTCACTAATCAATCTCAGCTTAACCGATGTTGTACATCCAACATTTAACCTATCCCTTGGCAATCGGAAAGATTTCACCAGAACATTATTGCGATCCAACATATCTTGAATTCCCACAACAATTTGATTGCGCAGATCATTCCCTCTACATATCGAATGATTCAAAAGACAATTTAATCAAAGAGAACTTCATAGGATATTCTAAAAATATAATAGAAAAAAGAATCATTAAACTTACCGTGTAGTTTGCAATCTATTATCTACTTCATTCTCCGTATCATAAATATACAGTTGTGCAAATTTCGGGGTCCTACCTTCAACCGACAATAAACTTCCAATACGATGCCAATTCTCACCATGCATTCAAAACATAGGTGGACATCTACCATTATTCCACGATGAATCAATCCTACCACCTATAGATGTAAAGGAGAACATGTTGTTGTATTGCCTTATTTTTTCTAGAAAATGAAAACTCAACTGAGAGCGGCCAAATATAAGTTGCTGAAAATTGGAGGAGGCTCTTTCAATTCTGGAAGTACTATTTTACCATTAACGCAACATTTAGAGTACCTTGGTTCTGTTTTACTACGATGATAGAGCAATCTCTCTTCATACCAAAACCAAGCAGTACATGGAATACAATGATAAATTGGATCTCCTATATCCCAATAGTCTGAGAAAGAAATAAGAAATGAGTCAATGAATATTATACAAAACTGAATACTACTAAATAGATACAGGTAGAGCAACCAAAAATAACAATATATGCCTTTTACGAATGAAAACCACACCAATTGCAGATATAATACGAAAAAAGTTACCATCATTCATTGAGACGCAGCTCAAACAATCATCAATTAAGGTTGATTGATCCTGGTGTATCATCACACCCAATCTGGCAGGACGAACCTCATGAACAAATGAAGGCAAACGACCATATTAAATTAAGACAAGCAATACATTAGTTACATCACTACATAACTGAGTAGCAAAGCAAGAATATATCGATATCCCTGGGACAATGATAGGAACCAACCGCCACAGCTAGCTAGCATATAATTTGGCATAAATCTAGCACATTCATGATTGAAAAAGCAGCTAAATAATACAACAAAACAATTTGTTATCAATAAACTAACAATGAAGAAACACGTGCAAAATTATTATGAATATGCTATCCAAATATTGATTATAAAAGGGAGAACGAACCTTGATTGGATTTCCTTTTTTTGGAATGTTGCGGATTAATAGACACAGGTCCACCTCGCTTGTCCATGTAAGCTCTTAATCTGCTAAAATTGTAATATAAGAACTGATGCAAAACTTGTCAAAATTCGCCCATCAAAGCTAACTTCTTAATGATAGCCAATCTTATAATGCAGGCACAACCACAAAAATTTAATCCCTCACACCTCACCTATGTAACCCTACATGTACTATATGTACTATGTATTATAAATAACTTCATCTATGCAATCCTACATGTACTATATATTATAAATAATATGAGGAATACATTGCATGCAACAGTGGTCTACAACAGCAAATCATCAAATCAAATAATTAGATTTAGATAGCAATCTAGCCCTACTACCTACACTCCTGTAAATATAAAATAAAGAACATAAATTAAAAATATAGCCTAGCCTAAAGAGGGTCTCCATCATCTGATAGCAAATCATCAAATCAAATAATTAGATTTAGATAGAAATCTAGCCCTACTACCTACACTCCTATAAATATAAAATAAAGAACACAAATTAAAAATATAGTCCTGCCTTGTGTAATGCCATGTAAAACAAAATATTAATAGTATATTGCGGGGAAACATATACATTCTCATTGACAACTAATGAAAATCGATTATCTCTGGGTTAGCGAGCACATTGGTACAAATTCAACATCTTATTTTAGAGTTAACCGCAAATGTAGTCTTTATAATTGGAACACAAAAAAGGAATTATCAGTACATGTAAAATTAGTAAAATATAATCTACTGCTATGTTCATTATATTATTATTTCCTACAAAATAGTCGATACACCAATAGTAATTTAAATGCATGCAAAATTATATTGCGCAATGAACTACATACGAAGTAATTAAATTCATCAAAATACAATAATTTTATTTAACATACATGAGATGAGATCAGAACTCATAATGTATCAATAATAAAGACAACAAACATCAGACAAATCAAAAAGAAGTTCTAATATCAAGTCCTTGCAAACAAAAGAAGAGCATGAAGCAACGACTTATTTTCTTAATGTAGACCTTTCTTTTCTTCACAACTTCACCATCAACATAAGTATTTTCCAAATTTTGTTGGCAGATATATTATTAGAACATACACCACCATTACCGTTAACAAACTCCAAAGCATCCACAGTCTTTATTTTGCCTGTGCTACGCTTACCGATACTTAAATAAGCTCAGTCATATAAACAAAAGTCATTGAGCTCGATGACCATCAGAACAACTTACAATAATATGCAGAAACAAAGAAACCACAATAACACAACATAAATAATCACACAATATACACAGAATTTACTAAACAGGATGAGTTTCCAAACAAAATTCAATCACAAGAAGTAGAAACCCACCACAAATTGAATAAATTACATAAGCACAGGTACTCTTTATTATTGGAAAACAATAAAAGAATTATCAGCACATGTAAAATTAGCAGAACACAATAACCTAATACTCTGTTCATTAGATGATTACTTCATACAAAAGACGCAATACATCAATACTAATCTACACACCATAAAAAATATAGTCCGTAGTGAACTGCATACCATACCAAGTAATTACATTCATCAAAATACATTAATTTATTTAGTAGACATGAGATCAGAATTCAGAATGTATCGATAATAAAGACAACAAACATTAGACAAATCAAAAAGAAGTTCTAATACTAAATCCATGCAACCAAAAGAAGAACCAGAAAAATAAACTGATTCGTTAGGAAGTACGGCTTCTCTTTCTTAAAGTAGACCCTTTTTTTTTCGGAGCTTCACCATCAGCATAGCTATTTTCCAAATTTCTTTTCACAGATATATTATCAGAACCACCACCACCATTACCATCAACAAACTCTAAAGCATCCACAATCTTTTTTTGCTTGTGCTACACTTACCAGTACTTAAATTAGCTACATTCTTGTTGATCGGGGTAACTTCTAGATCAATTGGTATAGAGAAAACACTTCCATTGTCAGTTACACCACAACTTGAAGTATTTCCCATCTTGGTGAGTGTAGTACTGCTATTGGCTCCATCACCCACGTTTGGAAGACAATTAGATTCCTATAGAAAATTAGATAAAAACACATTAATAGATTATGATAGCACCACTATAAATTGATAATAATGTTATATTTACCTGAATCTCGAAGAAATCCTGAACAAGTGCAGATTCAAAGGCAATTTGGATAATAGTGAAAATCCCACCAAAATTCATCTTGTGTTCATTTTGAAGCTGGATCTTAAATAAGAATGTCTTGTTCAGCAATTGCTCCTCCAATTGTTTCTCAGCTTCCTATATCAATGATTTAAGATTCTTAAAAAAATAAGGAAACACTAAACAAACAAGTATACGTCGAATAAAACATTACCGCTACAGAAAGTGCAGCAAAATATTCAACATTTTTTCCCATCAATATCACAGACTCCTTATCCCAGAGAAGAAGATGAACGATTCCAGTTCCATCCTAGACATGCACTTTCAGTTTGTACCTAATTAAGGATTAGACCATACATCACACACAACAACAACAACATTTAAGAATTATACAATAAAAGTCTGTCAAAATAATACCTCAACACATGTAATACTTCCCCTGCATTGCAGGTATTACAAAAATATTGATTTCCCATAACATAACTTCCTCCTACACTTGAGACAAGATAGATAGTGTCAGCCGTACTTAAAATCTACCACATCAACTACAGCCTTAATCCAGCAATAGACCAACTGCACAGTATATAACAAATTAAATAAAGTATTGGTTCAATTATATTATATATAAAATATAAATTTTCATATAGAGCATAAAAAATATAACATCAGATACACAATACCAACAATAACAAAGCAAACAACAAAACCATACCTCATCATCATCAAATAATTCCAATATTGATTTTACAACACTTGACCCCTCAACATATTCATCATTCGATGATTGTCCAGATATGACGGTCTTTGAGAGTGCAGGTTTATGACCCATTTTTTCTACATACCTGGAAAAAAAAAGAATATTGAATAGGCTACATATTAATAAACATGAATGATGAATCAAATAGAATATTAGATAAATTATAAACCGTTGCCGAAAATTGTCCACTTCTTCAAAAGCCCCATTCAAGATCACATTTGTAGCATGAAGCACATTGTTAACCTTCCTTATATCTAACATATATATATATATATATATATATATATATATATATATAATTTATTAATGATGTGAATGAGAATGAACTATAAATATCTAAAATAATTCGTGAGGATGGAAGTGTTGTACCTCTACATAAATTAGGCTTGCAAAGCTGAACAATTACAACAATGGGGCTAGTGGTTCTCTCTTCAAATATTTTGTTGAACATATCAACATATTCTTCCCACAATGTACAAGTCAGCTTATTGTTGCTACAAACGAAACAAATGAGGTAGAGTGAACTTCAGGTAGATCAACTAAAACTCAACAAATCAAGCGACATATGAATCAAATGAAATAATATACTGTAGATCTTCAAGTTGAATATTCAAAAGCTTCTTCTCAACACCATTACTTGAGGTAGAGTGCACTTCAGGTAGATCCACTAAAACTCCTATCACATCTGGATGATCAGACAAGATTAATTTAAAGCAGGTCACAGGAGATAAGAAACAAATAACATTAATCTTCAGATCTACCTAATAGAGCGTCATCATCACCCTCGTCCATTTTAAGATTTTTTTCAAAGGATTGAAAGAAAAAACGCAGGTGCTGAAAATCATCTATAAGTAGTTGAGTAATCTGTGTTGCTTCATGAACAACTATCCCGAACTTGGCGACAGTAACTCTATATTTCCAACTATTACCAACTAACTTAAATCGCCTCAAACCATAAATTTGCCCCTCATGCAGCACCTCCCTATAGACCTGTATCAAGTTTCTAGAAATCGACACCTGCACTCGATCACCCTGTTAAAAAAACAAAGATATCAGGAGAAGTTAACAAAATTATAGATTGCATATATCAAATACAAAGCAAAAATCAATAATATAAATCAGATGTAGTACAAACACCAAAAGGGAAGACACCAAACTCTTGAATTAATCAAGATTTTTCCTACACCACGATGAATAGGTGATGATAACATATTATCTTATAATCTTCCCTCTAGGTTACAATAGAATACCACGCAGAATAGAATATACCTTGGAATCATGAAAAACACACTCAAGCACTCAGTTGGCCTTCCTACGCTGACGAATGCCTCTTTTCTCTTCTCTGAAGTCTACATTGGAGATCTCTATGCTTAAAGGACACTGTCTCATAACAACGAACAAGACGGAGTTTCATGGTGTAGGGCTTTGTAAGATCATCTATATCTTCAATATTATACCAAGCTGGAGCCATTTTGACAATAAAACTGAGACTACAGCTGCAGCATAAAAGTATAGAACTATGTAAGAATGAATTCTAAGAATTAGAAGCATTTATATTATAGGGTCAGGTAATAGTAAATTGATTTGATATTTGCTCTGGCAACTGATAAAGAGATTTGCAACAAATCCAAAGATGATTATCACTGAATCCAATACAAGAGAGAATGATTATAAGAGTCATTGAAATAAAATATTAAATGATATTGAAGATATAGATGATCTTACAAAGAGTTAAGGTACAAGGTATGGCACTTCTATGATTAGTAGGAGCAGATCCATTGAATCTTAGTACCTGCATAAATCACACACCCAAGCATATCTAGGTATCTAGGTATAAAATATATAATTATATAATGTATTGAATCGACGGCCAAATATGAATCCTAGAAGGTACAACACACCACATCTAGAAATAGTGATAAAGATTTTCCCAAATCAATAATTGTTGTTTTAAACATGGTTTAGCATTATGAGAAATTGTATCCTGTAGAGAACAAAGGAAATGAATCAAAGGTAATTCTTCTTATTGTTTTGTAAGATTTACAGAGCCCCTTCTTATAGGGTTAGAAATAGACTTATAAAAGGAAATATCTTGATTGATTCTAATTGGTGTGATTGATCCTTAATTTATGCTAATTGATATTCTTTCCTTTCTTCCAACATTGTGATTGATCCTTGAATATTGCTAATTGATTTCTTTCCTTTCTTCCAACATTGTGATTGATCATCGATTATTGCTAATTGATCTTCTTTCCTTTCTTCCAACACTCCCCCTCAAGTTAAGTAACGGGATCTCCGATACTTAACTTGCCAAGAACATCTGCAAAACTTTTGGAGTTTACGGCTTTGGTCAGGATATCAGCAAGCTGGTCTTCAGACCGTATAAATAGTAGTGCCACAATGCCACCCTCGATCTTCTCTTTGATAAAGTGTCTATCAATTTCAACATGTTTCGTTCTGTCATGTTGCACTGGATTCTCTGAGATACTGATAACAGCCTTGTTGTCACAAAATATCCGGCATGTCTTTGATGAATGAAGATCTAGCTCCATCAATAGCTTCCTTAACCAAAGAACTTCAGTTAGTCCACTCTTGATTCCTCTAAACTCTACTTCTGCACTTGAGAGAGCCACCACTTTCTGCTTTTTGCTTCTCCAAGATACGAGATTGCCTCCAACAAAAGTAAAGTATCCAGTGGTGGATCTTCTGTCCACTGGATTTCCAGCCCAATCTGCATCTGTATAGGCTTGTATATCTAGATGCCCAGCCCTTTTGAACAACAATCCATAGCCAAAATTTCCCTTCAGATACCTTATAATTCTCAGCGCAGCTTCCAAGTGATCAGCTTGAGGTCGGTGCATAAACTGACTTACAACACCAACAACGTATGCAATATCAGGTCGAGTATGATAAAGATAGATAAGTTTACCTACCAGACGCTGATATTGCCCTTGATCTGCTGCCCCCTCCACAATTTGTAGCCCGTGATTCACAACAATGGGCGTATCTGCTGGCTTGCAATCCAACATTCATGTCTCAGTTAGAAGATCTAGAGTATACTTCTTTTGATTAATAAAGATTCCCTTCCTTGATTTGAGCACTTCGATCCCGAGAAAGTACTTTAGATTTCCCAAGTCCTTCATCTCAAACTCTTTAAACAGATTTTCCTTCAACTTCTTGATCTCCTCTGAGTCATTGCATGTAATGATCATATCATCTACATAGATAATTAAACAGGTGATGAGGTTACCTCGTTTCTTCATAGATAAGGTGTGATCTGAATTGCTCTGCTGATATCCATACTTCTTCATAGCTGTGGTAAATCTCCCAAACCAAGCTCTTGGGGATTGTTTAAGTCCATATAAGGTCTTCTTCAACTTGCAAACCTCACCTCCTCCAAACTTACTTGAGAAACCCTGGGGTGCTTCCATGTAGACTTCTTTGTTTAATTCCCCATGAAGAAAATCATTTGTAACATCAAACTGATGCAGTATCCAATCTTCGTTGGCAGCAATAGAGAGTAGAACTCTGAATGTGTTCATCCTTGCCACTGGTGAGAAAGTCTCAGCATAATCTATCCCGTATGTTTGTGTGTACCCTTTTGCAACAAGTCGGGCCTTGTATCTTTCGATAGATCCATTTGGTCGTCTTTTAATTGTAAAAACCCATCTGCATCCTACGGGCCTTTTTCCTTCTGGCAACTGACACTTCTCCCATGTATTATTCCGGGCTAACGCATCCATCTCCTTCTGCATGGCGTTCCTCCAATGTTCAAACTTGAGGGCCCCTTCCACTGAATGTGGAATCTCTTCTTCATACAAAGTTGCTTCATAGGTCGTGGCAACTTTAGACAGATTTCCTTGTGCAATATTCCCAACAGAGTACCGAGTATTCCGTGCAGTTTTCTCTAGGGTATATCGTTTGGGAGGAATACCTCGATTACTCCTGGGTGGTAACACATATCGCCCAGTATCACCATCTACTGTGTTATCTTCATGTTCTCCTTCACTCTCCCGTGAAATATTATCAGAAGAATCATAAATAACATTAGTAGGTTCAGAATCCCTTACCTCGGATATCAGAGGCAGAGGAGACATGGGTTCTGGCAGCGGATTTGAAGATTGTTCTTGAGTGTTTGAGACTGGCTCAACGGCAAGGTTAACTGTCTCTGTTGGATCCACTTCCGGACCTAGCATTGGTAACCAACTTAGCAAGTCGACCTCACTTTCCCTCTTACTCTCCCCCTGACTGTGAAGGTGGTTAGCATAAAAGAACTCGGTTTCAAGAAAATTGCAGTGCATGGTGGTTAAGACTTGACGAGTTTATGGATTATAACATCTATATCCTTTTTGGTTCATGCCATAACCAACAAACACGCACTTAACAGCACAAGGAGAGAGTTTGGTTCTTTCATGTTTGGGAATATAAACAAAGACGGAGCAACCAAAGACTCGAGGTTGAAGGGTAAGGGCGAGAGGTATTTTGACAAGAGTGGATAATTTTTGTAACGGGGTTTTAAGCTGGAGTGTCTTGGTAGGAAGGCGATTGAGAAGGTAGACTGAAGTGGCAACAACTTTAGGCCAAAAATGGGTGTGTACACGAGCCTCAATCATCATGGCACGGGTCATTTCAAGAAGAATTTGATTCTTCCGTTCGGAAACACCATTTTGTTCTGGAGTCTGAGGACAAGTGGTTTGATGGACGATCCCCTTTTTCTCGCACATATTTTTCATAGAATGATTGACAAACTCCCCCCCCCATTATCGGTTCTAAGAATTTGAATATTACTTTGAAATTGAGTTTGAATCATAGCATAAAAATGAGTGAATTTTTAAAAAACTTGAGATTTATTTTTTTAAAAATACATCCATGTCATCCTAGTGCAATCATCAATAAAGAGCAGAAAATATTTAAAACCCTGACCTCCCACAACAGGTGAAGGACCCCAAACATCATAGTACACCAAAGAAAAAATAGAGTTAACTTGTGTATTATTTGGTTTAAAAGATTGTCTATGGCTTTTAGCCAGCACACAAGTTTCACATGGCAATGTCTTAGTTTGTACTAACTTAGGGAATAAAAGCTTAAGGTAACCCGTGGAAGGATGCCCTAACCGTCGATGCCAAAGCCAGGCTTCCCGGTCTGCAATTCCATGAGCCAGCATCACTTTCCCTTGTTGAGCTATCTCATCCACATAGTACAATCCGTTCTGCTCAGTGCCACGCCTAATAATCTTCCCCGTCCTGATATCCTGTAGGAAACAAAAGTGAGGATGCATCAGCATGGTACAATTAAGTTCTTTTTGTAACATGACTAATTGACATTAGCTTATGAGAAAGTGACGGAACATATAGACAATTCGAAAGCCGTAAAGTGGGAGAAATTTCTATAGTTCCGGCTCCTTCCACTTGAGTCAAGTCACCATTAGCGGTTTGAACATGTGTTCGGAATGATTTAGATGACTCAAGTATATCAGATTTGTCAAAAGTCATTGTATCTGTGGCTCCACAATCAAAAATTCATCCTCTGTCCCTATCCTTTTTATCACATAATGTTTGGGCTTGTCATGTAGTGGAAATATTTGAGGGATTTTTACATAATAAGGGAGGATTTGATGGCAAACCACCAAACCCTATACCTGTCGCCTCCTTCCTATCGAGGCAGTCCGCCGCACTCCCCTGTTCGCCTGCCTTTGGGCTACTTACCGCCATTTCTGAGCCAGCCACCTCCTGGACATTAACTCCAATCGCCGACTTCCCCTTTGCTTGTGGGACTTTGTGATTATCTTCCCACCAGTCGGGATAACCCACGAGTTGGAAGCAAGTCTCCTTGGTATGTTTTTGCATACCACACTGAGTACAATAAAGCTTCGATTTATCCACTTTCCTTCGCGATGATGGTTTCTGGAGTGAGTTTGAGGCCCTCTGGTTGGCTGTTGGTGTCCCTCTGACCGTGGTCCGGTATTGTGAGCTACGAGTCCGGCACCTACTCCTCCCGATGATGTGATACCAGAGTCGGCGATGTTGGTTGCCGGTTGCAGAATATGTAGTCGGGCGGCCTCCCTTCTCACTTTTGAGAAGGTCGACTCGGCTGAAGGAATTGGTGTCTCCTTTAGGATATCTCGCCGAATACCATCATATTTGGTATCTAATCCGGAGATAAATTGGTATAGCTGACGGTTTGCGATTAACTTTCGGTATTTGTTGAATCCTTCTTCACAGCAGCCGAGAGGGTTCGGCTCCCTTTGGTCAATGGTGAGCCATATGGCTTGTAACTCGTTCCAGTAATCTTCCAGTGTAAGTTGCCCTTGATTGACTTTGTTGGCTTTAACCTCCAAATCATAGATTTGGAAAGGGTCTGCTCCACTCCCGTATGTGATTGCGCCCCACACAGCCTTGGCGGTCTGATGTTGAGCGAAATTTGTTACTAATCTCCCTTCCATATTCTGTATGAGCCATGAAAAAACAAATAGATTTGTTTCCTCCCATTGATAGTAGGTTGGATCTGTTTTGTTTGGTGGTGGTGGTTGCCCAGTAATGTGGCTTGATTTGCCCCTGCTCCCTATGGCTACCCTCATGAGGCGAGCCCACGGTGGGTAGTTGTTCCCATCCAGTTTGAATCCGAGTGTAACATTGTCGGAATTTCTCACCAGATTTGCAATCTGTAGAGTCAACTCATTCTGAGTTGTTTGTATCTCATCTGACATTTTGTATTTGTTTTGTTTCAGGAAAAGAGAGAAAAAAGACTCCTACCTTTGATCGGTTTCAAAAAGAATTGGGAAAGGTATTGGAACGATGACGATCATAACCTGCTCTGATACCATGTTGTTTTAAACATGGTTTATCATTATGAGAAATTGTATCCTGTAGAGAACAAAGGAAATGAATCAAAGGTAATTCTTCTTATTGTTTTGTAAGAAGGTTAGAAATAGACTTATAAAAGGAAAGATTTTGATTGATTCTAATTGGTGTGATTGATCCTTAATTTATGCTAATTGATCTTCTTTCCTTTCTTCCAACATTGTGATTGATCCTAAATTATTGCTAATTGATTTCTTTCCTTTCTTCCAACATTGTGATTGATCATCGATTATTGCTAATTGATCTTCTTTCCTTTCTTCCAACAATAATTACAACACACCACATCTAGAAATAGTGATAAAGATTTCCCCAAATCAATAATTACAACACACCACATCTAGAAATATTGATAAAGATTTCCCCAAATCAATAATTATTATTGAATCAAACTGTTGAAGGTGAAAATATAAATAAATAGTAAAAATATAATCCAAAGATTTGTAGAATAAGAGTTTCAACATCAAAATTGTATTAAATATAAAAATTTAGATTTCAAAATTTTAATTCAAGCGACACATCAAATAAAGCAAACTGAATGATAAACACATTGAATATTAATATGCATGAAAATGTATTTGTATTAATTAAGTAAATATCAAAGAATCTCAAAGTTTCAATAATAAATGAATACACAAAGATAAGTATAAAAAAATATCCAACAATAATATTATATCTTATATATATTAGTAATACAAAAGTGAAAGTACAAATACATGTCAAAAAGAATAAGTTCAATACAAGTTAAACAACCTAAATACAAGTAACGAAATCTACTTCTAGGTAAAATACAAAATATAACAAAAAAGTTAGCCCACCCCTACAAAAAATATGGAGCCGCCCACCACTATTACATGCTAATACTCCAACAAACGAAGAACATTTCCAAAATAGGGCATAACGATATTAGAATACATAGAGCGGGGCTGCAATCTCAAACCACGAAGACAACCAAACCTCTTCAACGTGTCAGTTTTGTAATAATAAACATACAATGCATTGGATACACACAAGACTACCATATCATTTATAAATCCCACAGGTTCCACAATAAGTTCAGAAGTGAGATGCATAACTCGGCCTTGCAAATCAAAGAGAGTATAAGGGTGTCTATCAGATAGGTCAAGAAGTGAAACACCAAACAAAGGATCCCAGGTTGGAATATAAGGCTGCAAGAGAACCCACACCTACAAGCCATGTTCAGATATGATAGTGCAACAAAGCTTGCCACCAACCTTACCAAGACACATTTCTGGAATACACCAAGTATATAAGTTACTCGGTAAAGGCCATGGGATAAATCTAGCCAAACCACGCTCGGCATCAAACATCAGAAGACCATTGCGATTGGTAAGCCAATAAACGATGTAGTCAACAGCAACAGCTCGTCCTCGAACTGCATCCCACGAACAAGAGCATGAGCTGACAGCTCTTTGCCAACTATGAGATATTGAACAATAGATATCAAAAATTGTTGGGTGATGATTCTATCCTCAGTACTGTTATACTTAGTGGGAAATGATTCTGTCTTCAGCACTGACCGTAAGCTCAGTAGCCTCGTGCTCTGTACCTATCTGAAGATTTGAAGATCCCAAAACCCTATCTTGATTGATGAACCATTCCCGTGTAATTGTTTTGTCTCTGAGGTTTAAGACTCAGTAGACACTCTGCTCTGGTTAAGGCGGTCAGTTATCAGCCTCAGCACCAGAAGTAGAAGACTCAGTATTTCTTGGACTCGGCGAGAGCAAAGATATGCGAAGGAGTCGGCAGAACCGAACTCGGCGAGGAGTAGTTCATCTGGACTCGAGGCGACCATCGCAGAGTACCATCATTGTCTCTACCGAATGAAGATCGGACTCAAGCAACGGCGAGCAGTCTTCCGAACCGTCGACACACTTTTTGAATATACAATCAGTATTGTCAAGTACGAGGAAAAGAGAAGTCAGCTTCAGTATGCCTCGAAGTTTGTTCCGTCTTAACCACTCCATAATCCTCGACAAATGACAAGTATACACGTGTCTCTACCTACTAAAGTTGCAAGTCAACATATTTCCAGAAAAGGAGGGAAAGGACACTGTTACATCCTTCAAAAAGAGCCGTTAGCTACCAAAAGAGAGAGAGAAAGGAAGATCGTCTCCAACGGATCTTTTCCAATTATCTGCTCTATAAATAGAGGGACATTTCAAGAGAGAGAGACGAATGCACATAAGCTTAACGATGAAAACATTCACAAGCATTCAAACGAGCTAGAACCAGAAAACCCTAAGTCTTCCGCAAGAACTTGAAGATCTATCTCCGGCGAAAGACTACATTCTCAGCTCATAGGGAACCAAGCTAAACTGTTAGAAGAGCCTCTAGTATCCAAATCGACGATACACGAACCTAAAGCTTATTTCAGCTGTTCGTCGATCTAGAACCCACTCTCTCATTCCCTATCCCTCTAACCCTAAGCTCAACATAATATACTTATAGCTTAGACGAAGGAGTTCATATTTGAACCCAATCCTTATTGTAAAAGGACTCCTTCATAGTTGGAGAAGTTTGTCAAACACTTTAGTTTGATGCCTTTGTAAACTGGGACTTGCTCAGTATAATCCCCAAGCCACGGCTTTGTCATGTGCACAGGCTGACTGAGACTACCTCAGTATAATAAATAGCCTCCTGAACTTTTCGGGACAGTGGACGTAGGATCGATTGATATCCGAACCACTTTAAAAATCTGTGTCTTGTTATTGCTTTCGATTCTTTGTTGCATTGATTTTTCTTGTTCATACTAAAAACCTACTTTAAAATCATACAACCTGTCTCAAAGATACCGAACCGTCTATTTGCTGAACTGAGACTTGCTAAAACGATTTTTCCACTCAACTGATTTGGGCCTACACTTTTCCGCACCGCTGAACTCTACCTGTTTGATACTGAATTCTGACTCAGTCAGCTAGCAGATCTCAGTAGAATCGGACTCTTTGCCACACACAATTCAGAACAGCTATTTGGTCTGCTGAATTATTTCAGTACGGCACTTTCCTGAACATGACTGTTCGTGTTCGAAGTTGAGAAAATCGGAGTCAGGTGTATTCACCCCCCCCCCTCTACATCTGACCGTACACTCGGGACCAACAAAAACAAAGGTTACTTCGTCAACATCAACATCAACAGTTGTGACTGCAACCAACAAATATTTAAAAATCACATCACAAAAACTGTTAAAATCCTGCATCACAAATGCAAGCCCACAGTTCATAGGTAGATCACGCGGGCAAACAATCTTGGCACTGCGTTTGGTTAGAGGATTAGATATCAATATCTGCTGCGAACCGATGAAGGGGAAAGACCACGTGCATACAAATCCATGATCAACAAACAATATTGAACTCTCACTTGGAAGAAAATCAAGACGATCGAACTGGACAGGAAAAGTACTTGCACCATATGGAATATAACCAACTAAAGCCACACATGATTCTCCCATGTTCTGAATTAAGAAGCCATATATCTCACTGCATTCCTTCATCTAGTTTCTGATAAATACTGGATCAGAGATAACATCATTCCAAAATTTGCTCACCAGCCTCAATTTTTGCAAATTTTCTGCAGGGAGACGCTCTAATATATTACCAACAATGTCACCAACTTCGTGCCATACCATAATCACGCTATAGAACACCATCAGTTGTTGCTAGTGAAGATCATGACATGATAAACACGAACAAATTAATTGTTGCCTCAACATCACTCAACACAACAAATTATTAAAGATTAAAAACAGAGATGCAAAAATTAGAAAAGACATACATCAATTTGCCAAAATACCGAAATACTTCAAATAATTTCTGCATTTCACTGAACAATCGAATAAATTTATTTCATAGGCACTCAATCCAGCTGGCAAGGGAAAACAAAATTCCAAATTTTAAACTAAAAAACATAAGAAAATCAATATTAAATAACTGAAGCTAAGACCTATAAAAAATTCGAACAATAATATCCCAAAAGTAGTATTACAGAAGATCTAACCAACAAAGAAGAAAAATATAGTATGAACACACTTCTTATACCAAAAGTATTTTTAGGTTATTAAAACTTATTAGTAAAAGGTTTATAGCCAACTAAATCTTTTCCATTGCTGCATAAATATTAGAGAAGTATATAGTATATGAATGTTTTTCCCTCACAAAATTGTTTACGTAGTGAAGAGTATTTCCTAGCTTGGTGTGTGGATCAGACAATAAAAAATATATAAAATCTACGTACTTAGATTTCTGATAGGTGAAGAAGCGAATTGAGATGTGACCATCTCAATTCTGAACCTATTTATGCATCACCACAACTTGAAGTATTTCCCAGCTTGGTGAGTGGAGTACTGCTGCTACCCGCTCCATCACCCACGTTTGGCATAAATAGGTTCAGAAGTGAGATGGAAATTCTGAACTAATTGCCCATACAAAATCGTGTCAATGCATTTATATCTTTCATGCATTTATATCTTGTCAATGCATTTATATATTGTCAATGCATTTATATTTTTCAATGGATGTTAGTTTTTTATATATTCTAACTATTTGTGATGAAATCTTGTCAATACAATCAAGGTTTATATTTTTCAATGCATGTTTATTATTTCTTGGCATAAATAGGTTCAAGCACATACACGACCAAAATCCCTTCCCAATCTCCTCTACAAAAAGAGATAACGGAAATACAGTTCAATTATGTATCACAGCATAAAAACTACAAAGCAACATAAATCCAAAAGGTAAACACATATTCTCAACATCCTAGTATGAGCATTAATGAGTCTGAAAAGCTCTAACACAAAACTTGCAGATAATACCACAAGACACTTGGATCAAACAAAGAGATGAACAACAGAAACACGCACCGCAACTTTCAACATTATCAGAAGCCCATAAAATATATAAAATATATAGAATCAAAGATCAGAGTGGATCAGACAATAAAATGCTATGAATTTGTATATATATATTTTTTTATTAATATATATGTGTAAAACTCCGGAGGCTGCAAAATTTAAGTGCATCCTGAATTTTCATTTATTCTCATTTGAATGTGGTATGTAGACCAGAGCATAAGAGAGAAGGATTGACTACAACAACAAACAACAAACTACAAAATAAACAAACAAATGAAAACTATACATGTAGACAATCAACTTAACGAAAGAGTGAAAATAAAATCAAAACACATTAGAGCTATGTACAAAACAAAAAAAGAAAACTAACATCCAGGAAGAGTATATCGACCTCAACACAAGATTCAAAAAAGAGAAAGATACCTCAATTTCAGAGAATAGGATTGGAGAATAAGGATTTATGTGCAGATATGGTAATGGAAAATAAACACATTTATAGAAAATGTACCAAATAATGAGAGATAAGTAAACTTCACTTTACTAATCGCTGCACCATGCTGAATAAAGTAAAAGTATTTTATTAATACCAAAAAGTGATGGCTTAACCTAGGAACAATTCATTCAGAGCATAGAATCCTATACACACAGGATTGTTTAGATTTTATAGAATTAAGTATTATATTTTATAGAATTAAGTACACTGGTGAAAGTTCAATCACCCCACACCCGCTACAGACGAAAAACAGAAAACAAAAATTATCACATCAAACAACACCATACTTTTTCAACCCTAGAAGAGTACCACAATCAAAAAAGATAAAATTTCAGTAAAAATCAAGAGGAAACATTAATGATCTCAGTACTCAATGGAAGAACTCTGTAGCTGTACAGAATCCATGATCATCCTTGTCAGATCTTTTCACCAACCATATCGATCTGTTGTACCGAACATCCATATTTTAAGGACGACGCACGGATAATGGAAGAGCTGAAAAGTAAGTAAGGAAGCTATCCCTAATCAGGCAAAATGTTATTAGATTCTAATCGCAAGAGTACCAAAACTCTATCTATCGATCACAATATAGTAGAATTAGAAGTCTCCGCTGCGTGCATGAGAGATGAGACAGAGACGCGTGTGCATATATTATAGTCTATAAAAAGATAATCTCAAAAAATTTATTTATGCCATAAGGGCGTGTAAATGAAAAGAATTCATGGGATATTATTTATTATTTCAAGTGGTGAGAGAGATTTTATACCTGTTGTATAAAAAATGAATAATTATATGCTTTTCTCTTAAAATTTGTTCGCATAAAAAAATGAGAGCGTAGGATTGCCTATTAAAGATTTAAATTGCATATATAGTCTAATAAAAAGATAATCACATAATCTTAAGATCTTACCTCATCCATCAAATACATAAATTAGTAGTTTATGCATATTCATTTGTGGGATACCGAGTAACTTATATTCTTGGTGTATGGCTAGTTTAAGTACCGGTAAGCGTTCACTACAGCAGAAAAAAAATATATAATCTCAAAAAAATTAATTTCGGCTCAAATTAATTAGTATTTGATGGTTGTTTTACAATTATAATGAAAATCCTTTAGATTATTAGTTTTTGCGGAGAGAATGAAAATATGTAATTTACCCTTGGACTATTAGATTTATGCTATTTGCCCCCAATACTTTGAAAATATGCAATTTGCTCTCTAAACTATTTAATTTGTTGCAAAAAAGTAAAGTTTCGACAAAAATCTTCAGTCGTACGTGCAAATTTAGGAGTAATACCACCCTGAGTTATTAGTTTTGTGCGGTTTACCCCGTAGACTATTAGTTTTGTGATAATCTAAAAAGTCATTACTCTTTACACCTGTGTCGGAGATATTTTTATTGAAATTTACTCTTATGCAGCAAATTAGATAGTTCATGGGAGAACTTACACATTTTCATTGTTAAGGGGACAAAGCGCAAAAAACCAATACTCCATAGTCCAAAATCCACATTTTCATAATTAAAGGACAACACGTAAAAAACTAATAGTTTAGGGATTTAATACATTTTACCCTATTTACTATTTAGACGCTAAGTATATGTCGTTTATCCAATTCACTTGGATATGCAACATGTGCTGAAAAAACAAACATAATTTTAGACCAAAGTTGGACGCTCAAGCTCGACTATATTATACGTAGTGACGGATACAAATAGACATATAGATGCTATTGAAGTTTTTGTGCCGAAGTATAAATTTTATCTTTTGAAATCACATATAATTTTATGTGTAGTTTTGTTGTTTTTTTTTTTTTTTTAATTTAATCCCCTTATCTTTTTAAATTGCACATCTCCTCTCTAGTGCTACACCCGTGCTTCGCACGGATGGTTTTACACATATATACTAATAAAATATATACAAATTCTTTACATGATGCACGTTCTTAATAGCAAGGAAAGCAATTGTTTAGCTTTTTTAAGCTTACAAAAGTAATATGGAATTGATAGTAACTAATAATAAATTTACATAAGCAAAATTAAATGATTAGCTATTGTGCAACAATACATGCATGAAAGATTGTATGTGACTGTTTTTCTCTATTACAAAAAGGATGGAGGGTACAAATTGGAAGTTAATTAACTGAATTATAGGTTGCAAGGTTCCCTTCAAGATGAAGGTCGGGATAATAGTTATCTTCTTCATATCTTACTTCACCTGAGAGGCCGATTTACTAAGGAGAATCTCATGTAGGCCGAAGAATTGAAGTAGACTGTTGTCGTTGTCCCTCCTGCTTTCCTTCACCAGTTGCACCATTGCTTCCCTCTTTGTCGCTTCTATTTCTAGAAGCACCGATACCATATTTTCCTGTAGTCTTTTGCTTTCCAATATCAAACTTTCTTTGTCCTAAATTAAAACTCAACGGATTCAGAAATGCTCTGTACTTGGAAATTTAATTAAAGAGAAACAAAACTATTCTCTTAGCCGTGGAAATAATTATAGACCTCATCTTTTGCAGTTGAGATTTTTTTTCTTCTACATCAGCATAAACCTCCAAGAAAAAAAATATAAGATACATACACACTTTATTAATAAATCATTGATAAATGTGTAAGTATTTTTCTTTTATATAATTATTGTGAATATTAAGAGGCAAACAATAATTAAGAAAATATCTTTAATCTATATTCAAAGCTTGAACTCAAGTCTATTTCATGTTTCATTTGATTCCAATCCCCAATAATTAATCTTATTTACCAAATGAAAATTAGAACTTTAACAAACGTATAACTTTCGGTATAATAAGTCTTCCTATTATCCGAAACGTGGTTTATTTTATATTTTTTATTCACCGTATTTCAAGATTATTAATTATTAGATTATGCAGCATATTTGTATTATTCGGTGCTGGATGAATTTTTCTAGCGTCCATTTTAAAGGAAATAGAACAAACCAAGTGTGATATTGGTTGGTCTAGTTTATATGCATAAATTGTTTTAATCACGGATAAAAATTGATACTTATATCGATCCACACATGAGGGTAGCGGTGAAGTTATTGTAGGTTGTTCGATATATATTTAGTAGAAATCCTATTGTATGAATATAAACTTAGATAACAAATACTCCCTCCGTCCAATTTCACTTGTCCAATTTGGTTTCGACGTGGTTATTTAGGTAATTTGATTTTATATAATAAAAGTGTGGGACCCATATAATAATTAATTGTGTAAAATTAGTATGTGTGAGACTCATATTATTATTTAATTATTTAAATTTGATTTGAATGGATAAAGTTGTGGGACTCATTTCCTTATTTAGAAAGTGAACAAATGAAAGAGGACACCCGAAATGGAATATTGAACAAGTATAATGGGACGGAGGGTGTAGAAAGTGTCTTAAGAGTATAAGACTAAAATTCTAATACAACCTCATAACTTATATTGGAATAATTAGTTAGTTACAATTGAGCACCATCGCATAACTACTGAATCGTATCCTCGGATTATATGTTGTTGGTTGATAACCACTGAATCCATAGTTATGATAGGAGCTCGAAGTAGTGCATTCTCCATCCAGTTCATAAGCAGACATGTATAAGTTGTCTGGGTAATGATTCCATTTCTTCTACCAAAATCAATTCCACGATCAGCAGTGTCGGATCCATATGCAAAGTCTGTATCAGAAGATTTTGGATCAGTTGACGTCCTTCTCAGCAATGCAAGAAGGATGTGTAGCACGTGTTATTGTTATGTGCAAAGAAGAATTGGTAAAGAAACTTGATGACTACCTAAATGAACCAATGCAACTATCTGCCACCAATAAACAGCCACTACAGTAAATGTGGGAAGAAAAGAGAGTTCCCCCCCCCCCCAAAAAAAAAGTACGTAAAATATTAAAAAATACAAATCTCCAAATTCAGTCAAATTGCAGCAACAAGATTAGACCTATAGTAGAATCCCAAACAGTAGATAATATATAAGGTAAAGATCCCGACACAAAATGCAAGAATAGGCTAACGAAAGGAAATGATTAGACCGAGTTATGTAAGCTCACCGATAAAATCCCTCTTTATCTTTATTTTCATCGGTAAAGTTTTTGCCTCCTTTAGTAAGTTTTTTGCCTTCTTTGCAAATGAAAAGCCCTTTGCTGCTATCTGCTGAAGAACAAATGAATCGCCCATGTATTTCGCAATCTGACAAGCTAATTCCTATATTCAAGAAAAAGAAACTTCCATCAATTTGCATGCACATCACTAACCAAATATCCCATGCGGAAAGAAGAAAATATCCATCTTAACCTGTCAATTCCTTGGTTATGGTCCCTTCCAAGAAGAATAGCAAGAGTAATCTAGAGATAAATATGCCAAAATGCATGACAAGTAAACCAAGAATCACAGATTGGGAACAAATAATATACTACTTAATATAGATAGAAGAAGATGTATGCAACTCATAGCAGCTCAAGCTACAAAAATCTGCTAATCACTATAAAACTAATTAAAGAACAATATCATCCTCTAAATATTAAAAATCATATATATGACCGAGAAGCTTCTTATGCATGTACCAAATCTAGGTTTTCAAGTGAGAAAAAAATATTAGGAAATTTGCCCCCATCACACGAATAAACAACCAAGATTTTGCTAATACTGTAAATTCATGCAAACCATACTATACGTATTTCCAACTCCTGACAAAATATATATATATATGAGAAATATTTTAAAAACAAAATATGTTAAAACTTATTTCCAAAATTTTTGGCCAACGGGAATCATCAGATAAAAATAAATGGCTAATGATAAATGAAGCCATTTACATAAAAGTCAAAGAGATAATTACCAAGCAACCCCTCTCAAACCCAAGTTTTCTCTCAATATCATCCTTTTCATAGCAAATAACATAACCACCCTCTCTCAATATCTTCCTAAACCCTAATGACTTCCGTCAACTTGACTATGTTCGGATGGTTCATTTTCCTCAGTGACTGGCAAGAGCATAAACATCTTTATTTTGCATAAAAAGTTTATACCAAAAAAGCAGAAAGGAGATTACTGTACCGTGACTTCTTGCAGATTCATGCATTCTTCCCATGAATCATATCTCTTAATTATCTTTTTTATTGCAACCCGCCGAAGCAAATTGATTAGGTACGATAACAATTTAAAACTCAAGGATATTGATTTCAACAGTCTAAGAAGAAACTTTAATCTTTCAAATAGTATAACTATCTAAGAAAACAGGACTCTTACCGCTTCACCAGACTCCTTGCTTAGAGTTCTCCAAACACTTCCAAATGCACCACTACCAACTTCCTTAATGATCTTGTATCTACATCAACCATATTAAACATAAGATAATAGAAATATTACATAAATACAAGATTACAGCAATCTTACCTTTCCATTATTTTGTTTCTGCTAGCCATAAAGTACTTTCTGAATTAGCTAAATAACTTAAAATAGTAGATTACGAATTCTCCAGTATCAATTCAGTACACGAATGTCACTATTGACGGAGTTCATAGCCTTATTTGTGTAGCAAGGACCGAGATGGGAAATGGTTCAGAAAATAGCCGAACATCTCCATAATAGTTCAAAAGGCTATCTAATACTTTATAGTCAGAGAACCATTCTAAGAACTGCAATATTCAATCCTAAACAAAGAAACAACAAAGATTATAATGGGGAAATATTACAAGAGCACAATTGCTCCATGTCCTAAATAATAGTAATTCATTTCCCTTGTAATTTAAAAGACCAACTAGAATTGAGGAAAAGGTTAAATAAAGATAGACGCAATGAAAGTAAGAACAAGGCAAGCTAATTCTTGAACATTCTCTGGTTGTGCTAATTCTCATCATTCATGTTCCCCCTCTTTCCCACACACAATGTATATGGACATGCTCTCCTCCCTCATCATCCATAAAACCCTCGCAAGATTCGTTGTTTACCGTACCAGTCAATGCCTAATAGAAAGACATACTCGATTAACTCCACTTTTGCGAAAAGCATAAAACACCAATCGACAAAAATAAAATAAAAAATAGAACAAGCATATAACCAAATAGAAGAACATACCCGATCAATAAGCCCCCAATTTCAGAACCGAGAAAATTTCAAAAGCAAAAACACCAATAGAAATCCACGAGCAAGAGTAGGAACTAATTAGCAACCACAATAGATAAGAAACAGCAAGCATTAATGGCACCGTGAATTTCTTGTAGATGTAGTAGGAGGGGACGCGCGAACGGTGCGAGAAGTACATCGTCGCGTCAGAAGGAGCGAAAGGGAAATGAGGTGCATGCATCTCCCATTAATACCGCATATTAGAAAGAGAAAAGGGGGTAAATTAAATATAGGTATTAAAAAAAATTACAAAAGCAATTAAAATATGATACTGTAGCTTGATGGTAAGCAATTAAATATAGGATCTTCTCTCTTGCTGCTTGAGTTGGTCGTTGAAGATGAAATATCCTATCCATTCTACCAGGACGCTGCAGAGCCTCATCAATTTGTTTAAGATTTCGAGTAGTAGCCATCAGCACCACTCCATCTTGTTTCTCAAACCTAAATGAGAAAATAGCAAATGCATAACAGGAACAACATGTTTACGTTGCAGGCTTAATCTCCACTACAATACTGAAACGTTACATGCCATAGAGAAACAAGCATAGGAAGTTATCACACCTCAAAAACACATAGGAAACTTCAAACCTTTGGCAGTTTAGGAGCCAGATCCATGTGCTCCGAGGCCTTATAACAACCTTTAATTAATTTTAAAGAATATGCAATTCGCAAAGTTGGTACAAGGTTAAACACTTCACTTATCAATCCTGTCCTAGACTCCTACAGACAAGCCCATAGAAACACTGCCTCTTGAATGTGTCTCTAATTTCTAATAAATAGTAATAAAACCTATAGAACATGGGCACAATTATGAAGAAACAGTAAAAAAAGTAGAAGATAACATGCTAGGTTAAACTACAAAGCTGGCATGCGGACTGGATACTGTGTACAGATTATTTGGTGGCCTTAGAACAACTAACCATCACTTACATGTATCATTTATTTAGTCATATTAAAGAATCAAAAGGAAATAAAATTCACAATAAACTGAGCATATAAAATCCGCCAATAAAACCAAATCCTCCACAAAGCTAGGAGTAGTCAAACCAAGTCAAACATTGAACAATTAAAGAAAGATCATTTACTCACCTCCTGGACGAACCATTTAAAAAGTTCGCACTCTGCAATTCCTTCACCAGTTTGTGGCAGAGGTACGCCAACCACCTCGTTTACAGGAACATCAGTTATAGCTTGAGTTGTAAATTTACTCTTAATCCCAAGTGATTTGCTCCACCAGAAGCAATACACAACCACCAATACTTATCAACAACACACAAAATTCAGAGCAATTCAAATCAAAATGTTAAAGTAAAGGAGATGGGAATTGAAATTTAATCTAAAACTGGAATTGATAAATCAAATATTCATAAACAAGAAGAAGAAAACACACTCAAGAGCCAAAAGTGCTCTTGCCCAAAGAACATACAAGAACAAAGGTTCTTGTCCCAAACGATAACTCAAGTCAATCACCAAGATTGCCCTACGACACATATAAATACTCAGTACTTAACCACATGGGCCCAGATTGATCAAAGCCCAATACCAAATTAAACTCTAAACAAGGCCCAACATTATATCAAGATATAATCACAAGCTCATTAAAAACATCCGTAACAACTCCTTCCTCCTTCAAAACAGTCTTGTCCTCAAGACTGCAGTCTCGAAACCGCATTGATGGCATATCTCTGAACATGTCGGTTTTTCCTTGATCACCACTGAAAGAGGATTTGCCCCGGCCGTTTATAGGTACTGCATCAGGGAAGGGCAACCGTCTTCCTGAATCGAGTATTTCCTGCAATGCCCTGTGGCTGGTCTTGTACCAATCACCAACAAGAAGGGTGAAATCTCCAGCAGGCTTGGCATACGGAACTGGAATTACTGATCGCTCGTACACATTAAGCTCTCCAAATCCTCCAGAATCAGTTCCTAGAACAGGAAGTCCAAATGCCATGGCCTCAATTGTTACCCTTCCAAATGTCTCTCCGAGTCCGTGAGAATTCCGTACATAAACATCTGCTGTTCTAGATCCGACTGAGCCAATGAGTACTTTAAGATTCTGTTCCTTCTTCTCATCTCTCTGGGATAACATTCTACTCTCCCTTTTCCAAGTCTGAAACAGTGATCTTGAATAATAGTCATGATCTCTTAAGATTGAATTACTGCGACTATCACTGAACTGTCGGCCTTGTTCGATCACCAACCGTGCTGATTCCACAAGCAACAACTGACCCTTTCCGGGGTTTATACTACTCAACGAAACAGCTAGCATATCATCATTAGTCAGTCCCATTTCTTCTCTAACAGCACTTCTCAATGATTGTCGCTTTTCCAGCATCTTCTCTGTAGTGAAAGATGGAGTATTTAGAGAGCAGGAAATACTTGCTGCAAAGGCCAACTCATCATTGACAAAGAGTGGCACCAATGCAGGCTTATCCTTTAACTGTATGTTTTCTTCCTCGCTCCAGGCTAACCACTGTTTGGATTGTAGTTCAAACAGAAAGATCAATTTCTTTACGCGGTTGAGATCATGCTTTGACCAATCACAATACTCTCTTCTGTTCTCCATGATCCACCACATGATTTGACTAGAACCGAGTACCGTACGTGACCGGGGTATTGTTCTATCCAGGATGAACAGACAGCTGACCTGCAATTATGAGATTTGCTTTCATGGCTGTAAATGATGATGGCCAGCACACTAGCCCCACCAACAACATTATAGCCCCACTAACATAATTATAAGCATCCCCATTTATAAACATCATGGCAAACACACTAGCCCCACCAACATCATTATAAGCATGATGAATTTGATTTTCAACTCCTCCAAGCGTGTACAGCACCTCAGCATAGGCAAGGTGGTATAGTGGAATAGTCGGCTGAAATAAGAACAACTCATCATAACCGAGTGCAGCTTGCTCGACAAAAAATGGTAGGTTTCCAACAATTAGAGTTTTTGAGCCTCCTCCAGCTTGCTCCTTGGGTGTAGAAGGGATCTTGGGAGACGGAGAAACTCCATCTGAAACATCTTTCATTTCAACATCACCATCAATTTTCTTGGAAGGCTTGGCCGTTTTTTCCTCTTCTTCATCTGAAGAGTCGTCTTCAGATGACTCCTCTGAACTGCTGCTCTTCTTTGCGGCAGTTTGGCTCTCATCTTTCTTCTTTGTGACAGGCTTTTGCACAATTTTAGCAGGGGTAACATCTTCATCAGAGCTTTCATCATCACTGCTTGAATCCGCTTTCTTCTTGGCAGTATCAGGAATAGCTTTAGCCGGAACTGTAGCAGGCACATCCTCATCAAAACTGCTCTCATCTCCAGATGAAGACTCGTCACTGGATTCCTTTTTCCCCGTCTTTGCCGCAGCAGCAGGTGTCTTCTTAGGAGCTGCATCTTCCCCTAGACCTCTACTTTCATCCTCTGAATCTGATCCCACATGCCCGTTCTTGGCAGCAGGTGCCTTAGCCTTGGGAAGTTCCTCAGACTCTGAAGAAGACTCATCCTCGTCGGACGAGGTCTCAACTTTCTTCTTAGGTGCCTTCTTTTCCTTCTTGTAGATTCCCTGTTGCTCCTCGAGCCTCAATCTCTGCAGATCCTGAATGTGCTTCTGGATCGGATCCATCGCGATTGATCTCTCCTCTGCACCAGGAACATACACCGGATCCTCCACCTCCGGAAGCGGAACTCTCCCCACCATCGGCTGCTGAACTGGTGGTTGCGCCTCCTCGCCGCCCTTGTTGTCTTGTTGCTGATCTCCCATCACTATTGTTGCTACACCGTCGTCACCATGGTTATAGCTCTTAAAAGACTCCATCATCATCCTCTCAATTCTTTTAGCGGTTGCGCACATGTCGTCGATTTTATTAATCAGCGGCCGACACGCCTGAAGCTCGCTTCGAATCGCAGCAGTTTGAACTCGCATTCCTTCCATCCCCTTCTCTAACGATTCAATTCGTCTCTCCATAACCTCTCAATGAAAGCACCAATTGTTAAAGTAAAGGAGATGGGAATTGAAATTTAATCTAAAACTGGAATTGATAAATCAAATATTCATAAACAGGAAGAAGAAAACACACTCAAGAGCCAAAAGTGCTCTTGCCCAAAGAACATACAAGAACAAAGGTTCTTGTCCCAAACGATAACTCAAGTCAATCACCAAGATTGCCCTAATTCCTACGACACATATAAATACTCAGTACTTAACCACATGGGCCCAGATTGATCAAAGCCCAATACCAAATTAAACTCTAAACAAGGCCCAACATTATATCAAGATATAATCACAAGCTCATTAAAAACATCCGTAACACAAAACTGACAGAAAAGTAATAATCTTTATACATCCATTGTAAATAAAAGCCAAAGAATCTGGAGTCCATCACACTGAAAACTTGCACCCAAGAAGGAACGCCCAACTGATAACATCAAAAAATGAGAACTGAAAAAGCAAGAAAGAATCTTTACACATCTTACCTATTTTGATGATCCACATGCAAAATTCTTGATAAACTTCACATACACACGCATATAGCATAACACACATTTTGTTCTTGGAGATAATTGCATTTTGGTTGCCTTTTTTTGATATAATGAAACGTACTAATTCGAGAAAAGGAAGTATCCTGTAGTTATAGTAAATTAATACATAATCTATATAAGAGGCAGTTGCTTCGTAATGATTGGACCTAAAAAAAGAAAGAATAAAAAGTCCCAACATAATATATTGCCACAAACACATTATACTTAAATCTACAAAAAAGAAAGAATAAAAAGTCCCAACATAATATATTGCCACAAACACATTATACTTAATCTCTTGGTTATAATGCCTCATGCAGAAAATCAAAAGCATATATTTTATTTCCTCTATTAAGCAAAATATCTGGCTGCGTTTGCATACTCAGTGGTAATCAACAATCTCGAAAGAAAAGAGTTGCACTTTATCTAATTGATCAGAAGCCTATATATATTTTTATTATTGTGGAATTATAATAATTGAAAGGGAATGGAAAAATATGTTGGCTTACCTTGAAATTTCAGTCGAGTAGTTGATGAAATTGGAAGACAAATTTATTGATTTGATGATTTTGGGTTGTGGATATCAATCAACCGGCCGTGGGGATGAACTGGGACTCCAACAACTCAAGAAATCCTTCAAGTCGGCGCTTGGGGAATACGAAGTTGTAAGAGATTCCTTTTCTCCGAGAAATTAGGGGAAGACGAATGAGGAAGACGAAGTTGCAAGGGATTCGTGAGTTTCCTGTGTTTGAATGGTTTGTATCAAGCAGACAAACTTGACTGAGCTCTTCTTGATGCTCATAAGCAAGAATTCACGAACAATGCCTTTTTTTTTTCATCATTGTCTTTTTGAGTTGTTATGTATTCTCCCCCTACTTTTGCCCTATAACTTCCAATCCAACGCATCCGAAAATCTGGGAAGACGACGGCAATTGGTGATGGGATTAAGCCCCCAATTTCAGAACCAGACAAATTTCAGAATAAAAACACAATCGAAACACACCGATAACCACAATCGATAAGAAACTGCAAGCATTAATGGTATGAAGATTTTCCTGCGGTGACGCGCGGAAGGCACGCTGAGTACAGTACCCGTCGCATTTGGAGCAGTTAAATGGAAGGACGTACGCAATACTGTAGGACGGCACGTGCGCCGCGTCAGAAGGAGCGAGCGCATATTAGAAAGAGAAAAGGTGGGTTAATTAAATATAGGTACCACATATTAGAACTAGAGAAGAGGGTTAATTAAATATAGGTATTAAAAAGAAAAATGAGCTTTATAGAAGTAATAAAGATATGGTACTGTAGCTCGATGGTAAGTCCGAGAACGGTGCAAAACCGGATGAGCTTTAGAGAAGTAATAAAGATTAGAAACATAATAAAAATCCCAAAACTTAGCCAGAATTAAATACATAATAAACTTGCAATTTCATCTAAATATACTTGTTTATTCTAAATGCTTTGTTAGAGCCAGCAGGCCTGAAGTTCTCTAGCTGTAGACTGGAGCTTGATCGGATCTCGTTTAACACAGACTCACCCTTTTCTGATTTGATGATACCAAACACACTTCCAAGAACCTCAGCAGCAAGCCCTATTTCTACAAGTTGCCCTTTCTCTTCTCCACCTTCGTATATCAATCTACCGAGATCAGAGAGTGGGATCACATTCTCAAGAATGGTTTTAGCAAATATACGACCGAGGAACTCTGCTGCTTTAGGGGCGTCGTTAACCGCATCCTCCAAGACTGCGAGGGCAGATTCAAACCTGTCCAAGAACAAACTTCAGTTATACATTCATTCTAAGACAGAGAGAGCGAGCGAGAGAGAGAGAGAGAGAGAGAGAGAGAGAGAGAGAGAGAGAGAGAGAGAGAGAGAGTTTATAACGTGGAGCCAGCAATGCATACCCTTTGATGAGTTGATCTTCACTTATAATCCCATCTTGAGGCTTTGTGAGGTTAATAAGAAGCTTTGCTAATAGATCTCTCTCCATGTCTTTCCTCTCAAAAGAATCAGTAACCCAGAGGGAGATCATAGATGGATGGAAACTGGGGGCATTCAAATCCTTGATGCACAAAGCAACTTCCTTCTCATCTCTTGCACTAAAAAAACAATACATCTTTCATGTTAACTGATACAAATTTACTCAGTATCTTGTTGATAACATCATGCCACAGATAACCAACAAACCCAAATCTAAATTTTAACATATATATTATAGAAAACAAGGTAAACCCGGCCCTCTTTTGACAGGAGGGAGTCTCTCCGGAGACAAAACAAGTCTCTCTCTAATTTTCAGCTACTTAGAAAACCAAATACTCCCCCCTAAATACAAAACAGAAAAGCATCCATAAAATCACAAAACAGAGAGCTGCAACTAGACCCTTTAGACTACAGCCACCCTTGTCTAGTGGACAAACTAAAATGCATCAAGTATTAAACAATGACGGTTACATTCATATCGGGCTTGTTTATATTCTCGTATAACATCCTTCGCATCAGATTCACACACACACATAAAATTATAGAAGTGAAGGATTCACAATTATATACCTGTAGAATTCTCTGATTGTAGCAACTGACTTTTCGCGCATTCTCTCTTCTGGCCACACCGTATCCAGAGACACGTCATGCGTAGTACTAGGTGGCCTAACTTGAGGAGAACGGGTTGGCAGAGACCCATCAGAAACACGATCTGTATTTCTAACCTCTCTACTCCCATGAGGATGAGATTGATCAAAAGTTGGGGGCGCAACAAACCTGTCTGGCATATACCTCGGCATCAGATCCTCCCTCTGGCCGTAAGCTGGCATGGAACTGAAGCCGTTTTGGCCAAGTCCCATCCTCCGTCCATCTCCAGGACTTTGCATCTCACCAAAAGGAAGACTGGTTGCTGATGGCTGCCCTCTGAAAGCCATTCCTCTTGCAAGACCACCTTGGGGCCCAATAGTAAAGGAATCATCACCGGGCTGTCTCTGGGGCAGAGGAACAGATGAATGTCTCTCATCCGACCTAACATCCTGGGAACCATGACCACGTAGCTGTGGAGGGGGACCACGGAAGCCACCTAACGAGGTATTTGGCGAAGGTAACATACTCGGAGACCGAGAACTAAAATCAGCAGGGGGACCACTTCTACCAGAATTACCCATGCTTGGAGCACGACCCAACCTACTAACTTGTGCCCGCTCTTGAGCAGCATCTCGATGTACCTCCTCTATCTTTTTTGGAACTTCCACCTTTCTTCTGTGCTGCCACTTGTTCTTCCTCAGATCAATAGCATCTTTAAGCATGAACCTGACCCTGGATGAAAGTTTCATATTGTTGGACAATTGTGCCATGATATCATAATATGCATCCATGTGTTTTTTTGCTTTTGGGTGATCTATCATCGCCCCAATAGTACTCATCAATTTGCACAAGGCCTCAAGGTTCTCCTCATCTGGATTAGGGTATTGACCTAACAACTTATTAATGCACTCGTGCATAATCCTCTCAGTCAGCATCCTCTTCTTGTACAATTCTCCAATGAGTCTAATGTTACCTAGCATACGTCTTCGGGAATTTAGTCTTTTTTCCTCTCTTTCTTCTGCTGTCTGTTTGACCTCACCTTCTTCCTCAGCTTTATTTGCCTCTTCTTCCTCTCTTTCTCCCCTTTCAAATTCCTCCTGGCACTTGTTCAAGAGTAATCTCTTGAAGGTGATTTTTTCATTATCCACACTCAGATCAGGAAGATCTGCAGCAAGGTGGAAGCATAAGTTGGCATACATCTCACAGAAGGTGGGCTCCATCAAGGCCTTATCAAAAATCTGGGATACCAGTCCAGACATTGTGATAACATTATCGATATTCACTTGCTTGACTTGCTCAAACAGTTTCTCAAAATTTTGAGGAGTAAGCTTGTACAAGATGGCCTTCAACTGCCTCTGTTGATGAATGAATTGGGGGGGGGAGGGGATGAATGGCTTACTATCAGCTGACTGCTGTTGATGAGCACCATTATGTACACGTACACCAGATGGATTGTTTGAATCCACATTCCAGGTTCCAGCACCAAGCTGCCCTACTGGTGCATTGTTATTAGACTTCTTAAAACTGCAAACCACAGAGAGAAATTTAAAGTCCAATTCAACATATTATCCGAACATATCATGCAGAAACGCCGAAACCCTTGGTTGTAGATATGGACGATGATATTCGTCCATTCAAATTCTAGCACTACATCAATTAATTCTCCAAAAAGTATATGAGCATAAAAAAAAAGCACCCTGCCTACAAATATACACGTGCCACCAATTCGCAAATTTAAGAAACAAGACTAAAGTTTATCTTATTCACAGAGATGGCGCACCTGCGGTTAGGAGGATTGGTGGAGGCGGAGGATGAGATCCTCGGCATATACCTCGGCTTCAGATCCTCCCTCTGGCCGTAAGCTGGCATGGAACTGAAGCCGTTTTGGCCAAGTCCCATCCTCCGTCCATCTCCAGGACTTTGCATCTCACCAAAAGGAAGACTAGTTGCTGACGGCTGCCCTCTGAAAGCCATTCCTCTTGCAAGACCACCTTGGGGCCCAAGAGTAAAGGAATCATCACCGGGCTGTCTCTGGGGCAGAGGAACAGACAAATGTCTCTCATCCGACCTAACATCCTGGGAACCATGACCACGTAGCTGTGGAGGGGGACCACGGAAGCCACCTAACGGGGTATTTGGCGAAGGTAACATACTCGGAGACCGAGAACCAAAATCAGCAGGGGAACCCCTTCTACCAGAATTACCCATGCTTGGAGCACGACCCAACCTATTAACTTGTGCCCGCTCTTGAGCAGCATCTCGATGTACATCTTCAATCTTTTTTGGACCTTCCACTTTTCTTCTCTGCTGCCACTTATTCTTCCGTAGATCAATAGCATCTTTAAGCATGAATCTGACCCTGGATGAAAGTTTCATATTGTTGGACAATTGTGCCATGATATCATAATAAGCATCAATATGTTCTTTTGCTTTTGGGTGATCTATCATCACCCCAATCGTACTCATCAATTTGCACAAGGCCTCAATGTTCTCCTCGTCTGGATTTTGGTATTGACCCAATAACTTATTTATGCACTCGTGCATAATCCTCTCAGTCAACATCCTCTTTTTGTATAATTCTCCAATGAGTCTAATGTTACCTAGCATACGTCTTCGGGCATTTAGTCTTTTTTCCTCTCTTTCTTCTGCTGACTGTTTGACCTCACCTTCTTCCTCAGCTTTATTTGCCTCTTCCTCCTCTCTTTCTCCCCTTTCAAATTCCTCCTGGCACTTGTTCAAGAGTAATCTCTTGAAGGTGATTTTTTCATTATCCACACTCAGATCAGGCAGATCTGCAGCAAGATGGAAGCAGAAGTTGGCATACATCTCACAGAAGGTGGGCTCCATCAAGGCCTTATCAAAAATCTGGGATACCACTGCAGACAGTGTGATAACATTATCGATATTCACTTGCTTGACTTGCTCAAACAGTTTCTCAAAATTTTGAGGAGTAAGCTTGTACAAGATGGCCTTCAACTGCCTCTGTTGATGAATGAATTGGGGGGGGGAGGGGATGAATGGCTTACTATCAGCTGACTGCTGTTGATGAGCACCATTATGCACACGTACACCAGATGGATTGTTAGAATCCACATTCCAGGTTCCACCGCCCTTAGTGGACACGCTGCCGGAGAACTGACGCTGATTGGAGCTGCCCGATCGACCGGGTTTCCTGTAGTGTGTAGAATCGCTCCTCTCAGCCCTTGATTGATTGTGGGACATAAATCCTAGTCTTTCGGATAGAAGAAACGAAAAAAGAAACCGCTTTCCCCGAAATTCAGAGCAATCGCTTACCTATCGAGATCCACCGATCAAATCATAATCAATAATTTTCTAAAACGCATTCAATCGATGAAATTGGAAAAAAAGAAATTAAACGGCGCTTGCACAATTAATGCAATTATAAGTACTATGTATTTCAGCATACCTGGTGCGGGTAGACGTATGTTAGGGCTTCTACTCGCACACAACAATGGCGGGAACCATCACAGGTATGAGAGTAGAAAGAAGAAGAAAATGGAAGTGATTTGAGGATATTAGGGTTTTTTATTACCCTTTTCTATGTAGGAGTTGTAGACAGACTGCATTCTTGCCTTAATAAAAAATATTTTTCAGATAAAATATGTATTTTATACTTAAATCTAAAACAGTTTATAAATAATTGCATTCATTTTTCTTCCAATTTAAAACATTATTTATAAAAAATAAGCTATTGCTAAAAAAAATTAAGAAATTGCCAATGACTAAGGGATTCAACCCTAATATTGGGATTTTGTATTTTGTTTGATATCTCTATTTATAATCAACAAAATGCTAAAAACCAATTTATCTGTAGGAATACCATTCTTCTCTGATTAAGAAAACCCACAACCGTTATAAGATAAGCAAATGGACAAAGTAGATAGAGAACAAGGGCGACATATAAAGTATATTAGATACTTAATAAAAATCCCAAAACTTAGCCAGAATTAAATACATAATAAACTTGCAATTTCATCTAAATGTACTTGTCTATTCTAAATGCTTTGTTAGAACCAGCAGGCCTGAAGTTCTCTAGCTGTAGACTAGCGCTTGATCGGATCTCGTTTAACACAGACTCACCCTTTTCTGATTTGATGATATCAAACACACTTCCAAGAACCTCAGCAGCAAGCCCTATTTCTACAAGTTGCCCTTTCTCTTCTCCACCTTCGTATATCAATCTACCGATATCAGAGAGTGGGATCACATTCTCAAGAATGGTTTTAGCAAATATACGACCGAGGAACTCTGCTGCTTTAGGGGCGTCGTTAACCGCATCCTCCAAGACTGCGAGGACAGATTCAAACCTGTCCAAGAACAAACTTCAGTTATACATTCATTCTAAGACAGAGAGAGATTATAAGGTGGAGCCACTAGCCAGCAATGCATACCCTTTGATGAGTTGATCTTCACTTATAATCTCATCTTGAGGCTTTGTGAGGTTAATAAGAAGCTTTGCTAATAGATCTCTCTCCATGTCTTTCCTCTCAAAAGAATCAGTAACCCAGAGGGAGATCATAGATGGATGGAAACTGGGGGCATTCAAATCCTTGATGCACAAAGCAACTTCCTTCTCATCTCTTGCACTGAAAAAACAATGCATCTTTCATTTTAATTGATACAAATTTACTCGTATCTTGTTGATAACATCATGCCACAGATAAACAACAAACCCAAATCTAAATTTTAACATATATATTATAGAAAACAAGGTAAACCCGGCCTCTTTTGACAGGAGGGAGTCTCTCCGGAGACAAAACAAGTCTCTCTCTAATTTTCAGCTACTTAGAAAACCAAATACTCCCCCCCTAAATACAAAACAGAAAAGCATCCATAAAATCACAAAACAGAGAGCTGCAACTAGACCCTTTAGGCTACAGCCACCCTTGTCTAGTGGACAACCTAAAATGCATCAAGTATTAAACAATGACGGTTACATTCCTATCGGGCTTGTTTATATTCTCGTATAACATCCTTCACATCAGATTCACACACACACATAAAATTATAGAAGTGAAGGATTCACAATTATATACCTGTAGAATTCTCTGATTGTAGCAACTGACTTTTCGCGCATTCTCTCTTCTGGCCACACCGTATCCAGAGACACGTCATGCGTAGTACTAGGTGGCCTAACTTGAGGAGAACGGGTTGGCAGAGACCCATCAGAAACACGATCTGTATTTCTAACCTCTCTACTCCCATGAGGATGAGATTGATCAAAAGTTGGGGGCGCAACAAACCTGTCTGGCATATACCTCGGCATCAGATCCTCCCTCTGGCCGTAAGCTGGCATGGAACTGAAGCCGTTTTGGCCAAGTCCCATCCTCCGTCCATCTCCAGGACTTTGCATCTCACCAAAAGGAAGACTGGTTGCTGATGGCTGCCCTCTGAAAGCCATTCCTCTTGCAAGACCACCTTGGGGCCCAAGAGTAATGGAATCATCACCGGGATGTCTCTGGGGCAGAGGAACAGACGAATGTCTCTCATCCGACCTAACATCCTGGGAACCATGACCACGTAGCTGTGGAGGGGGACCACGGAAGCCACCTAACGGGGTATTTGGTGAAGGTAACATACTCGGAGACCGAGAACCAAAATCAGCAGGAGGACCCCTTCTACCAGAATTACCCATGCTTGGAGCGCGACCCAACCTACTAACTTGTGCCCGCTCTTGAGCAGCATCTCTATGTACTTCCTCTATCTTTTTTGGACCTTCCACCTTTCTTCTCTGCTGCCACTTGTTCTTCCGTAGATCAATAGCATCTTTAAGCATGAACCTGACCCTGGATGAAAGTTTCATATTGTTGGACAATTGTGCCATGATATCATAATATGCATCCATGTGTTCTTTTGCTTTTGGGTGATCTATCATCGCCCCAATCGTACTCATCAATTTGCACAAGGCCTCAATGTTCTCCTCATCTGGATTCTGGTATTGACCTAACAACTTATTAATGCACTCGTGCATAATCCTCTCAGTCAGCATCCTTTTCTTGTACAATTCTCCAATGAGTCTAATGTTACCTAGCATACGTCTTCGGGCATTTAATCTTTTTTCCTCTCTTTCTTCTGCTGACTGTTTGACCTCACCTTCTTCCTCAGCTTTATTTGCCTCTTCTTCCTCTCTTTCTCCCCTTTCAAATTCCTCCTGGCACTTGTTCAAGAGTAATCTCTTGAAGGTGATTTTTTCATTATCCACACTCAGATCAGGCAGATCTGCAGCAAGATGGAAGCAGAAGTTGGCATACATCTCACAGAAGGTGGGCTCCATCAAGGCCTTATCAAAAATCTGGGATATCACTCCAGACAGTGTGATAACATTATCGATATTCACTTGCTTGACTTGCTCAAACAGTTTCTCAAAATTTTGAGGAGTAAGCTTGTTCAAGATGGCCTTCAACTGCCTCTGTTTGGCTTCTTCCTCATCAGAAACCTTACCCACTTCATACTTCCTTTCGGCTTTGTGCATTGATGTCTGGGGAGAAGGCATCAAACCCTTCTGAAATCCAGCTCCACGCTGCCACCTATCAGAATCAGCATTATTTCTTTGCATCCCACCCTGGGGACCAAAGGACTGCATTGGCCCAGAGAGGATGCCACCAGGAGCATATTGAGGACTCTGTACCCTAGGATTCCTTAGAACACCATAATTACCAGCTTGTTCGGGTCGAAACCCTTGGACGGAGTTATTCATATAGCCAGCATCTGTCCACATATCACCTCGTCCTACCATAAGAGGCCCAGGGAATTTATTCCACCTGTCATCATCTCCTAAGCCGCTTCCACGACGATCTGGTCTAGAGCCTCCAACAGGCCTGTCAATATTACGTCCCGGGTTAGGGTATGATTCACGTGGGATGCTGATGCTAGAAACCATCAAAGTATCTGCTATGTCTTGCGTAATCTGAAAGCCATCCGGAAGATCTGTGCACTGCTCCACAAATTTGAGGAGGAAGTCCCTGGAGTATCTTTTAGTCGCTAAAGCATGGCCATCATCAGTATCTTGGTTTTCCTTCCTCGAAGTTCCTAAATGTGGAGGAGAAATTTCCGCAGCATCTTCCCAATCGTCTGGTTCGAATTTACTTGGAGCAGGTTTTTCACATGACGCAACATTTTCTTGAGGTACGCTGTCCGATGATTGCTTCTCATTAATGCTTGAAGAGTTCTCTGAGTCATCTAAAGCGGTAGCAGTTTCCTTTTCAGGACCCTTATAAGCCATATAAAGATCAGAACTTGTACCTGCAGCTTCCGCTTTTCTATATAAATCTTTTTTCTTCTTCTTACCCCTGTTCGCAACACCTTTTGCCACATTTGCATCTGAACCTTTTTCTTTGAAACTAGATGGTGATGGAGAAACTAAGACATCAGTATTGCTGGCTATATCTTCATTTTCGGATCTCACAGCACCATCAGGAGGAGGCACATCCAATATTAGAGCAAAATCCCCATCTACAAGAGCACCATTTGCTACAGTTTTTTCTCCAGTGCAAGCATTAGATAACACAGTTGAAGTAGAATTTGTATCATTTTTATCAGTTAAAGCTGTTCCAGACATAGAAATCTCAGGATCTTGCTCACCCGATGTACCAGCAGGCACAGCTGAAAACTCTTCTAGCTTTTCTTGTGTATGTGATGAGTCATCATTGGTGGATGTTACCTCCTGATTAGATATTTCCCTAATTTTACCTCCAGTTTCAGGAGATTCCAAAGAAATGGACCTCATGGGTGCTTCAATACTACTTTCAGCCGATACTGCTTCTCCTTGTTCCAAACTCCCTATTACCTCAGACTCTGATTGTGTGCTATCCAGAACTTTTGTTCTTAAACTTTTAAATGTATCGCTAGACTTTTCTTCTGCGGCACCCTCACTTTTCATGCTAGAAGCCTCACAAGAAGCAGCTACAACTGTTGATGATGCACTTCCGGCAGTTTCAGATGCCAAATTAGTTCCAGATGAAGTATGTTTTCCTTCCACTGTTACAGCTTCAGGCAATTGTGAAGGCAAACTTGAGAGAGGGGTAGATATGCTGGGATCCTGAAAATAAGATGAAAATCATGCAACTCAAGGTTAATTGTCTTGAAGTGTACAAACAGCCTAACAAAGAAATAAATTAAATATATAATAAAAAGGGTGAATTACCTGCTCATGCTGGCCTCTACTGCCTGGTACTTTGGCACCATCAACAGAGCTGGCTGAGACTGATACAGGACCACCAGTGGCAGCTGAACCAGAGCTGGCCTCCACTAGGACGGGACTTGATGAGGCAGCTGACACATATGATGCTCCTGAACCAACCTTGGGCTGTGGAAGAGAGCTCAATGGCGAATGCTCAATGTCCTTATGAGAAGAAATAGGATTTTCGCCCTTTAACCTTGAAGGTTTTGAAGCCTCTGATTTTCCAATAGAAGTAGAACCTGAGGGTGGTGTAGCCTCTTTTACTGCATGCGAGACAACAGGTGGTTTCACAGTCACCTGCAGCACAAAATGCAAAACTCATTAACATATATTACAATTTTGAATCTATCCTAATTGAAGGTGCATGCAATTCTAATATGACAAATTTATTAGAAAAGTATAATCTTAAATTAAATAAAGCTTTATAAGGGGTGAATAAGAACCTGGCTATAAAGCCTTGGCGGTTGAGAAGTGGGCTGAACATGAGTGCTACCAAGAGGAACAGAGCTCCCAGAAGGATAAAAGAGGGGACTGGCATTGTACGAACTGGGATAAAAATTCATTGGAATATTAGGAGGAAATGAAGAAATGGGCTGTGACTGAGATGGCACACTAGGATGTGACCTTGGAGCCGGCGAACTGTCAAGCCTCAGTTCTTCATGAGTTTCTGGATGAGTAATTTTCACAGTTTTGCGAGACCCACTGTATCTGACAGCTGCCTGCTGAGGAAACTGTGGAGCCAAGCTCATTCCCATGTTACCCATTTGAGGAGAGAAGTTTAACCTCTTGACCCTGGTGCATCATTCCTTGAGACTGCATGGGATGTGGCTGGAGACCTGGAACAAACATCGAATGCTGCACTGGTGGATTTCCTAGAGGTAGGGACATTGGGATTGGCAACGACGCTCCTGCCTGAATTTGTCCATTCGAACCTCCAAACTGAACAGGTATCTGTGACTGGTGATATGGCAGTTGCATGGACATATTAGGTATAGGATGCAGCGCAGGCTTCTGAGCTTGAGTCCCGAGTGGTGTAGATGAAACTTGAGGATCCCTTTTTGGTTTGGATAGTAGATCACCATAATTAGGTTGCTCAAGGATTCCTGCGTCTTTTTTGGGAAAATGCTGCTTGGGTACAGATAGAGTTGGCAAGGCCGGAGCTATCCTTGAAGATTCGTAACGTGCCTGTAGGAAAAACTATCGCAAGTGAACCCATTGATATGTGTAATATAAAGGTAGTATGATAACTAATGGCAGATTTTATCAACTCCATAAAAATTTATCAAGCAGTCCTTGACTCCAAATTTAAGAAGTATAGAAATGTGAATATGGTTCAATAGTAAGAATAAAATGACAAAGATGTGGTCAATTGGTTATGAATTGATGGCTAAAGTAATTCAGTTTTTTGGTGTAACCATGTAGGCATTACCCTTTCCTCCCTCGGTATTAAAAAGATTAAAAACCTAAATCTTCCTCATAACTTACCCTTTTCATCTCCCACAATACTAACACAGCACATATTCTGAAACGATATAAAGGGAGTAGAAATCTACAAAACCCAACAGAGAGAATAATGCTTTCTAGGAGTTCACTATTTCTTAGAGTTCGTGGTAACATGCATCAGCTCTATTGCCTAACAAGATCAGAAGTAATTATTTTGCTGGATTGAATAAGATGAGATAGGGGCACCACAAACCTGATCTTTGTTCTGCTCATCCAAATTTGGTGGTGCGGAGCTTGTTCGAGCAGGTATCTACCAATATAACCAAAAAATGTCATTTCTGTTCTTAAGAACTACACTTGCAGGACAATAATAGAGAGCAAAATGGCAGATACAGAAATACTTGAACTACATACAATTGTAAATACCTGCACTCCATTCATAAAACCAGGACTAATCGAGCCAAACTGCAATGGGAATGACTTAGATGCTTCTCCTGGAGCTAAAGAACAAAACAACAGAAAAAACATCAACCATGACATAGACAGAAGGCCTTCACTGCAGTGCATTAATGGATCAGAAAATCTACATTGAGAAAAAATAACATCAACGTCATGACCAACATGCCTTACCTTTCCCAGGAGTTGCAGGGGCCTTGGAGTCAGAGCTAGTGTTAGCAACATTATGTGCTGCTGTAGAGGAAACGTTACTGGATGGAGATTTAGGAACAGGTTGGGTGGTCTTTTGAGTTGGGGCATCCGCCGGCTTGAGATTGGAAGTGGTTTTGCTAACTGGTGCTTCAGGTACTCCTACAGCAGGATGCACATAAGTCCAAATTGAGAGAACAATGCCAGTAAGCCAAAAAGAAATTGCTTAAGTTTGATTAGTTTTTAGCAAGGTTTTAAAAAACGTAAACGGGTTTCGAGGCGTTTTTCCATGGTTTCACGAGGCGTAAGCCTCAAAACGGAACGAGGCGTAAAATTGAGGCGTAAATTTTTTTTTCCCATGTGATTTCAAAATAATCTCAAATTTAAATTAACAAAGTAGTTTTAAAGTCTAATATCCAAAATTAAAACACATTAAAAATCATTATTCACTCTTAAAACCTATGATTTCAATTTCAAGTTTTCAACAATGTGATGATGAAGCTATTATAGAAATAAATATGGAAAGAACAATCAATTCAAAATTAACACAACTATTTAGAAGGGAAAAGAAAAAAGAAAATCCAAAATGAACCAAACAAAAACAGTAAAAACCGGAGGATGGGAGAAGAAAACACAGAAAAATCAAATCAAGAAGCCCAATCCAAAATAGCAGGGCAGTGGCGGCGGCGGCGGACGACGGATGGGTAAGCCGTGGTGGCGGCGGCGACGGCGACGGCAGGTGTGAGCGGCGGCGGCGGCGATATCAGGAAGGAAAATTGCGCCGATTTCTTGGTGAGAAATGGGAAATTGCAGCAGAAAATCTAACCTAGCCCCTAAATTGATGGATTAATTGGACAATTGATGAATTAATTTGATTAATTCATAAAAACCCAATCCAATTTCTAGCCCAATTGAAGAGCAATTGATGAGACGGAAGATGGGTCAACGGGATTTAGGGGTTTAATCGTTAATTTTCAGTCCAATTTGAAATTGGAGCGTCTCACGTTCCGGAACGGAACGTGCGCCTTGAGGCGCGCCTCGCCGGCGCGAGGCGGAGAAATGGAACGCTCGGCCGGAGGCGTACGCCTCAGAACGGCCTGGAGGAGTTTCGCACAGAGGCGCGCCTCAAAACGCGCCTCTTTTACGTTTTTTTAAACCATGGTTTTTAGGAAAATCCACCATAAGGAGAACATAGTGAGCGGGAGGAATGAAAGTAGTGATTCATTATTTTTGAGAGAGAGAGAGAGATCTCCCATAGCATTAACCACGATAGAGAAAATAATGGCTTACTATCAGCTGGCTGCTGTTGACGAGAACCATTATGTACAGCACGTACACCAGATGGGTCACTAGAATCTACATTCCAGGTTTCTGCACCAGGCTGCCCTACTGGTGCATTGTTGTTATACTTCTTGAAACTGCACATCAGAGAGAGAATTTTAGTCCAATTCATCATATTATCCAAACATATCATGCGGACATGCCGAAACCCTAGGTTGTAGATAGGGAAGATGAGATAATTCCTTTCAAATTCCTCACATGAACATTCAATAAAGCACACTTGCATACAAAGATATACGTGCTCACCCAAATCGCTAATTCAAGAAACAAGACCAAAGTTCAAATCTTATTCACAGAAATGGCGCACCTGCGGTTAGAAGGATTGGTGGAGGAGTATGAGGCGCCGCCACCGCCCTTATTGGACACGCCGCCGGAGAACTGACGCTGATTGGAGCTTCCGGATCGGCCGGGTTTCCTGTAGTGTGTGGAATCGCTCCTCTCAGCCCTTGATTGATTGTAGGACATAAATCCTAGTCTTTCGGAAAGAAGAAAAATAAAAGAAACCGCTTTCCCGGAAATTCAGAGCAATCGCTTACCCTATTGAGATCCACCGATCAAATCATAATCAATCAATCAATAATAATTTCTAAAACGCATACAATCGACGAAATTGGAAAAATTTCTACACGACGATTGCGCAATTAATGCACTAGAAATTTCAGTATACCTGGTGCGGGTAGGCGTGTGTTAGGGCTTCTACTCGAATACAACAATGGCGGGAACCATCGCAGGTAGGAGAGGATGTGAGAGAAGAAGAAAGAAGGCGAGTGATTTGAGGATATTAGGGCTTTTACCTTTTCTTTTGGTTGGTGTAACAAACTATTTAAGATGTAGGAGTGTTTGTAGGGAGAACGTATCCTTCTTCGACAATTAATCAACAACTGTTTTGTTGAATTTTTTAAAAATATATTATTCGGTTTGCTAAACTAGGTTGTATACATATATATATTTGCGCGACATTGATACGATATAATACGAATATAGAACATTATAATTTATAGAAAATTTAGGACATAAAACATAATCGAACACGACAATTAAAGTGATATATAATAAAATATTATTGGACACGATAGTTTGAGTTTTCCGAAGAATCATGCTTTCTAGTTGATAAATAATCACGGTAGTTATTCTAATAAAATCCAAACAATATACGTGGAATGGAATTATAGTTAATCGTTAAAAGTGACAAACGTCACTATTATGAATTTAAGTGAATAATTTGATGACATGTATGCACTCTAATGATTTATCCATAATTTTCTTTTGTTGCAGACAAATACAAATCATAAAAGTAATTCAACCCTAGCATTTTCCAAGTTTAATTTGATTTTACAGTAATATATTTTTTTCATTTACAAAAGGCTAAACATTTTATTTGAAAGAATAGCAAAATCGTCACATATACTACTAAAGATCTAATGTTACAATTTCCTTCTACAAATTGAATACTTGTGCACATGATTAATCTAATACATTTATTTTTTCCATGTCATTTGCGGGAAGAGGACATTGAGCTAAACCCTACGGATGAACACACTGAAGCTAAGAATGCTATAACACCCGTCAAATTTTACATATTTATCCAAAAATACAAGAAAAAATATTATCTCAATGATTTAATACGATGCCTAGGTTCGATCATGAAGTGCCGATCGGTCTTTCTTTTTCATGCCTCCGTCACTGCATACGATCATAGAGAAAATGGCTTTGCATAGACATCAAAAGGCTCGCAAGCAGTTAGTTGTGGCTCCTGTAATAGAAAACAAAGATTGAATACATATTACTAGAAATGATTATTCATTTAGTTTCATTATAAGCCGCATACACATATATACAAAATCCTTGATTAAAAAAAAAAAAAAGTTTCCTTAGAAATATTATCCCAAATTTCCTGCTGGCATAGTCCAAAGACCAGAGCTAAGAACTGATTTCAACAATTCAAAAAATCGATCGATGCTAATTTCATTGCGTCGACATTTTTCTTGTATTTTCTTCATAACTAGAAAGAATATATAAAATTTGACGGGTAGGGCCAAAATGATTTGAAAACCTCATTCCTACAAGTATATGCAACACCAGAGGAAATGCTTTGCCAAATGTGAATGGAACTTTCTGGAAGATTTTAAGTACCTGTTTGAAGCCACCGGTGCTTAGGCTCCCCCCAGTAAGAAGCATGGTAAGAAGAGATGTCACCGCACCACCTCCAAGATCCGGACCAGAACCACCAGCATCTCGAATTGCAGTACGCATTGCAGTTAGGATGCTTCCATAAGTGGTACCATGTCCACGCTCGATGGCTTGGATGAAACAGAAAGTCATGGCACCAGTGGAAGTGATTTTTGATAGAGCCTTGTGAACAAATTCACCAGATAAGATTAGTTTGTGTACCGTAATGAATCAAACATTAGGTTTCTTACGAGCAATCCAGAACTTACAGATGTATCAGCTGATGTTTGATTGTCATCACAGCCACTGAAGGAAATTACTTCCCCACCATTTGACCCTTTCCATACACCCGAACGAGGACGATGGTCCTCCCACACATAGGGCCCACTCCTATTTCCAAAATGTATATCATGATCAATAACAAGATTCAGTCTCTATGATAATGTTCATAACATTAAAGAAAATGTCTGATGAGTTTTATCTTCAAAAGTCACAAGATAGGGTATGGAAATTTACTCTACATAAGTAGAACCATATATGATGGAAATTATTGAAGTATTTGGATAATTGAATAAAATAAGTTCATGAACGCTTTGGGATTTTGCTGAGTACAGAGGAATTATCGAGAATAAATTAGCATTTCCCTATTTCCTGAAAGAGGTTATAAACTCCATTTAGTAGAATATCAGCATGTTCTTTATGAGATTAATAAGCTGACCAAAAACAGAATTACCACAAATCTCAAGTAAAGTTATAGGAAATAGATATTCGGTGCCTTTTTTGCAATGAAATGAGGCATAAAAACAAATAGCTAACATTCATCAAACAAGTTAGTAGAATATTTTAAGATACGATTACCTGATAAGGCAAGGTCAATTATAAATACTGGTTCACATTATCACTTTAATATAATCTTCAAATTACATGTTAAGTTTTCTTATTAGTTTGAAATAATGAGTTCTACAAATCCCTATTCAGATAATATTCAAGAAACAATCAGCACCAACTTTAAAGAAGATAACATAAAAATCTTAATCTTCCAGTTAAGGTGTTGGATATGTACCTGTTCATCCTGCAGAGAAATGGTAAATCAAGAACTGTTCCGCTGTGACAAGCATCTATGATGGCATGAAGCTTAACACCATGAGGTAGAGGTCTGACAATTGATGCATTAATCTCATCATCAACAATCATACCCTGTGTTTCAAAATCAAGTGGACACAAGGTCTCATCATATCCATCAACTTCATCTCCATTATAATTCCTTTGTCGAGAGCCATGGCCAGAATAATGAAAAACTAAAGAATCTCCAGGTTGACATCCCTGTACAAGCCAAAATAACGCCATTCGCATGTTATGTTTGGTTGGGATTCTGAAGGGATCAGTTTCTTCTTCTGCATTTAAATTCACCCAAAAATCAACTACCAAGATTGGCAAAAATCTAAAAATTCATAATTACAAGGAAAGAAAAACTATACTGTATTACTTTCCGAATTTATATCAGAGAAGGAGTTAGTTACATGGAGTAGACTACTTGTACTGGAGCACCAGTACTTGCATTGGTACAAAAAAAAAAAAAAGCCTTTTCTGTTGTCATCAAGAGTCCCCACAATCATAGTATGTGTGTTGTCTATCTTCGCAAGGAGGACAGCAGCAAAACATGAAACTCAAGAAATTACTGATCCAAAAGGAAGGATGTCTTCAGTACTTCAATTTCTATACAAAGTTTTGCCACAGAGCAACAACAATAGATTCTCCTTAGTTTGCAATATCTTACTATATTACTCAATAATATTTGTAGCTATCCAAGCTCTAAAGGAAAATTATTTTTCCTTCTTTTTTTGTTATACGACTAAGCAAAAGACACTACGTTGCATGATTTGCATCCTTTCACAATCGATCCATCTAAATAACTCAATGGCAGAGACTACCGATTGAAGGACAGTGAAAGAGAAGCGCATTTACAAGGTCCAACTGAAAGAACATATACATGAAAGTGCAAGCAACGGCAATTATCTAAATGTCAAGGATTATTTTCTATTACTAATTCCTGTTTTCAGTCCCCCAGGCATGACAATAAACTATAAGATCTTTACGTCCTCTTATAATTATTAAAAAATATATACATTACATAGTTTAGCAGTAGCATAGAACTGCAGACATAATGTACAATTGGATACATATTCTGTAATTCTATAGTATTTTCCAATCCGAAAGCCTTACACAGCAATTCATCACAGTTTCAGAATATAGGAAATTTTAGAATTTTACTTACCATTTGCTTAACCATCAATAAAACTCAAACAAAATGAAAATCCAAAAAGGTCAAAGCGAAACTTGTACCCTCCAGATTATGTCTTTTTTACGTCAATTCCAAACAACAAATCACGAAAGCAACAACAGCAATAGCCAATTTTATATATTTCCTAAATGAATAAGTAAAAACAAGTAAATCTTTACTTGAAGTTTTCCCCTTACCAGTAAGCATGAGAATTGAAGATTCTGGAAATCGGAACTTATTGATCAAAAGATGTTTCATGCACTTAGCGTCGTTGATGCATCCTTTCAGCTCGTGGCGAGAGTACTTGTACGATATCCCGACGATCACAGCCTTCTTACGGCCGTGAGGGTTCGGAGGCGGGCCGGGCGGCGCGTGCGTAATAGGAGACGGCTGGGAAGGCGGAGGAGGCGCGGGGGAGTATGGTGAAGGCTGGGCAGGCGGCGGTGCGTGGCGCGGATCAGCCATGTTAGTGATTGCCTGACAAATAGCGCATCGGATGGAAGGCGCGCCGGGGGGCACCTGCAATGGGGTATAGCAATTGGAGCAGTTGACGAGCCTGTACATGGTCGGATTGGGAATTTGACGGCCGCCGGAGGCTGATCGGATATATTCGGAGGCGGCGGAAGAGGATAATTATCCGGCGATTTGATCGATAATTGATTTTATTTTAAATTTAGGCGTTGAAACTTGAAACATAGATTTTTCTCATACGCGTAACTTTATTTTATTTTTCCAACCATTAACATATGTATAATGATTGTTTGTTTCGCATCTATTTAAATTTGAAAATTTCATTTACGTATACGGTATATACTACATATTTATTAATATAGCAAGTAAATTCGATAAAATAAATAAATAAATCAGCTACATTATTTTTCTATTAAATCCAATCATAGAGTGTGTTCAGTCCAACAGGATTTGAATTCATAATCATTTTCAATTATTTGAATGCGGGTTGGATTTTGAATTATTCCCCATAAGAACATTTTTTGACGTTCTTCCTCTTGCAACTAGTAGCGGTGAGCAAGTCTAGACGAGAGATGAATGTCGGATGTTCCTTTATAAAATTGAAGAAAGATTATATGTGAATTTCGACAAATTCATAGATTACTAGGAAATTTAAAATCTCAATTTTAATATGATTTCGGATGATTTAATCAATAACACTAATATTTATACATAATACTATCCAATTTAATATTTTTTTGCCAAACGCTCCTTCATTTTTTAAATAATGATAATAGTAATCATTAATATCAACTGTATTAAACTTATACCTTTAAAATTAAATTGTAAATTTTTTTTGGAATTTTAATATTACTTAACAATTTCTTTGGCCGTTTCTTTAAATTAAAATTGTAAATTACTAAAAAAACTATAAATGGTTGAAAAAATCCAAATCAGATTGTTGTCTTCTAAGTATAAACACTTGGGTGTTTATAACAACATCCGCATCGTTGTCCAGTTTGTTCATTTAAATGAAGAGAGATAGGAGTGAGACAATGCAGCAACACATTTAAATGGAGAGGGAGTACTCACTGTTCAATACCTCAAATGGAGAGAGAATTTTTTTTGTTTTGAATTAGGCTAGCCTTCCATTTCGAAATAAAGCCGTTTCTATCCGTTGTCTAATGATTTTAGATCCGTTATATAATTTTATATTTTTATGTGAAGGTGTTATATTTTTTTTTTTATCTCATTCTCTCATTTTTTCCAAACATGCATTTTATTTGTTTCAACTAATTATTCAAAATATATAAGAATAACAATTTTATTTTGCCGAACAACAATTAATTTGGTTGAACATATATGGACTCTCTACGACAATAATTGATTGATTAACATTTTCATGTAATAAATTATATTTTTATTTTAAATATTGTATTATTTAATTTTTGATGTTATTTCAAGTTTCTACGTTATTTTTTCTTACTTTCTTACTATTTATTGTTTAATGAATTTATTCAAAATAATTAGTATGAAGTAACTTTATATAATTTTGTAGTTATTAATTAGTTGTTCAGAAATAATATTATTGTTATATATTTATTTTTATTATTAAAATAAAATATTTAAAAAAATTAAAGTAGTGGAAGTCAATAAAGTAGAATGGGTAAATATGGATAAACGGAGGAATATGATTGTGTATTTAAACGTAAGTGTTAAAAAAAATGCTGATGTAGAAAAAAGAGAAATTGATAAATGTTTAAATGAGGTAAAAGCGTGTATGCTGTAACTAAATTTTTAGTGGGTATTTGGAACAACTTATTGAAAGCTGCTTTCAGCTTTAAAATGGTGCGAATGTGTTTGGGACACCCAGTTTAAAGTTTAGATTCGCTAAAATTGAGTCAAAAATAGAGAAGCAGTTGAAGTTGCTAAACTCCAGCTTTCAACTTTAGCTTATTGTTTATGATTTTTTCGGACTAAATTACCCTTAAAAAATTTATTTAATTTTAAAAATATCTCTAACCCTAATATTTATTAGAATTCTTTTTTTTCAATATAATAGTCGTGTCTCTTCCTCTCTTTCTATCAATTATAGTAGTATTATATAATAATTATATTAATTTAATATTTTATAATATTAAATTAAAATCATAAAGCAAAAAATAAATATAGAATAAGAACAATTCTTGTATTTAATTATTTATTATAAAATAATAACACTAAGGGCAAAATAGACATTTCTTTTAAAAAGTAACAATAAGCTACTTCTATGAGCAGTATTCCAAATACTATTTTTCCCACTTTTAGTTGCTTTCAACATTTATTTCCAAACATTAACTGATTTTCAAATAAGCTGTTTTCAGCTGCTTTAAACAGCTTTTAGCACTTATCAATAAACTTCAACAACTCAAAACACCCTATAATGTGGGACATCATTAGAATAGAGTATTCAGACGCATGGGATCTCTTCCCGTAAAAACACTAAATGAATTCAAAATAAGTAGTAGTATATACTTAAATTAGTAGTTTAATTTATTTATTTAAAAACAAATATTATATAAGTGCCCCAATTATACGGAAATGAAATATTAGGGGTTTATTCGGTAATAGTAAAAACATCAGGGATGCGAAAGCAATTGTCTATCGTCTATATAACAAAACTTCAGGAAGAGTTGGTAATTCTTCGTGCAGCTGAATCTAGGGTTTCTGGAGTTGTCTACCGTCGCGGCGGCCGTAGCTTTCGTTTCCAATGGTAATCTCTCTCGATTTCTTACACTGTCACAACGTAATGTTAATTGGTATTATGTATGTGTGGAGATTTTTGAGCAAAATGTTGTTGTTGTTGCGCTTTTTTGGGTTTTACCCGCGTTTGTTATTCTGTTGTTTAATAGCATGTTTGAATCAATAAATAATCTATTGAGGTTTTCTGAGTTTGTACTTATGTTTCAGGGTATTTATTCTCTGAAATGTTCGGATTGGATTCCTAAATTTTTATGACATGATAATCTTATGTATTGTATAGTTATGGTTTTCGCTTAAAGATTTAGGATTTAGATTCACAGTATGGTTGGCGACAAAGATAATCTTTTGGTCTAATTGAAAGTGTGTGCTTTCTTAATTCCCGTTTATCTTTACATGAAGATGTGAAGCTGGTACTTAGCCATTAGTTCTTTCTGGTGCTCTGTAGTTTTCTTATTGATCGAGTTGTTTTATTAACTTCAATCGTTATCTTATGTGCAGGCCAAGAGAACCAAGAAGGTTGGGATCGTTGGGAAATACGGTAGGTTACATGACTTATTTTTACTGGTTATATGCACTTGCCACTTTTTTTTTTAGTTTGCCTGCTCTGTGTGATAGAATTGGAAAGAGGGTTAAATTGGATTAATAACTTCCGACTTTCATGTTTATTAACAGATTTTCTTAGTTAGTTTGATAGTTAACTCACTAATGCACGAGTTTTGCCCGATGCATATCATTTTACGTGTATATTTGGCTGGACATTATGTGGTTCTGTGCAAGTTCTGGTTTTTAACTGTTAGTTTCTATTTGATTGAGCCCAATTTGATGCATCCCCTTGCATTTGATTTCAGGTACCAGATATGGTGCTAGTTTGAGGAAGCAGATTAAGAAGATGGAAGTCAGTCAGCACAGCAAGTACTTCTGCGAATTCTGCGGCAAGGTACATTTTACGTTTTAACCATTTCATCAATGCCATGAAATGTCAAATTATGCTCTTCCAGTTTTTTGGGTGAAATCTAATTGAACTCTTGAACACAGTACGCCGTGAAGAGGAAGGCTGTCGGCATCTGGGGATGCAAAGACTGTGGCAAAGTGAAAGCAGGCGGTGCTTACACCTTGAAGTAATACTCTCTCCTATCAATCCTTCACATTGTTATGTTACATTTACTCTGTCTAGTTTGCTAAACTGTGTTGTATTCTTTCCAGTACCGCGAGTGCCGTGACCGTGAGGAGCACCATCAGAAGGCTCAGGGAGCAGACTGAGAGTTAAATTTAGTCAAGTTTGTTTTTGGCATATCTGGCCACCTTTTTTGTTCAATTCGAGTAGACATAACCTTGGAGACTTGGTGTTGGCTTTGTCAGCCACATATATTTACTTCCTAATCCTTTTTGGCAAAAATTCTTGAAGTTTTGCAGTAATTTTCTTATCTACTGGTGTTCCGTTTTGCATTCATAATCATATTCTTGATCGAGCATTCCTCTGTTTCACTTATTTTCACTATCATATTTCCCTCTATTTTATATCGTTTAGTTTTTATCTTGGAATCATGTTCAAAAGTAGGAATGTAAATCAAGTGGAAGTTAATAGGGGTATAAGAATTTTTTTTTATTCCTAAATTTTGATTTTGATACACCTAATTTTAACATTTTATATGAGTTTTTACACCGATACTTGATTCCGAGTCCCTCAAATCATGATGCCCCTTAATGTCGATTTCAGAACAGCTTTTAAAGTAAAAGCAGGAACATAATATGTAAAAGCAGAAACATTACAACATTCTCTCTTGGAATTTCTCATTAGCTACATCATCACCACATAAAGGCTGCTTGATTAGGGATTTCCCTTTACACCGGCCCTCAATCATCTACCTATTTCAACTTTACAGAAGCCAAAACGAAAAAAAAAAAAAAAAAAGCAAACATGGGAGAGAAATGCCGGTCTCTGCCAAGCTGCCTAACAACACTGAGCTGCTCGAAAATTCAGCTATCACTTAGTAACTGCATTAGGTTTGACGAAGGAAGAAGAAGAGCCATAAAACTAGAGGTGTCGTCACTTCACCATACTTCTCAGCAACATAGTTAACACAAGACTTACATAATCGAAATTGGGATGTCATCGCTGTTGCTTCTGTGATGCATTTGCTTTTGAACTGCTTTCACTGCAGCAACTCTTGCTGCATTAGCTGCTCTATTAGCAGATGTTACTGCCCTGTTCACTCTCTCATCGACTTTGCTAACCTCGTAGGCCTTCTCTGCTGCTCGTCTAGCTTCCTGATAACAGGATGAGAACCCATTACAGATAGTACTGATGTGATATCATACATTAAAAACACAGTGATACATAACCTAGAGTAGAATTTAAGTTTTACTGTTTTAGTTAATGAAAAATCCAATCCTAAGTTCTTGAGACCTCGGAAGACTGATGAAAACAGAGCATTAATCCAAACCCGAATACAAAGTGATGTTTCTTCGTTAGGGAGCTAGCTGGTTATGGTGATGCTAGTTCAAGAACCTTGCATGGACAGTTCTACACTTTCAACTAACTGATATTACAAGTTTCTATGAAAAGATATTATAGATGAATTTACCTGAACACCGTTAAGCACTTTGGAGTGATTGACAGCAACCGGAGAAACGGGATATACATTGCTCTGTGTGGTTGGAACATCAAGAATTCCATTTTGCCAGTGGCCAGCCTGAGTTTCACCATTTCTGAAAGTATACATTCCAAGTCCTTGTCTTCTCCCCTCATGCCAGGAACCCTCATAACGATGGCCGTTTGCAAAACAGTAGACTCCAAATCCGTGCATTTTATCCGCAAAATACTCTCCTGCATATCTATCTCCATTTCTGCAGGCAACGGTATTGAAGTCAATACCATTATTCAAATCAGTTCAAGGGACAACTGCACCAGACACAAGCTTTCTTTTTTAATTTCTTTTTTTTTTTTTTGGATTTTTGTGTTTTTTTTAAATCTTAAAACATTTAGGTTGTCCAGATAACAAGAAACTGAAGCAGGAAACCTTCTGAGCAGCAATAAAAACAGCAGACTAAATTAGCATGGGTGAGGTGTGAAGTGACGTAGAATAGACTGGACACGATAATTTATCACCGAGTCTACGCTTTTAAGGTTCATGACCCAGCAATTCCGTCCTTAGAGCATAGAGTTTATGCTAAATATTGATTCATCATATGACTGCACATTCATCTTGTACCTGACATGGACAGCTCATCATAGCATCAAGTCCCCATATGACTAATCGAGTAGCTTCTTACTATATTATCATACTGGTGTTAAATGTCGTATAGATTCTAGTTTCAACAAGATTAGCTCGAACCTATGTATATGCATTATCATGTCATCATACTGCTTGAAAACACCTTCTAAATGCAATTTCAAATGAATTGGTTAAAAACCCATGAACATGCAGCCACACTGACTTTGAAGCAACTAAAGATGAGCCTCATGCATCATCTCAATCTTATTATCAAGCCACAGATCAAAAACACTTGCACATCAGCATATAATGCTATTTATGCGATACAATGCAACAAAAAGTAGAAAGAACATAGTCCATAAGTATCGTGTTAAGCTGAAAAAAGAACAAGACAACAAAATCAATCCATATGGAACTACCTAACTTGTCAAAATGAATAATCACTCAGCTATGTCAACAATAGGATGTAACCAATCAATAAATGAATAACATAACATAAATAAAGATGTGATAAAACAAAAAAGCAAAGTGCCATCATCCTTAGTCCTTACCTGAAGTGATAGTGTCCAAAACCATGCTTAACACCCCACTTAAACTCGCCTACATATCGACTACCATCCTCGCAGGTATGAACGCCACAGCCATGGCTCTGCCCACTAGACCATTCCCCAGCATACACATCGCCCGTATAAAACCTATACACTCCAAAACCATGCCTAAGCCCCTGCCGGTACTGCCCTCTATACCGGCTGCCCCGCGCCCAAGTTTCAACTCCATAACCATCATACTTCCCATCAACCCAATCACCTTCATACCTCCCACTCATGTAATAGTAGTACACCCCACTCCCACTGCATTTCCCCTTATGAAACTCACCCTCGTAGACATCTCCATTGGTGTATGCTTGCACATAACACCCAGAAATCGCCTTTTTATCTACCTTCTGCCTCGACCCTATCGACCAAAAAACCGGTAAATGCGGCCGGGTTAAGTTGTCCTTGGCACTTATCTTAATGGGCAAGGATTTAGCAAGGAGCAATCTTATTGTGGGAAGCCTAGGAACAGCCAAATTGAGGGAAAAAAGGAGGACGGCGGAGAAGGTGAAAGCGGAGAGAAAATCAAGAATAAACGACCTCGAAGGGTGAGAAACTAAAAAGTAGAAAAAGGGGAGACTGAGGAGAAGAATGAGGCGGAGGTGGAGGCGAAGACGGCGGCGGAGGAGGCGGAGGTGGTGGTGGAAATGGGTCAAGAGTTTCTGAGACCTATTGCGGAAAATATCGAATTTTGGAGGCGGGTCCTTCGGAGAAACGCCGTATCTATGGAGGGCGTTGGATAGCGTAGGGGTCTTGGGGAGGGAACGCGAGAATTGCTGCTGAAGATGGGGCCTTTTGAAAGGGGTGGGCTTGGGGGTAAAAGGGTCATTCTGCTCCGGCTGATTCTCATCGTTGATGAGGATTTCGAGGGTTGGTTTGGCTCCCGGGGAAGAAGACGGCGGCGGATTGAGATGGAAGTTTAGAGAGAGGTGAGGGAGCTTCTGGGCGAGGGAGGAAGGAGGGAGAGGATTGAAATCGGAAGAGATGCCGCTGCTTTCTGTTCCGATCTGTACTTCAGATTTCTTCTGATGCATTACATAAGGAAAATTCCCCAAACACGAAACCCTTAATTTCCACAACAGAACGTACAAAAGGAGAATTGACGCCAGAATTCAAACTTCCTCTCTCTCTCTCTCTCCTCCTCCCTCACCGTCTCTATAATTGTGCTTTCTACGCCTATTCCTTGAAATTCAGCAACTCCGATTTCGGTTTCTCGAAAATAGGAAGGTGCGCGAGGATATATCATGTGTGTGTATATATATATGTATGTGGAATTGAGGGTTGAGTGTGTGTGAGAGAGGAGGAGAGAGAGAAGAAGGGGGAGCGGAGAGTCCGAAGAGTTAACGGTGTGATCAATTTGAAACCAGAGGGCGACCGGCCGCAAAAGGAAAAAGCACACAGAATTTTTTATAAATGGCTATAATTTATTTTCATTTTCGTCCTCCTTTTCTAGCTAGGTTTTATTACTAGATTTGCCCCTTTTCGTTTTCTATTTTCGGATAAATAATCGACTTCTTTGTTTGGTTATTAGAAAGTTGGACCCTCCCTCTCTTCAACTGTTTAAAATTTAAATATTCCATCTTTAAAACTATATTTATTTATTTAATTAATAACGTAATTTAGCAGCCTAATTCTTGAAGGTTGAAGTTGTTGTATGAAGATTCCCAAATTAAAATTCTCACAAAAAATTGATTGAAAGAGAGGAAAATAATAAATAATAAACCTACGTCACCTTGAAGAATATGAAAAGCAGTGTTAGTATTTAATTAGCTTCTTCCAAAGATATTTGTTTCCCAGTTTTGAATTCATTTGAAATCATTCATTCATCGATATTTAAAATAACAATAAGATCAGATGTGCGTTATAAATTAAACCTATTAATTTTTTTAGGGTTTGAGTAATTTAATATTTATTAAATATGATTTCAAAATTATATTCTAATAGTATATCTAATTCAAATATACTGTAATTCTTTCGTTTCTTTACATATAAACTCAATCGCATGCGGGGAAGTCTTATTTAGGTAGTTTTATTTGTTTGGTGGAATCCAATTTGCATTTTTTCATAATGGATGATTGTCAAATAATAATAGAAAAATATGAACTATATAAAATAGAGAATATTTTCTAATTACATTGTATCCTATCCTATCTTATATTACCTGATCTGATGTAGCCCCGTGACATTTGTGAAGTCGAGATAAGTTATCGAATAGATTGTTTTATTTAGTACTCCCTCCCTCCCGGATGAAACGTCCTCTTTCTTTTCGGCGCGGTAATTTATGCGGTGTACTTTAGAAGTAAAGAATGGTGGTCCACTTGTACTTTAGAAGTAAAGAATGATAATTTATGAGTAGGTGTGTGATAGTGGTTAGGTTAGATTTAATGTTATGGGTCCCACATAAAGTAATTAAATGACTAATTATTTCCAAAAAATGAATAGGGGACGTTTCATCCGGGACACCCCGAAATAGAATAAGGGACGATTCATTCGGGACGGAGGGAATAGTATTTAACATGATTGTAATGATTATGTCACAAAAAATTAGTTATTAGTATTATTGTAGATGGCGCCTAGTCTAGCATAGCTCAGCACAAATTTTCATGCTGCTTCTTCATTATTGTTGTCAACCCTGACTATTCTATAATAAACAAATAATTTATTTTTTTCAAATTCATAGATTCACATTATTTATGTAGAGAACATAGTAGTATACATCATAATTGTTATTTGAAATGTGATTTAGTATATCAAAACTGAGGAAAAGGTTGCAGGCAGGCAGGCAGGCTATAATTTCAACATTCATTGGATTAGATATTTAGATGCATCGACGAGTCTGGAAATCTTTGATGGCGATGGATTAGGTTCAAATTCAATCTCCGTTTCGTCGTATTTGATGGATTTCGTGTCCAAAAAAGATTGGTTGATTTTACCATCTTTCCATTTTAATTTCTCACATTTTTATAATGAAAAATGATCCTTTTACCATTCATGGACCATCGTAACTTCGAGATGATGCATTTACTTTAATTACTTTCATAAAATACTACACATATTAATAAAAACAAATTATAGATACATAGATAGATATTATCGCATTCACATCCCTTTCAATGGAGCAGGTAGACTGTGAGAGAAGCAAACAAAGAAGCCGTCTTTAGCTGAATAATTTAATAATTTGCGTTGATTTTTTCCACTCGAGATTATGCACATTTTGATTGAGACTAATGACTCATAAATTATTGTAAATACTCAGAAAATATATCTACATCTAGTTTTGCTTATCACACTTTTAGATGAAAGGAAGTGAGAATTTCAACTTGAGTAACGCAAATATAGGTGAGAATCAATGCTCTGAAAACTTAAGGGTTACTTTGTCATGTTCGTTCACAAAGGGTGAGTTAGGGCCTAAGATCAGACCGAAAGACATAGTCGATGGACAATATGTGAATATTCATGTACTACTCCCTTATTGGTCTCGAGAGACGAGGCAGGCTAAATTAGCCGAAAGATGATTATCGGTTCCAGAACTGTAAAGTGTAGAGAAAATGCCTCGAGACAATATTTGAACACCGAGCGCTAAGACGTTGATACTTATAAAAAAAGCTCGGACGACCTTAATACTTATAAAACTATTGTAAAGTGTAAATTGCGGGATATAATTTTTCTTTTTTTCGTATATATTTGATTTATACATTTGGATGATTTTTTTTAAGGATAAGGTTTGTTCCATGGAAGACGACGTTAACACGAAAATAGTATTGGGCTTAAATTATGAAAGATTGAAAGTTAAGTTCCATCAGAATAGAAAAATGAAGATGTGCGTGTGATGATGCCACTTGCATGCTTTCTTGATACAAGATAATTATGATAATTTGTTACGATTAATTATCTAGTAAAATGAGTTTTATAATCAAGCACTTGTAAAATAGACAACAAAAACTGAAATTGGATACTCTATTGTAGAGATTCTCCTCTTACCTTCCTTTGATTAATCCAATAAGAATTATATCGAAGAAAATACAAAGATTGTGTTTCAGTACCAGATTTCATTCATTTAAAACTTGAAATAAAATTCCATGTGAATTTGGACGGAAGAAACCCGAACTTCTCAAATATAATTCATACAATTATTTATTTCGATAGGCATAATAAATTCGTGATTCAGAAACACGTATTTTTATAGAATTTGAATATTCAGCGTGTATCACTTCGGTTTTTGTCACCTTCTCCCCACTTGTCTCTTCACTTATCCAATTTACTAAGACGGAAACCTTACATCTATCACCACAATTTTTTAATGGGTTTAATGAGAATGATAACGATTTCTGCTCTTTTTTTTAAAATAAAATACTATTGACCAAGAAATAGTCTAATAGTATAATTTATACAGAAACTAGAATTTGTTATGTAACGACGATGAAACAGAAATTTTCAATAAATACAAAGTTGAGAAACATTTCACTAATCCCAAATATTTATACACTAGAGATTATATCAAACAAGGCAAAATCCTCAAATTTCTCTCCCATATAAAATTGTACTGCTGATTAAGCATTGCACATGTCAAGGATTAGATGAGGAAGTATTTAAACAATTGTCAACCAGAATAAAGAAATAAGCTGAATTTGATCATGTTTTGCTTGATGGATATGCACGAAATGCTCATCCATCACTTAAGCAATCTCAGTTTAGATCAACAGCAGCAGTGGTTTTTACCTGGTTGGTCTGCAACACATCATTTGTACATCCCAGCAGCCATATGAGAAAAAACCACTTGCTGGAAGAAGAATTTAAGAGCTCGGTAGCATGTCGTTGTCGGTCAAGGCTTGTGCAACTTGAACCCAAAAACTCTAGGGACGTAGCTTTGTATTGGCTTCTGAGGCTTGAGGTGCCCATATGTCATCAAGAATAGATGTGGGAATGTGGTTCCGAAATACGCCCCATCAATATCTGTGGAAGTCAGGGAAATCAATCCAAAAGGGAAGAATGAAAAATCACATCCAAAGCCAGAAAATACTGACTGCAAAACTTATTAGCAAGTTCTTTATGTGCATCAAAAACCACGGTTCCATCGGTGAATAGTTCATTGTCTCGTGAGTTTCCTAGTAATTACGAGCATAATGGAAATCAAAGCAAAACTCAACTGCAATAGTACGTGGTAAGAAATATTTCATTTAAAGCTAGAAAAAAAAAATATCTTTCCATTTCAAAGTGGCATAGCAGACAATAAGACTGACAATCACCAGGAGACATGGAGAGAATATAGGAAGCTCCTGCTGTAGGGTAGAAGTGAGTTGGGTACTAGTAGGTTAGTAGATTATGGAACTAATCGCATCTGTAATGCTTAACACCTAATGAATATGAGAAGTTTGAACGCACAATTTTGTAGAAATCTAGATATGCAAATGGCCAAGAGGATTTATGTTTTAAGAAAACAACAGTACAAAGTAAGGATACTGCCTTGGTACTTCGATCGAGGGTAGTAGATGTCCTCGCATTTAGGACAGTAAATCTTGACAGTACTTGAGCGTGGGATATCTGATTGTCCAACTGGAAGGCATGGCTGTCCACAGCAATAAACTCTAGGGCATCTTCCAAAATCATAGTTCTTGTACTTCTCTAACTGTAATAAGCTCCAGCTCAATGAGTTAAATGATACAATTAAACAAAAGAAGTAACGAAAACTAAAGATAAATGTAAAGATGTTACCATGGCAGCCATTCCCTTGCTTGTCAAAATGTACCGGACATGAATGAGGCCATAGAGCATTTCGGCAGCTGATTCAACTAATTCATTTTGTTCCTCAGTAAACATATCACCTAGATACTCCCATAACAGAAAAAAAATATCACAAGGATATCCAGCTCGAAATAGCGATAGAAAAATGGAAACAGAGCACAGCAATCAAGTTAACCAACATAATAGTTAGAGCAAAAAACATAATTTAGGCACCAACTGCAGTCCAGATTGTACCAATGCATTTTGAGAATGGTACATGAATACTAAGGGCATTTTTTTGCTGCAAGCTGAATTCACTGATAATTGTTTTGGCACGAATACCCCTACTAATTTCACAGATTAGACAGCTTTTACATTTCATGATACCACGGCTACACCTTCACTTAATTTCTGTATTTGAGCCCAATGAAAAACTAAAAACTTTGTTATTGCAAGAACTGCTTGTCAAAGTTCTGCAACATAACAAATAGAGTTTTCTAATATTCCTCATACTTGTTCAATCATTAATTCATTAAAGAGTCTATAGCATAAGCTGAAAGATGGACGCATGCAAGTGTTACAGCATCCATGTTCAGTTCAGAGTCACATCATCTGTTTCACCCTGCCCATTACAGCAGAGCACCAAAGTAGCTTATGAGTTTCCTGCCTCATCAGCAGGAGCAAGTAAGAAAATAGCACATAAGTTCTTTTTCAGTTGAAAATCAGTTCTTAGAAGAATTTGACAGAATATCACTACATCATTGCATTAAGGCGTAAATATTAAGATGGCCCAAATCTTGAAAAATTATCAGCGCGCAACTTATAAGAAGCTCACCATGTGAGGATTCTACATCCAGTATCAGATCAAGTGCATAGTCATAATATGGAACTTGACTGCTCAATCCACAAAGATTAAAATCATCCTGAATATATTCGTCATCAACTTCACAAAAAAACTCATTTCCACGCAAGTTGCAAAACCATGAAACCCAAGATGTATCATCCCCATCAGAACCACTTTCATCAGACTCTTCACTGTCTGTATCAAATTCCTCTGCAAAATGGACAAGGATTTCCAATATTAAGTTTTAAATGATATGTTTCTGCAAATACTATTGGAAAAGAAAAATAAAAAATGTCCACATAAGTGAGCGCATATGCAGATTGGTACATAGTCACACCATAAAACCAATAACAGAAGCATCTTGATTACAGGCTCAAGGTGCACCAAGGGCCATTGATTTGAGTGTGATTACAGGCTCAAGGAGCAGCATAAGCGATATGCATTACGAAATGAAACAAAAAAATGGTTTCTTTCAAGATATTTCAAGTCAATTAATAAATAAGTCAGCATTCAAACTCAGCAGACAGCAATGAAATTTAGTAATGGATAACATCTTGCACCCCGGGATAGACATTGGCAACAGCAGAAGCTCTAATATTAGCGTAAATACCAAAACCAAACTCCTCAATTGTTCAATCGTAAAAATAACAGCGTGCACTGCGATACATGGTAACTAAAAGCCACATACAAATTAAATAATAATCGACCGAGAAAGGAAAACAAAGAAGGAACCTTCAGAAAGCTTATTCTTGCTGGATGTGATGGTTGTTGCAGAACGGTTGTCCCTGGGATCACCATGCTTGCCGGCAGCGGCGCCGGTGGATGGCACCGCGACGGCGGAACCCTTGTTTCTGGATGTTGAAGGCGAATATTTCTCCAATTGTTTGTCCAACGCATCGTTGATTCGCTTCCGATCCAACATCTCACCCGCCTTCGACGAGCCACCCCCTCGATCTCTGTACATGTTCATATCAATACTTTAAAAAAAAATCAAATCCCAAAATTATCGACTATTCTGACAGTATCTATAGATCGATCAAAATAGAATCCGCGAAAAATATTAGATTGGTACAATTGTATTTGGGTGATGAAGCGAGACGGACAGAACTAGGGTTTCATTCAATTTGTTTTATTCTCTAGATAGAGAGATATGGGCTGAGGTGATAATTTGTTTCTTAGTCAGATTTTTTATGCTTGTTAATTCGTTTTTCTGTTTACTGCAAAATTCAAATTAACAAAAAAGATTCTATTAAAATTTCACGAGGTTCGTTCTTTGGGGAGTGAATTGTCAACTAATCTTATCAAAAAAATTAATTTTTAAATTATTCTTCTTCAAAATATAATTCCCAAACTACTCTTTCCTTATGCCACATCATCATTATTTTATTTCTTAAGATTTTTCTCAACAAAAATAGCTACCAAAATAATATTCATTATGCCACATAAACAACCACATTTAAATTAATTTATTTATTTTATTTATCTTTAATTAAATTAATAAAATACAAACTTTAAATTTTAAGTAAGCTAAAATTTTAATTATGAAGCGTTAGTACGTAAAACATAGAAATAAAATATATAATGTAGGTTTAATTATTTTATATATTATGCTAAAAAATTATTAATTCATTGTGTTTTTACGTCCATATAATATTTAAAAAATAGTAAAATATTATTTTTTATAGTTTATTTTTGTTATTTATTATAACTTGTAATAGTTATGCTCTAAATTATATTTAGACCTATTTATGTTGGAATATTATAATAGTTATTAAAATCATATCTTTATGATTCAATAATTGCTATATTAGTAATAGTTAATTTGTGAGGTAGTCGAAATAAATAGTTGGATCAAATTATATTTTATCCATTTAATTGCAAATAAATTAAATAATTTAATTGCTATTTATGTTGGAATATTATGTTAGCTTCTTAAATAACATAAGAAGACTAGTTTGAGAATTATTTTTTCGGAGAATATTAGTTTGTGAATTAGTTTTTTCGGAAAGACTATTTTGGCAATTCACTCTTCTTTGGGTAGCGGTTGTTGTTTTCTTCTTCATAATAAATTTAGAGGTTCATTTTTCTTTGTTCATCTTAAATTTATAATTTTGAGAGTGTGCTAATATATAATTTAGGGAAGCATACCAAATTTTTAAAAAAGATTAATAAAAAATACTGATTTTTAAGAATTTGAGGGTGCATTGGGTCCCATCGGTTAGTCCCCATCAGCTAAATGATTATGAATATGCGAACCATTTGGTTTCGTTGGTTTGACAGAAAATAAAGTTGTGAGGAAGTACGCTTTGGAAATGTAGTTTTGAAAAGGAGTAATGTTTATAATGTATGTGATTCTTTTTAGTATATAATTCCCACAAAACAGATTCCTTACATCTTATTTAGAAAACAAATGAAATGTGAAATTATACAATATGCATAAAACATTAATAGAAATTATTGAAAATGTTATGCTAATTTCTCCAAATCACATAATAAGAATACCCAATTCAGAGCAAGAATAAAAATATTGCGCTACTTTTTGTATTTTTAAGATTTTATTACTCAATTATTGTAACTAATGGGATTTTTTGTGTTTAAGATGGATTACTTTCCCATCAATTTAATTAATAACTAACCAAAATAAACTTTTGAAATTACAGAAAATTTATACTTTAGTAACTGGACAAACTTTCGTGTCCAACATCCATACTTCATTCATAATTTTTTTAATTAAATAAGAACATCAAAATTAATTATAGTGGACTATATGTGTCATATGTCAATATATTTATGGAATATGATATATAATAAGGGAATATAGAATTCTCACACTAAATTTTTTTGTTAGTAAACACATGAATTTTAAAATTTGGAATCAAAGCAAAGCAGATTCATTGCCGAGTAAACGGGTTCTAATGTGTAATATGACAAAATAATTATATATGTTATACTCCCTCCGTCCCATTATTTATGTTCCATTGGCACTGGGCACGATAATTAAGATAGTGGAAGTAAAGGTGTAAAGTTGTGGTGTAAAAGTATAAATGGGTGGGGTCAACTTGCTTAGATTGATTGTGATCCACTCATTTATTTCCTTATTTGATATGGGACATAAATAATGGGATAACCAAAAAAGGCAAGTGAGACATTAATAATGGGACGGAGGGAGTATATTATATAAAAAATAACTATTATATGTATAGAGAAAATATTAATTTTAATTTTGGTATATATATATATATAATGCAGATATTTCTACATAAAGTTATTGTCTTATTGACAACTAATAAGTATAATTATTACGTAAGTTTGCAAATTTTAGTAGTCATATTTACTGCTATAAGGTGTTTGCAAATACTTATTTTAAGCATTTATTTGCTTATTGACAACTTAAACAGTTTTTTTGTATTTAGAAAATATGTTTACTACAACAGCTTTTCTAAATTTAAACAATTAAACTCATTAATTAAACAGTTTTTTTAAATATCTATTGAGATGCTTAATGTTTAAAGCACCATAATTTCCAAAACTACTAAATATATATTTTTTTATTATTAATAACAAAAATTACCAGTTTTTACTTAAAATAATTATTTTAACTTTAAGCAAAAGTAAATAAAAATTACTTATTATAAGTATTTGCAAATACCCCATATCTTCGTATCATTGTAATCCCGTTTAGGAAAATAAGTTAAACAAGGACTTAATGATAAAATTACTTTACATAAGAGATTATCGTATAAGTTACAAAATAATAATTACTTATACGATATAATTACTTAGAGTAAGAAATCAAATTAAAAAGCTTTTTATAAGTTAATAAATATTAACTTAGGAAAAGTACTTATAAAAGGGAATAACTTGTTTTGACTTTTGATAAGTCTCCAACGCACGTAAAATCATTTAGGTAGTGTTTGGAAGAGCTTTTATAAGCAGCTTTTAGTTGCTTATGCTTAAAGTTGCTTAAAATTGTTGTTAAGCAAAAGTTATTAGTGTTTGGGACAGTAGAAAAAAAACAGCTTAATTTTAGAAAAAACAGTTTTGCAAACACTGTTATAAGCTGCTTTTCAGTTTCTTTTGACTTCTGCTTTTAAAAAGCACCCTCGACCACAATTTGAGGCTTCGCTTATTCTGGCTTATTTTAAGCACAAAAAAAGCAGAAGCACTTATTCCAAACATTAAAAATTGTGCTTTTGCGGTCAAAAAGCCCAGAAGCAGCTTATTTAAGCTGTTCCAAACACTATTATTTAGTAAATTAAAATAAATTATTTTTAAACTATTCCAACTAGCCTTATAAGTGAGTCGTAATACTTTTAGACAATCGTATTTTAGTATAATTCTATTGAACCGACGCTACTTCATATTTACACAAAATACATTTTTCTCACATACGGTTAGTATAGGAAGGTTAAACCATCATGTGTTATTTACAAGTTAAAGCATAAGAGTAGGATTTATTACTTCAACAGTGGCTGCGGGTTCCCTCATACTAAAAAAAAAAAAATCTTGCTATTTATAATTCCCTCCGTCCCTATTTTATATGCTCATTTGCTTTTTTACATAGATTAAGAAAATAATCTATTGATATGAAAGTTAAATAAATGTTGGTATTGAAATTTGAGTAAATTAAAGTAAATTACTAAAAAGTTAATATCATAATTGTATTTACTATTATAAAAGTTGGATAAAATAGTCTTTTTCAATATTATCATATTAATTAAATTTATTAAAGTTGGTAAAATATTTAGTTAGATAAAAAAAAGTTGCTAATAGACATATAGATTTGAAACAGATGAGAAAGGAAAATAGGCATATATATTTGGGAAGGAGGGAGTAATATAAAAATTAAAATGAATATATTGGACTAACTAGGGGTGTAAGTGGTTCCGCTCCGAACCGCGAAACCGATAGGAGCGAACCGAACCAAACCAAAAAATGCGGTTCGGTTTCGCGGTTTGGTTCGGTTTATTTTTTTAGAAATCGTTTACATTCGGTTCGGTTCGCGGTTCCAAGAATTTTTGAACGGTTCGAACCGAACCGAACCAATATCATATTTTTTAATTTTTTTATTTAATATTTGTCCTTCTTATATGAGAATATTATTGAATTTAGATATTAGATTTAAGTTAAGATCAATTCTAATCTATATAAATGAAGAGAAAGAAGTAACAACTCTATACTTATGAGTTCGGAATGAGTGACATACTACAAACTATTATTCTTGCATTATTTAGGATTTAAAAAATAAATAAAAAAAATAAAAAGGTGAACCGAGGAATCGAACCGAACCAAACCATTTATAAGCGGTTCGGTTCGGTTCGGTTCGGTTCCGATATTGAAAAACTCATCGAATCGAACCAAACCGAACCATTTATATGTGTTCGGTTCGGTTCCTAAAATACATAAAAAATCGAACCGAACCGAACCGTTACACCCCTAGGACTAACTGAGGTGGCAGCATCTGGCTAAGTCGGCGCATTGTCACTAATACCACAACCGTCAGATTTAGTGCACCGAGTCTCTAATTTATTTCCTAAAATAACATCCACGGCGCTTAATAAATCCACGTGGTAGGTGACGGAACGACGTCTAACATCGGATAGTAGTAACAATCCATACCTGAATCACAGGAGATTTCAGCCCTTATATAAATATTGCTTCCACCTCCTCAAAACTTAACAGGGGAATTTTTATCAATCTTAATTGCTAGGGTTTCTCGTCGTATCTCTCAAGCGTTATGCGCACGCTTTCCATGTGCCTTGTCGATTAATCTATCATAGTTGGGATCGATATTTTGTATTTTTTTTGTTTCTGGAATTGAATTATCGAGAGTCTGATCGGAAAAGGATGCCACCAAGAACGAAGAAAACTCCGCCGGGGCCGGGGAGTAAAAGAGCTCTGCGGGGGCGGGCGGCTGCCAATGTGCAGGACCAGAACCCACCTCAGGAACCAAACGTGAAATTGGAGGATATTGATGTATCGGAGGAACGAAGGCCGCCGGTAACGGTGGGGAAGGAGACGGAGCAGGAGGAAAAGGTCCGTGTGGAGGAGAAAGTAGCGCCAGCGAGCGTTAATGCTACCCTAAAGAGTAAGAAAAATTATGGGATTCGGTTTATTTGTGCCTGTACAGATCTGTAGGATTAGGAGGTTCTTATTATTGGGTTGTGGGTTTTTTCTTAAATTTTTTCCTTAATGTTAAGTTGTTGAATTATGATGGATTCAAGCTCGAGGAAAACTTAAATATGGGGCCGTCTTCTGATGACGTTTATGGAGTATGCATGTATTTTTTTGAATTTTCTGATTCCTAATTTACCAACAAATACAGTGAATATAATTTGGAAGAGGGGAGGATTAACATGTATGGGTGTTTGTGATATGCTCCAGATAATTCATGTCTTATTGTTTCTTTGGAGCGACATATATGTTGATAATTTTGCAGTGCATTACTATCATGTCTCGGGCATAATTTGTTGTTCGAATAAGTTGACTTTCCTTTGGATGATGTCACTTTATGTTTTTTCGACAGAAGATGAAGATGCTAAAGAGTCCATGGATGAGTACGAGAAGGATGAGCGGTTAGACCTGGAGGATAATGATCCTGAATATGAACCTGAAGAGTATGGTCGTGTAGATTATGATGATAAGGAAATTGAGCAAGATCCTCACGAAGAGGTAGGTGAAGTGGAGGAAGATGATGAAGAATTGGACGTTGGTGAAGAAGAAGGTGATGTGGTTGAGGAAGAAATGGATAGCATTCATGAAGAACTTGAACACGAGGAAGATGACATGCATGCGGAGAAGGAACAAGTTGAGATAGATTATGCAGCAGAAGAAGAAGACCATCACGAGCTATTCAAAGAGAGACGTAAGAGGAAGGAATTTGAAATTTTTGTTGGAGGATTGGATAAGGATGCAACTGAGTCTGATCTTAGGAAGGTTTTCAGTGGAGTTGGGGAGGTTACAGAAGTCAGACTTATGATGAATCCACAAACTAAGAAGAATAAGGGTTTTGCATTCTTGCGTTTTGCGACGGTGGAACAAGCAAAACGAGCTTGTGCTGATCTGAAAAACCCAGTGGTACTTTCCTTAGTTATATGTCTCCCCAAAACTAGTTTTTTTCTCTCTATAAATGTTGGCACTGACAACCCAAATTCTAGGTTTGTGGCAAGCAGTGTGGTGTGACTCCAAGCCAGGACAGTGACACCCTGTTTTTAGGTAACATATGCCGGACATGGACAAAGGAAGCTGTAAGTAGATTGGTTGCTTTTGATAAGTAGTGCATATTTGATTGAGGTAGTTGCTTTATTGGTCCTGATTCCTGACTGCTGTACAATTTTGCTTCCAGTTGAAAGAAAAGTTAAAGCATTATGGTCTTGATAATATTGAAGATTTGACACTGGTTGAAGATAGTAACAGCATGGGATTAAATCGAGGTTTTGCCTTCTTAGAGTTCTCGTCGAGATCTGATGCTATGGATGCTTTTAAGCGTCTTCAGAAGAGGGATGTTGCGTTTGGAGTTGACAGGCCCGCTAAGGTTTCCTTTGCAGATTCCTTCATTGATCCTGGTGATGAGATCATGGCCCAGGTATATATATTTGATATCAATCTTAATAGATATACTTAGTTACTACCTTATACACTCTGTTGACTTTGAATGTGTATTGCAATGTGATGAACAGTTAAATTTCATTTTATTTTGGGGGTTTATCGTTTAGTTTTTTTATTTGTTGCATTAATTTTCTTATGTTTTATTGACTTCATAAACATCATTTAGGTTAAGACTGTGTTTGTGGATGGTCTTTCTGCTTCTTGGGATGAGAAACATGTCAAGGAACTTCTCCACCAGTACGGGGCGATCGAGAAAGTTGAGCTTGCCCGAAATATGCCATCTGCAAGGAGAAAGGATTTTGGGTTTGTCACATTTGATACTCATGATTCAGCAGTAACTTGTGCTAAAAGCATCAACAATGAGGAATTGGGTGAAGGAGATAGCAAGGTGCTTCTCATATGATGATATATTAATTTCCTATATTCTTTTGATAGGCTGTGCTAAATAGTGGTATGTTTCAGGCAAAAGTCAGGGCCAGATTATCGAGACCACTACAGAGAGGCAAAGGAAAACATGTGGCTAGAGGAGATTTTCGACCTGGCAGGGGGTCAAATCACAGTGCTCGGAGTCCGTGGAGCCGTCCACTAGCACGCAGTATACCTGTTCGTGCCCCAAGAGTCCCAGCCCGTCTTCCTCCCGTTGTTGATCGTAGTTTCAGAAGGCCTGTTGCCGTAAGAGAGAGGAGACCAGCTATGGCAGTTCCTCCTCCAAGAGCCAGACCTATTGCTCCCTTGCCGAGGTCCTATGATAGGAGGCCACCTGGTATGCCTTACACCTTGGTTTGTTTGGTCATTTCCATTCTCAGTTGAGTATTACAATAGTCTTGTGCTTGCAGTTCCATCATACCCTAAGAGTGGTTTGAAGAGGGACTATGCTCATACCCATAGGGAGGAACTTCACTCCAGAAGTAGAGCTGCTATAGACTACAGTTCCAGAGCAACTTCAGATAGACGCCCACCCTACAGAGATGATTATCCTCCTCGTCCATCTGGTTACCCTGATTTGCCTAGAGGGGGTGCAGCAAGATCTACTGGGAGAAGACCTTATGTTGATGATGGGTATAACGAAAGATATGAAAGACCGCCTCCATCTTACCATGATGGACGTGGCCGTGAGTATGATTCTATGTCTGGGTCCAAACGTCCATATGCAGCAGTGGTAATTTCTGCACTCTTCTATGTCGTGCTATTGTTAGGTAGCTTCTTTAGTACTGTGCTTTATCGGAAACATTAAGATTGACTTTTGATTGTACGTGGAAGGATGACGTTCCTCCACGCTATACTGAGGTGGGAATGCGCCACTCTCGTGCTCGTTTGGACTACGACCTTGGCAGCAGTGCTTCCCGCTACAATGATGCTTACAGTGATAGGTGAGCTGTGTTGTACGTCTCTGATTCTTTTTCTTAGGAGCTCACATTTTAATTTTCCTTTTTATACATGGATAGTAGGCTTGGGAGGTCAAACATGGGATATGGGGGAGGCCGAAGCTCTCTTTCTAGCCAAGATTCACACGGGCTTTATAGTAGTCGCCAGGGTATGGATTATAGTGGAGGTATGGTATAGATTTCAATTCAAACATGCACTTGTTTAACTTTCTTACTTGTTCTAAGCTTTCAACTAGATTATGGTATTTATGCTCTTCTCCTTGCACAGGCCCTTATGGTGGTGGTGATGTTGGTCGGATGTACTCGTCTAGCTTTGGCAGTGATTATATGTCACGAGGAAATGATGTATGTTTAGAATTGTTTGTCTATTTTTATGGCTTATTGTTGGTTTTTTCCTCGTGATTGTGAAGTTTGATTGTCTATGTGCATTGTAGGTTGGTGGCAGCTCTTACTCATCCGCCTATCCTGGACGGGGTTTAGGTGGTAGCAGCTATATGGGAAGTAGTGGTTCTGGGTCATACTACTAAGGTATGCAACGAGAATTTCTCCTATCAGCATTCATGTTTACATTTATCTTTTGCAGTTCATTTATTTGCTCAATTAGATTGATCTGGTAAGGCAGCTGGTTTGATATTTCGATTGTGGGTGGTTTAAGTCTAATAATGCTACCTGAGGTCCTGAAGCTATAGCTATAGTTTGTGCATCATCTTGACTAAGTGTGGTGCTTGAGGGAATTGGAGCAACGTGATTACCTCAACTTGTGTATGACAGAGGGTGGAGTTGAGAGGATGCAGCTCTAGGATGTGGATGGTCTGAAGATTTAAGTTGATGCTCACAATGGAGATGAAGCATTAGTTGGACATATAAAAGCCTTCATGGTGGAGACTCAAGTACAATTTTAGGTGCTCTGGTGCACTGGACCTTATTTAAGATCTCAGTTGGATAATATGTCATCCTGTTTAATTTTATGCTGTAAGGGCACTGATCCAGAACTATAAGGAGACATCGGGACATCTTCAAGTATGTCATATTTTATAATAATGTGTTTTGAACTGTCACGCTATTGTTTACTGTGAAGACATGGACGAACTTTATCTGTCAAGGGTGTACATTTTGGACAAAAGCTGAGAGTTCTGAGGCTTCTAGTGTTGAAAAGCCATGTGTTGATGTTAATAGGTGTAAGTTATCGGATGAGTAAAGGTGTTGTTATGCTTATAAGGTAATGACGTTCTTCTAGTTTTTCTTATTTTTGGAGGATCAACAGATAATAAATGGAAACGATAAGATGCTGGTTGGTGAAGGTTGACTCAAGTTTTCCCAAAGTTGTATGGTTTTGCATTCATTGGTTATCATCAATGGAGCTACATGTTTTGGAAATAAGAAAAGATACTAGAAACATCATAAATGTGGTCTGAGTAAGCATTTTATATAAGACGACCTTGTGATATGGTAATATTATAACTCAGTTTGGATAGATTCTGGTAATTGTAGCATAAGATGGCCTTGAGATATGGTAAGATTATAAATTACTGTGGATAGTCTTTGGTATTATAGTATGAGATGGCCTTGAGATAGTTTTTGGAGATGGGAGATTATCAATTGAAGTACACTCTAGGTTTGTCTTGTTGGTTGAGTTGTCGGTGCCGCCTGTCATCTCAATTATGTAGTCCTTCAACAATTTGAATTGTGGTGGATATTCAGTAAAACTTGCTGTTGTCTAGCCACACTCGGTAGGGAGGCAATATACAACCCTTACTAGTTGAATTACTACTTGTTTGGATGCATTCTATTCCTTGCAGACATTAGTCCTTGTGCTTTCTCAAGGACCATAGGTGGAATTTAGACAATTATGGATTGTTTTGCTACTGTTTTATTTAAGAAGCACAAGTCAGGCCGAGAGAGTGGAAATCTCAATGGCTGGGCCATGAACAGGGAGTCTTAATTGTGACTTGGTAATGGATTATAATTTAGTGTGTGATAGGCTGATGAATGTGAATAGCTTGTATGAATTGAACTCATAATGATGTTTGATATTGTGCATTTTTGTTGTTGTCTTATGTGTAATCTTGCAATAGTCCTTTTTGAGCAGACAAGGGCAGGTGAAGGTTTTTAGGCCGAGTGTGTAATCGAGATTTTGAAGTACTCCTTGTTTGTTTACGGTAAATCTAAATGTAATCAATTATGTTGGAATGTTGAAGATGTAGGAGACCAGCACCTTACTAAACTGATATGCTTTAGTGTTTGTTTCCTACGCTACATTTTTGTTATTTATACTGTGCTTGAAAATTCATTTCAAATTAAAGAAAAAAGATAGATAGTTGTGAATTTACTTTCCACCGTATTTCCTGTTGTAATACAAGCAATGACACAGTTACGTTGATGGTCTTAGTTGCACTATGTGGTGCGTGTAGATATATTTGTAATAAGATACTTTCTTTGGATCGTCCAGCGACGCAACTTTCTTAATTTTTATGTTGAATAATTTTGAATCCGTAATTGCGGGAGAGAGGTAGTACGCGGTAATTTCATATTCAATAGCCAAATTGCCTTCTTACATAGCAACCTAAAGCTTACAGGACACACACTATAGTATCTACCAATACTAAAAATATATAATATGTAATGAATCTCAGATCAAGTAGAAGAGAAGACTTAGTTTCTCTCGTCTCAATTTATTTCTCAGGCTGGCAGATGCACATGCTGTAACACCCCATTTTCTTTTAAATAAACGCTTTATCTTTTATAAAGTAGCACCAATAATCATGTAGGAAATTCATTTATTCAAATTCAGATGTAACTTTAAAATAAAACTTAAGCAGCGGAAATATAAATAAGATAAGGTTTTATCCAAAACTAAAGTACGAAGAAATGATTAAAAGCAAAGCACGAGTTCGTCATTCGATCTTCCACACGCCTCCGTGCTCATTTTCCTGAAATGAATAGTGAGAGATGAGTATACATAGTACACTCAATGTGGGACATATGCTATGATTATCCAAACTGATATAACCGCGTGACGAATGTAATAAATCACATGACGTTGCCACAAAGGCAACCTATGACATCACCACAAAGGCGGAACATGATAAGTTGTGCACAACCGTGAGGTTAAAATGAAGGATAATTATAAAGTCAATCCAAGAACATACGAAATGTTTAAATGAAGGATGACTAAATAATAAATCCAAGAACACTCACAAGAGGTTAAAATGAAGGATAACTAGATAGCCAATCCAAGAACATTGAAATGTTAAAATGAAGGATGACCACTAGTAAATCCAAGAACCATCTCATAATGAACATGAAATAATACATGTCTATAATCACATTAATAAGGATAATCATAAATCAACAACATAAGTAAGAGTCCACACACCTTGATTCCATTGCAAATGACTTGAACAATAATAAGATAATTTAATATCTTAATCGCCCACACCTAAATATATTCAATACAAATACGAATTTATAAATAACTATTCATACAAATAAAATGCATGATAATTCCATAAGCTATATAGTATTTTCTGATCGAAAATTTCCTAAATACTATCATAGCTGTCGTGCCAATAAGCCCCAAAAACTCGAATCAGATCCTAAATAATTTATACAAATAAAACTATATCTATTGTGCTAATAGGATCAGTTTCGACCTACTGTCCTTTATCTATACGTTTGAGGGACAAAACATACTCTAAAAATTCTAATATTTAACACGTATCTAGGGGACATACGTAGAAATGTCATATAAAAATTTCATGTTATATGGATAAATGAAGACTTCAGAAAATACAGAATACTATCCCCAAAAATCCAAATACGAAAACTGCATCCTCCAACTGAACACACGAACATTTGCATTAAACTGAATTCGTACGAATACATTAAAAATACAAAATAAATATTTTGACGAACCTCTACGAGTGTAGAATATTTAGGAAAAAGAATCAAGTCAAAACCATTTTTGTTGAGTGAGATATAGATGTTTTTCTAAACTCTATCCAGAAAGCATTGTTCTTCGGCAGCATAAAAGTAGAAATTCATAAAAAATATAAATACTTGGCCAAAAATCATGAAACTTTGCAGAGACGTAACAGACATCTTAAAATTCATCTCTAAAATTTTTCTTGAATTTTTCAATTAACAAACGATCATGAATTCGGCCCTGGAACTCACGGCAGAACCTAAATAGCATAACAAAGAAACTTAAACATTTCTTGATGCTTGCATCTCTATCTACACATGCAATTTAATGAAAACACAATTGTACCTGTAGTTTGACTCCTAGAATGGAAGAGTGTAAGATGAAAACCTTGGTTGGATGCTTGAAGATGATATGAGAAAGATGAAGAAGATTGAAGAAGAAAGAAGAGAAAGAGACGTTGGTTTATATAAGCAAAGGAGAAAAAAAAAACGTTTGTCCCCTACTAAAAGAAAAATAAATATTTGTCCCCCATTAAAAGAAAAATAAATGAGACGTTACAATCTCCCCTACTTATAAAATTTTCGTCTTCGAAAATTGAACTTATTTGGTGCTAAGTTGGGGTAACGAGCCAAGATTTCTTCCTCACGCTCCCATGTCGTTTCATCGGGTCCATGCCTAGTCCATTGAACTTTGAGTAAAGGTATTTGTCGGTTTCTTAATATGTGAATTTTTCTATCTAGAATAGCGCTAGGCTCCTCTTCATAAGTGAGATCCTTACCAACTTGAATGTTTTCATGATGAACTACATGACTCGGATCATGTAAGTACTTTCGTAGCATAGCCACATGAAACACATCATGAACAGAAGACAACTCCGGAGGTAGCGCCAAACGATATGCTACATCACCAATACGTTTTAAGATCTCAAATGGACCAATAAAACGGGGCCTTAATTTTCCTTTCTTTCCAAACCTTAACACTCCCTTCATAGGCGCCACCTTGAGAAAAACTTTGTCTCCAACCTCGAAAGATAAATCTCTTCGTCTTCGGTCAGCATAAGACTTTTGTCTATCTTGTGCCACCTTAATCCTTTCTCTAATTTTCGCAACTACTTCCACAGTCTTCTCCACAAGCTCCGGACCCAAAATCTTCCTTTCGCCTACCTCATCCCAATATAATGGCGATCTACATTTTCTCCCATATAACGCCTCAAATGGTGCCATGCCAATGGACGTATGAAAACTGTTGTTGTAAGCAAACTCAACTAAAGGTAGATGCGACTCCCAATTCCCTCCAATATCTAGCACAAAAGACCTCAACATGTCCTCTAAAGTTTGTATAGTTCTTTCTGATTGCCCATCAGTTTGAGGATGGTAAGCAGTTGAAAATTTCAGCTTAGTTCCCATAGCTTTTTGAAAACTATCCCAAAACTTTGAGGTAAATCTCGGGTCTCTATCTGACACTATAGAAACAGGCACTCCATGCAATCTTAAGATCTCCTTAATATATAATTGAGCAAATTGATCCATCGAAAAAGTCATTTTCACGGGAAGGAAATGAGCCGATTTAGTGAGCCTATCAACAATAACCCAAATAACATCATGACCACGAAATGTCTTAGGAAGACTCACAACAAAATCCATTGTAATGTGTTCCCATTTCCACTCTGGTATGTCCAACGAGTTTAGTAATCCCGCCGGTCTTTGATGTTCGGCCTTAACTTGTTGACACGTCATACACCTCTCCACATACTCTGCTACTGACCTCTTCATCCCTCGCCACCAAAATAATTGTCGTAGATCTCGATACATTTTGGTGCTGCCGGGGTGTGCCGTATATGTCGTACAATGTGCTTCATCTAAAATCGCTCTCAGCAACTCTTTATTTTTAGGCACACATATCCTTCCTTCAAACAATAGTGTACCATCTTGAGCTAACGTAAAACTCCCAACATCCTTTCCCACTTCTGCCCTCTTCATCTTTTGTAAGAATCCATCACTCTCTTTGAGCTTCCTTGATTCGATCTCGCAATGTGGGTTGTAGTACCATTGTCGACAAAATAGCCTTTGTAGTATTAGGAGTCACTACTTTAAGGCTCAATCTCTCGGACTCCTTCACCAATGCCTCTTGTTGAGTGATCATCATCGCCATTTGTCCGCTTCTTTTTCGGCTAAGAGCATCAGCTACCACATTAGCCTTTCCTGGATGATAAAGTATTGTGCAATCAAAATCCTTCACAAGCTCCAACCACCGCCTTTGCCTCATGTTAAGCTCTTTTTGTGTGAAGAAGTATTTCAAACTTTGATGATCCGTGAATATCTCGCACTTACTTCCATACAAGTAATGCCTCCAAATTTTTAATGCGTGAACCACAGCTGCTAACTCCAAATCATGAGTAGGGTAATTATGCTCATGTGTCTTCAATCGCCTTGATGCATACGCAATAACTTTTCCATTCTCGCATCAATACACAACCAAAACCTTGTTTTGATGCATCCGTGTAAATGACAAAGTTGTTGGATCCATCGTGTATGGTTAACACAGTGCCGTTGTTAACCTCCTTTTTAATTCTTGAAAACTTTCCTCGCATTTTTCGGACCACTTAAATTCCACTCCCTTCCTCGTTAGTTGTGTCATTGGACCGGCAATTTTTGAAAATCCCTCAATGAATCTACGGTAATACCTAGCGAGCCCAAGAAAACTTCTTACTTCACTAGCATTTGTGGGCGTCTTCCAATTACTTACGGCCTCCACCTTAGAAGGATCAACTTCAATTCCTTGAGCGGTGACAACGTGTCCTAAAAACGTCACTCGATCCAACCAAAACTCACACTTCTTAAACTTGGCATACAATTTCTCCTTTCTCGAGGGTCTCCAACACAATACGGAGATGCTCTTCATGTTGTTTCGCATCCTTTGAATAGATTAAGATATCATCAATGAGTACTATAACGAACTTGTCCAAAAAGGGATGAAATACCCTGTTCATCAAATCCATAAAAACAGCGGGTGCATTGGTCAAACCAAATGGCATTACCACAAATTCGTAGTGACCATACCTTGTTCGAAAAGCCGTTTTCGCTATGTCACTCTCACGAACCTTAAGTTGATGATACCCCGACCTTAAATCAATCTTGGAGAATACCCCCGCTCCCCTTAATTGATCGAAAAGATCTTCTATCCTCGGCAAAGGATATTTATTCTTGATTGTGAGTCGATTTAACTCACGGTAATCTATGCACATTCGCATCGATCCATCCTTCTTCTTAACAAAAAGAACCGGAGCTCCCCAAGGCGATACACTTGGGCGGATATACCCTTGGTTCACAAGTTCTTGTAGTTGCGTCTTCAGTTCTTCTAATTCCTTGGGAGCTAATCTGTAAGGAGACTTTGATATCGGAGCGGCACCGGGCTCTAAATCAATTGTGAATTCCACTTGCCTATTAGGTGGAATTCCAGGCAGTTCTTTGGGAAACACGTCGAGATAATGTTGTACGACCGGTACCTTTTCAATTGTTGGATCTTCCATCTTTTCCGCTACAATGTTCTCCAAATATCCTTGACAATCATCTCTCTTCAACATCTTCACAATCTTCATCGCCGATAAAACCATAGGTGCATTTCCAATCCTCGTTCCATGAAATATAAGTTCTTTTTCTCCCGGCTGTTGAAACACGATCTTCCTCTCGTGACAGTTGATCAACGCGTAATTACGGCTCAACCAATCCATGCCCAAGATAATGCCAAAATCCCGCATTTCTAAGCGGTATAAATCAGCTACTAATTCTTTCTCCCCAAGGTTCAACTTGAAGCTTCGAGCTACTTGATTAGTTCTAATAAATTTTCCCGAAGGAATACTTACATTCAACATGAAGTTTTCGTTCTCACAACCGATGTCTTTCTCATCACACAACTTAGCAGAAATAAAGGAATGTGATGCTCCAGAATCAAATAACACAACGATAGGAGTACCAAAGATTAATAAGCGTACCCGTCATGGCGTCATGATCTTCGGTATCCTCCACCCGAGCTATGGAGAAGAATTGTGCATTTCCCCTCCTTTCCGGTTGTGCGTTTCCTCCTGCATTAGGCCTATTATTTCCTTGACCACCCCTACGATCGGTCATTGTCGCGCATGATCCATTACCTCCTCGTTTAGGACACTGATTAGCAGTGTGTCCCTTTTCATGGCAATAAAAACAAGCTCCCATACCCAATAAACATTTTCCATAATGATGTTTCCCACATTGGGAACATTGTGGTTTTGCCTCCGTTGGTCTCGATCCACTTCCTCCCTCAAACCTCTCTTTCTTGAGCGGAAGATTCGGTTTGCTGCTCATCATGGGCACTTTTCTTTTGCCATTGTTATTCGCTTGCTGCATGGTAGTCTTATTCAAATTTAGGTTGGTAGCAATGTCAGCAGCTTTCTTCACGACCCTTCTATAGCTGGCAATGTCGCAAACAGATAAAATCCCTTTTAACTCTTCTCGAAGTCCCCATTTAAATTTTATTATCTTCTTTTCCTCAGTATCCACCAGATGGGGTGCGTATCTTGACAGCCGACTAAATTTCTTTTCATACTCCGCCACGGTAGAGGTCCCTTAGCTTAGCATGAAAAACTCCATCTGCTTATTCATTTTGAACTCCATGGTAAAGTATTCTTCCAAAACCATGTCTTGAAATGTCGCCCAAGTCAAGCCTGCCTTTTCTTGGTCATTCATGGTTGCGATAACATCGTTCCACCAACGGCCAGCATCTTCAATCAGCTGGAAGACAGCGCAATCTACCTTCTGCTCCTCTGTGCACTCGATGTGTCTGAAGCATCGACTAAGTGCTTCTAGCCAATTTTCAACAGCTTCTGGTTCTTCGCGACCATTTAATTGCGGAGGGTTATAACTCCGAAAATCTCTCAATACGGAGCTGGTAGGAACTCTCGGTGTCTCCGTGTTTCTTTGAGTCATAAAATCTTGGAAGGCGCCGAAGAAATCGCCCATGGACCTCTGATTTATTGTTATAGTTTGTTCCCTCTCCCTTCGATTATTGGTAGCAGGAGTTTGGTACCTCTGGCTTCAATTATTAATAGGTGGAGTTTGATTCCTCACCATTTGCGGGTTCCTTCTTACGCTTCCAGTTCGGGGCCTTCTTGGAATGTTCATCATCCTAAAATAGGGAAAGCTTCAAGTTTTACTATTTACACTAATTCTGCGACTAAGTTCATATAGAAATAAGGCAGTCAATCAAATTGTTCGAAATATAACTAATATCAAGGAATCTAAAACTTACCTTAGAGCTGGAGCGTGTAGCGATCGAATGACTCTTGAAATATTATAGATGGAAAACATTTGTAGACATAAAAATAATTTTTTTCGAGTCTACAGGAAGGTAAACCCGCTCTGATACCACTTGTAACACCCCATTTTCTTTTAAATAAACGCTTTATCTTTTATAAAGTAGCACCAATAATCATGTAGGAAATTCATTTATTCAAATCCAGATGTAACTTTAAAATAAAACTTAAGCAGCGGAAATATAAATAAGATAAGGTTTTATCCAAAACTAGAGTACGAAGAAATGACTAAAAGCAAAGCACGAGTTCGTCATTCGATCTTCCACACGCCTCCGTGCTCATTTTCCTGAAATGAATAGTGAGGGATGAGTATACATAGTACACTCAATGTGGGACATATGCTATGATTATCCAAACTGATATAACCGCGTGACGAATGTAATAAATCACATGACGTTGCCACAAAGGCAACCTATGACATCACCACAAAGGCGGAACATGATAAGTTGTGCACAACCGTGAGGTTAAAATGAAGGATAATTATAAAGTCAATCCAAGAACATACGAAATGTTTAAATGAAGGATGACTAAATAATAAATCCAAGAACACTCACAAGAGGTTAAAATGAAGGATAACTAGATAGCCAATCCAAGAACATTGAAATGTTAAAATGAAGGATGACCACTAGTAAATCCAAGAACCATCTCATAATGAACATGAAATAATACATGTCTATAATCACATTAATAAGGATAATCATAAATCAACAGCATAAGTAAGAGTCCACACACCTTGATTCCATTGCAAATGACTTGAACAATAATAAGATAATTTAATAACTTAATCGCCCACACCTAAATATATTAAATACAAATACGAATTTATAAATAACTATTCATACAAATAAAATGCATGATAATTCCATAAGCTATATAATATTTTCTGATCGAAAATTTCCTAAATACTATCATAGCTGTCGTGCCAATAAGCCCCAAAAACTCGAATCAGATCCTAAATAATTTATACAAATAAAACTATATCTATTGTGCTAATAGGATCAGTTTCGACCTACTGTCCTTTATCTATACGTTTGAGGGACAAAACATACTCTAAAAATTCTAATATTTAACACGTATCTAGGGGACATACGTAGAAATGTCATATAAAAATTTCATGTTATATGGATAAATGAAGACTTCAGAAAATACAGAATACTATCCCCAAAAATCCAAATACGAAAACTGCATCCTCCAACTGAACACACGAACATTTGCATTAAACTGAATTCGTACGAATACATTAAAAATACAAAATAAATATTTTGACGAACCTCTACGAGTGTAGAATATTTAGGAAAAAGAATCAAGTCAAAACCATTTTTGTGGAGTGAGATATAGATGTTTTTCTAAACTCTATCCAGAAAGCATTGTTCTTCGGCAGCATAAAAGTAGAAATTCATAAAAAATATAAATACTTGGCCAAAAATCATGAAACTTTGCAGAGACGTAACAGACATCTTAAAATTCATCTCTAAAATTTTTCTTGAATTTTTCAATTAACAAACGATCATGAATTCGGCCCTGGAACTCACGGCAGAACCTAAATAGCATAACAAAGAAACTTAAACATTTCTTGATGCTTGCATCTCTATCTACACATGCAATTTAATGAAAACACAATTGTACCTGTAGTTTGACTCCTAGAATGGAAGAGTGTAAGATGAAAACCTTGGTTGGATGCTTGAAGATGATATGAGAAAGATGAAGAAGAAAGAAGAGAAAGAGACGTTGGTTTATATAAGCAAAGGAGAAAAAAAAAACGTTTGTCCCCTACTAAAAGAAAAATAAATATTTGTCCCCCATTAAAAGAAAAATAAATGAGACGTTACACATGCAACTGTAAAGATATATGTATATGTATTTACATGATTGCACATGCATTCTGTTCCCTTCCCGGATTGAGAAACAACTCTCAAATCAACTCCACCACAACCAACTCTCACCTCTCTCTCCTCTTTCCATATTTGTCTCACTAACACAAATTTGCAGACATCTACATAACTATAAGCTATCAAGCAACAACAATTAAGCACAATTGCCAACAATGTAAACAAGAAGTGAACAATCAAACTGTACATTCCAATGGACTAATATCCAGATAATCCCCACAAGCATGACACCAACAACAACAGAAGCAATAAGGCCAAAAATGCGAAAGGAAATATAACTAACTTACCAACCTATATACAGTGAAAAAGGACCAATAATCTTAAACAGCGAGCTGCTGTTGATGAGATGAGTCGTCCTCATTGAAACACAGATGCAGTAGCTTTGCTGATCTTGCAGTATACAATGTAGACGATTCTTCGGCAATGTTGAGATGCGGCTGCACCATCATTTCCCTCTGCAAATACGAGCAATATGTGTGGAACGTTGTTGGAGTTACGTTCAAGTGAAACCCCAATCCGAATAGAAAATCAACTTCTAGAAAGTTCATCTCTGTTGTGCTGATCCCTCCAACCTTAGCATAATAGGCATTGTTGTAATACCTGAATGTGAAAATCAGATCATGATCACTGATTTCTCAGCAGCAAAAAATGGTGATTAACTGAAATTTGTTGAATTGTATGTAGCTTTCAGTTAGACCCTCAGCCCCCAATTATTGTCTGATATTTTTATTCAAATAATGAAATTATGATGAATTATATCTGGACCTAACTTGTTATCCAAGAGATTAAGACAGAAGCGGTTGGTAATTGGGATAATCAACATAAAGTAAAACCCTAACCGCAGCTAATGATTAACAAATTCAATTTCCAAATTCTCCGCCGACCAATTTCAAAATTCAAAATTCAAAAACAGAGGAGAAGGAGAAATCACGGAGAGAGAATACTGACATGTCGTCCATGAATTTGGCTGAGAGCATGACGCTGGTGATGAGGAGTCGGTGAACATTGAAGGAATTGATGGGGAGAGAAAGGTGGCGCTGCGTGAAACGGTCGAGGTAGACGTAGGCGACAATGTAGCACGAAGGACTGCAGTTCGCGTACTTGAAAATCCGGTCGAGGTAGCTCTGGATCGAGATCGTCGGCCTCGTGAGGCCTTGGAACACCGAGATCTTCTGCGCGTCTAACGACGGATTCAGATCGTTCGACTCCGCGACGCGCTGGAGGAGGGAGGAGAGGAACTCGATCAGCTTCGGCATCACGTTTGGCCTCTCTAGCTCTGCCATTTTTCTATCCTCTCTCTCTCCCCCCTTGTCTCTCCTTCTGTCTGTTTAAGATGGTGATGGTGAGAGAGATATAAGAGCTGCCTTCTTTTTTTCTTGCTTTATAATTTCTTTTAAAAGTTGATCACACTGGTCGTTAGTTTGGCAGGTAGTGAAAGTTTACGGAAATGCCCTTTTAAGTTTCTGCTGTCGATGAATATACGCCGCTTGCAGATATAGGATCGAATAGGAAGATAAATAGGTGTAAGGTGTGACGGTGAGGTGCATGAAATTTGTATGGAGTTCACTAATTTATAGTTTTATTAATGTAATTGTCATGAATATATGACGAGAAAGAGTACGGTGGGTTTTTATTGTATAATAACCATTTTCATAATAATATTATTAATATAGTTAATGAAATTATACAATTGCCCTTCACTTTTTCTATTTTTTTGGAATGCCTTTAGCGTATTCAAGAAAATAACTATTCTACAAATAAGTTGGAAATCTATGTCAAAAGTCTCAATCATAAGTCAGAAGTCTCAATCATAAAGTCATGATCATAGACTAAAAATATCGTTTGCGAAGTTACAATCGAATCTCTATCTTAAAAAAATTTCAACAGATCTAAATCACTTTTCAATACTTTTGGTGGTAAATTCATTTATTTCAACCTTAAATTATAATGTAGATTTTTTGTAAGAAGAATAAATCCTAAATAACTATAAAGTATAAATACATGCTACCATTATTTACTCAAAAATCTAAATGGCCAAAATAAAGATAATTTTATTGTTTTTTAAATATAAATAATGGAAAAGGGCAAGACATGCAATTTAGATCTTGATCATATGCGGTGTGAGTGATGAGCCAAAAAAGTGGCGCAATTGTGGAATAGCATATACTAATCATGTGATTATAAATCTTTTCATGTGTGATGATTCTTGATGCACTAATACAATCACTCTTCACTACATTTCTCCATCATTTATTGTTTTATTTTTCTCTTCTTGCCACAATACATTTTTGTACTATTAAAATAATTATTGGTTGTCGAATTTTTATATTGAGTTAGATCGGCACCCGAATCTCCACAAATCTTTGGTTGCCATCCAAAGATCTCATCAAGTATATAATAATTATAGTACCCCATCCGTCCCATATTCTTATCTTACTTTTATTTTTTAGCGGTTTCATATTGTCCTATTTTTAAAAATAGATTATATATATATATTTTATTAGTGGGTCTTACAATTTTATACATAATTAATAATCCTTCTAAATCACCGCTTCGAAAACAAATGAGAAAAAAATTATGAGACGGATGAAGTAATATATACGAAGTATTATACGAAAAAACACATGTTTTCTCTCTGAATTTTGCTAACCAAAACCGAAGGTTTAAAATTAGGTGTCTCATCGCCTCATCGTGTTATATGTCGAGTAAACAATTTTGGAGAGCAATATTTACAATTTTCGATTAGTTTTGATTTTATTAAGGTAGCCTTAAGAAAGAGAATATTAGCATGATCTTTCATATATCGTAACATATGTCTGGACAAGATTATTATGTGACAAGATTTAGTGTTAAAACTAGACAACTAGACGTGACACAATTGTCGGCACAAATACATACGGGGGCGGATCCGGGGATTTTTGGTTAGGGGGGCGAAATTTATCGGTGCATGATACTTTCGGGGTTCGGGGCGGAGCCCCGAGAAAAATTTTTAGGACATTTTTCTACGTAAGTCTAATTATACTTACTCTTTTTGGCTTATTTAAGAGATTATATTCTTCTTTCATAAATAATTGCTATATTCTTCATATTTATTCGAAAAATATCGTACACAATCTTATTTTGTCAGTCTAAATTTAGTTGGGAGAAAATTATGAAGATTAACAATATCTAGCTTAGGAGTTAATTAAGTATTTAAATGATAGTTTATTTACACTTGCTAATTTTATATCAATCAAGTAATTAAAAAAAATGAAACATAATATATTAATTGCATAAAGTTATATATGTAACTCTATTAAAATAGATGTATAGAACTCTAAATTAAACATTGCCACTAAAATAAGTTACACTTAATATACTTTTTTAAAATATTTTTAGAAGTTCGTAGTCACATTAACACTAATTCTTCATTGTTACTTTAGTTTAGGATAATAAATTTAAAAATTTCGGGGGGGCGAATTCGAAAAATTACGTGGGACAAACATATAAATTACTCGAAATAAACGAAAATTCGTAGTAATGCACGAAAATTCGGGGGGGCGGTCGCACCCACCCGCCCCCCCTTGGATCCGCCCATGAATACATAGAATCATGCACAAGAAAAAAACAAATTCATGGGTGTTACTGGTAATATTGCTAGGCTTTTTTCTATGCATCATAAATGCCAAGTTTTTAACGAACAAAAATACAATTACTCAATTCAAAATATACGAGAATCCAAATAATAGTAATATTTTTTTTTTTGGATGATGAGGGTAACCCGCAGCCGCTACCGAAGTGCGCAATGAGTAAACCCCGCTTCTGTACAATAGCCTTCAAACCACACCGGAGAGTTCAACCACCCTATTCTAACCATAGGTGATATCAGTACAATAGCCTACAAACCACACAGCTAACCATAGGTGACATGCAACACATAGCGATTCCAGTGGAATTTAAATCCATGATCTATCGATCCCGAACCACCTACCTCCACCATTTCGCCATTCCAAGGGAACATTGTAAAAATATTTTGATTTTTAATGGTAATGGTTAAGAAAAGTAAACAATTCCAGTTGTGAATTTGCTTCAATTGTGAATTTGTGAGTAGTAGCATGCTGTCAGATGTACAGTTGTGCCCTCTCTGTCCTCCTCTGCTACCGCGTCTCAAGTACTATTACTACAATACTAATTAATAATATAAAGTAAGATATTTTCTTTTATTTTAATTTTAAAAAATACGAAATCTCATTTGTTTTAGTATGAAAGTCTTGCTTCGTAATACTGAAAAAATAGTTCTATGATAAAACACAAAAACATTTACTTTCATTATTTCATACACGAAATAGCTAAATGGATTAAAACATACCTAATGTTTTCATTTTTCAGACATGATGTTGTACAAATTTAGATTATGTTTGAGACGAGATAAAATAAAAATATGCACAAAATGATACAATATAGACAGAAAAAATCGAAGATCGTCATGAAATTCAGGTTCGAGAAATATTCAAAAATCGTGTAAAAAGTACATATACCAAATGGAACTTTTGTAAAGAGTGGAATAGGACCGGACTAAAGCTATTAAATGAAAATAATTGACCTAAATTGCATAATAATAAAAAACCTCTCAGTAGCTAATTTCATAATTCGACTAATATTGAATATTATTATGAAAGTGATTATTTCATTAAACTAGCAATTTAAGAGCGTATCCTAAAATCTTGTATCACAAGATAGTGAATGGTCTGTGATCCAATAAAAAAGAAAAAGAAGAAGACTATTTTCACACAAATTTCAAAACTCATATTTGATTCTCAAGGAGCAGAAGCTATTACAAAATTTACCAAAATATAAACTTCAAATGCAGCTGAATCCTCACAAACTCTCCTGCAGTTGGTTTAGAAGCACATAATCACCATCATCTTCTCCATCACTATCTGCTCTCTCAGGGGCACTCTCTGTAATTATCCAATCGCGCAGCGAGGGCAAATTTGACAAGTATCCTACATCTTCAAAACACCCAACTTGTCTCAACACCTCCAATAAGGCATCCTTAGTTTCAATCTCACCTCTTTGCTCACAAAAATCAAGAATTGCAGACACATTGCTTGGTTTAGGCTTCCAATACTTAGACCCTCCCGTTGAAGCAGCATTCCGAAAGCAAGACAAGGCTTCATCAATTCTTGAATTCTGGATATGAATTTCTGAAATAATCTCCCAAGTCATTGAATTAGGCTTCCCTCCCGAATCAACCACTTGCTTGAAAAACGCCTCCGCCTTCCCAAAAAGCCCCTTTTTGACATATGAACTCAAGAGAAGATTTCCCACTCTAGGGTCATACACAGTTCTCATGGAGAGCCATTTGTCGTAAACCTCCTCAGCAGCCTCAATATCATCCATTCTAACTAGAGCAGAGATCATAGTATGGAAACCCACGTTCGGGATATTAGCAAACGAAGCCTTGTAGCTGCTCCAAACTCGATAAACATCCTCTTTCCTACCAGTGCTCCCATATAGACTCATGAGATAGTGATATGGCATACGGTCCCGACCATTCATTCTACTCTCAAGCTTCCTTAGAGATTCCACAGCCTTATCAAAGTGCCCAAACTTGATATACATTGTTGCCAATGTGCTAAAAGTAGTCCAATTGGGATTGACCGTCGTGCCTAGCTCCATACGGTTGAATACTTGCTCCATTTGGTCTATTGATCCTTCATTTCCACAAGATGAGAGCCAAATGTTGTATGTGTAAACATCTAATCCTATGTTCTTCTCCTTCATTTCGGATATCACAGGCTCAATCTTTCTGTATTCTTTGTGATTCATGTAGAGAGTCATCATCACATTGTATGGAAGTGAATGGCTAGCATAGCCTCTATTCCTAATCTTATCCATCAGAGATTCGGCCTTCTCTCTCATGTTAGCGCGGACATAAGCGTTCAAAAGGGAGCCATAAATTCTCTTATCTTTCAAACCTTCTGGAAGCTTCTGAAAGTATTGCTCAGCACTTGAAATGCCATGCACTTTAGCAATCAGGTCTAGCTGAATAGCAGTGTCACTTGTGGTTATTCGGTACGTCTCTGCTCTATTGTTCATCCAGTTATAAACCTACAAAGAGCAGAAAATCTTGAAGAAACTAGAATAGCAGGACATATAAATGACTAGATAGTGTAGCTAGAATAGCTCGTAAGTTACACCGATAACCTATGAAGAACAAACCTAGCAACCAAATCAAAGTTACGCCCTCAAATCACAAGGGACGACCAAGAGAACAATCTCCTAATCCTACTCTTAACGCCAAACAAGCACAAATCAGGGTAAAGGAGAATTTAAAGAGGATGAAGTATTAGATATCGCCCTATAATAGTTTTCGGTTTTCTTGATAAAGTCAATCAATTCTAAGTCCCATTAGCCCCAAAATTGGATTCTTTACACAGCAACAGAATAAAAAAGTGAGCAGCTTTGTGTTGAAGCAGAACTCTCGGAAGCATAAAATTACTCAAAAACTAAGCCAACTAGAACAACACTAAAACAGCAAATCCAACAGAGTCACCCACTGATTTGAAAACTCACCGGTTTTGTCAGTAGAAAATCAAATATAGAAGAACCAGAATGATCCAATATAGAAGCAGGACAGATAAAAAGGAATTTAAACAAAGGCCACACGCGCCCCACTACCTCAAGAGCCTTGGTAGCGTCTGGACTTCCTGAGCTCCTTCACAACTCTGGAAAGCTCCCATTTGGTGAGCCTCTTCCCCTCATTTTCGGTCTGATTCAACACGGAAGCAGCTCCCACATCCAAATTCGCGCTATCCAACGTCGATAATTTCCTGTATATAATGTTCCATTTCAGCGACGGCCTCCGCTCGCAATCGACAGTTCCGTAGCTGTAAACGTCAGATATTGACGAGCACGTGAAGAACGCCGTGTTATTCTGGGATTTATAGGAGGTAGAAAAATTGGATTGTTTGAGAAAAAAGGTAGAATTTTGCAGAAGCCCAGACGAGAATGAGAGGGAACTTGAAATTTGCCAATAAGTGTAGCTTTTCTGGTGATGATTCGGGGGTACAATTTGGGTAGTAGGTTGGAGTAATATGTTCCCACTTCAGGATTAGGGTTTATGCTGAGAGTGGAAATAAGAGGATTTCAAATTTGGGTTTTCAGAACAAATATTTTCTTCTTCCTTTTCTTTTGGCTTGTAGCTGTAGTGAGATAAGGCGCTGCTTTTTTCTTACCTGCACCTGCTATTAATGCTGAGAGTGGAAATAAGAGAATTTAATTGAGGCTACCTAATTGACCGTAAAGAATTCGGAATTATTTTTGATACTGGTTAATCCGTAATCATATATTGTGATTCTTTAGCTTTTAGCTTTAGAATTTAAAAAAGAGGCATTTGATGTTATACTCAAGATGCTAAAGTCAAACACAAATCTACCCATCTCTTATATTTAACTATACTATATACTCAACATTACTAAAATATCCCTACTTTTTCAATAAATTTAATCTTTTTTCAATGATTGCCAGATGTTTTTATAATTTTCCGAGCAACAAATGATTGATTTTTGTTAAAAAAATAAGTAGCTCGAAAATATCGTTGTCCGAGCAAAGGGTCCGATCACGGTCCGACCGGAGGGTCTGACCATGGTCCGACCGATCGGACACTGACCGATAATGATCGGACACATCCCTATCAAGTGTCCGATCACATCTCCATTGCAAGGGTCCGACCGGTCGGACACATCCTAGAGACGGTCCGATCGGTCGGCACAATGCCGATAGGGCAGTTGCCCAATCATGTCATGTGATTTGTCCGATCGGTCGGACACATCCCCAGAACGGTCCGACCGATCGGACATACTTTATTGAGAATATAAATGTGTCAGTGTGCCCTATCACCTTTTTCAGTGTGCCCTATCACGTGTCCGACCGATAGGGCACACTATGTCATGTATAAATACATAACAGTGCCCTATCACATTTTTGCATGTGCCCTATCACATTTTTGCATGTGCCCTATCATGTGTCCGACCGATAAGGTACTATCACCTTTTGCAGTGTGCGTGCCCTATCATGTGTCCGACCGATAGGGCACTCGTGAATAAATTCATCAGTGTGCCCTATCAACTTTTGACAGTGTGCCCTATCACATGTCCGACCGATAGGGCACACTTTCACGTGAATAAATTCCGCAGTTTGACCGATAGAGCACAGTTTCTCGTCAATAAATTCATTAGAATTCGTCTCATCACTTCTTCATTCTTCATTTTTTCATCACTTCTTCATTTTTCTCATCACTTCTCTATTGCTACCATCGTCCTTCATTTCCACCACCAAAGCAAGAAAAAAATATGGAGAATGATTGGAAACAATTTATTGTCAATTTTAACGGAGTTTTCGATAGTGAATTGAAATATGTTGGCGGCCAAGAGACAATGGTTTGGATTCCGGCAAACAATATTTGTCTTGTAGTACTACGACAATATATTCAATATGCTCTCGATGCATATTCACTTCCGCCCGACTACCACATCTATTATACTGCAGAGTCTCGTAAAAGTCATAGAACGATCAAGGCCGTTATCGGGAGTGATCTTGATCTACAACGTATTTGTCTTCTAGACGTAGAGCCTGTAGTATATTTGGTGCACCCCAATAATACCGGCGTAGTAAATCGTGAAGCTCGAAACTCAACATTCGTTGAGTCGTATCAATTCGGAGGTGATAACCAGTTTGAAGGGTCCGACAGTGGAAGCAACCCATGTGGGAGTCGAAGCAACCTCGGTGGAAGTGGTCAGGAAGAGGAGACCCATGTCGAAACAGATGAAGATGAAGAAGCTTATCTCGACACTTCATCTGAGGATGAAGATGAAGGTATTCATGAAGCATTGATCAATTGTTCGTTTGGTGACTTTGTTGCATGGATCCGACGAGAGGGCGGCGTCAACCAACTCATGTCAATGCTTCTTCCAATCACTCGTCCAAATACCGATGACGAAATATTATACAGCAACATGGAAGCAACAAGTAATTTGATCATTCCAATTATACCTCTCTTATATTGGATGGTGATTTGCGGCAATGAGCTATTTTCTGGGAGAAAGATGAATTGTATGCTATGGTCGCACTGTGACATATGGAACATGGAGTGGATTTCATGTGCCGACGTTCGTGCACAAAACGACTCGAATACATATGCAAGCATAATGAGACGTGTCCATATTTTCTTCGTGCTGCTTGTAGGGCCACGAAAATTTGGGAGGTGACCGTATACAACCCCGAGCACACACCGCAACCACGACTGCCCGGCATAGGATCGAGAAATGTGCGGGCAAAGGCCGTAGCCGCCTATATTGCGCAGAGAATGCACCGTCAAGGCAGATACCGAAACCCGCCGATATTCAAGCCGATCTTTTGGATAGGTTTGGAATCCAAGCGAGTTATAGTGTGGCGCTGCGAGCACATAATGCTGCGATATCAATGATTTACGGTGGCCATGCAGAGTCATATAAAAATCTTTCGAAATATTTGCATTTGCTCCGTATGCAAAATCCAGGCTCTTTGACCGATCTAGATGTCGGTCCTGATGGTGATTTTCGACATCTATTTTTTATACTTGGTGTTTGCCGAAGTCCTTGGTTATTCCAGCTTAGAAACGTGATTGCGGTTGACGGGACACACCTGAAGGGGAGGAATAAGGGAATACTATTTGTCGTTGTTGGTATTGATGCTAACGAACAAATATTCCCACTTGCTTTTGGTGTTGGTCCGATTGAAAATGATATTTCGTGGAAGTGGTTTCTAACTCGGCTCCGAGCAGCACTCTCCTCCACTAGTGATCTATTAATTGTATCAGATCAACACAAAAGTATAGCCAACGCGGTAAGAGATGTTTATCCGGAAGCACACCACGACCTTTGCTGCTACCACATCGCAAATAAGATTGCTCGATATGGTAAGTGGACCGTGCAGATGTTCCACGAGGCAGCATACGCATATCGAACATCAGTCTTCAATCGCGCGTTGAACGCGATACGAGAGGCACAGCCCGCAGCGTACGAGAAGTTGATGGAGATCGGTCCCGAGAAGTGGGCTAGATCACAATGTCCTACCCGACGTTACAGTATGTTAACATCCAACCTGGCTGAATCTATTAACTCTCGACTTCTGGCTGCAAGACGTCTGCTAATATGTGCTATGATCGAGGCAATCCGACATCTGCTCGAAAAGTGGTTTGATGCTCGTAGACAAAAGGCTCATGCGAGGACTGATATTTTGACTGAAGCTGCAGATATGAGAATGAAAAATGAAAGAGATGCAGCACTCAGGTATGTTGTTACATCCGTGACTGCTGACTCATTTAAAGTGGACACTGAAAAAAGACAGTGGAGAGTTGATCTGAGCAGTCACTCATGTGAATGTGGAGTATGGCAACTGGACGAGATCCCATGTAAGCATGCAATTGCAGTTTTATACAACCGCCGTGAGAATTTATATGATCACATCAATTACTTCTATCGGACGGAAATATGGAGGGAGATATATGCGGGTGTGGTGAATCCTTTACCTCCACGGGACGAGTAGGGTGTCCCAGCAGAGATTGATGCGATGGTGGTACTACCGCCAATTATCACGCGTCAAGCAGGACGACCGAGGAATAGCCGACGAAGATCCGCTCTAGAGGCTGGTACCTCTAGCAGCAGACCTCGTGCGCCGAAGAAGTGTAGCATTTGCGGGGAACAAGGTCACACAAGGCGTAAGTGTCCGTCGCCGTCAAATAATGAATAATCTAGTCTAGTGTTAATAATTATGTACGTTATATTTCATATGGTCCAATATTATTTTCGTAATCTATGTATCATCTAAATCGAGAACGAAAAAAAAAGGTCCGACCGATCGGACTGCTCTACCGACAGAGGTCCGACCGGTCCGATCGTGCCGACCGGTCGGACAGTCTGATCGAGAACGGTCCTACCGGTCGGACTGATTAAAATTTAAAATATTAAAATGCAACGGGAACCGTGCCGAGACCCTAAAAACCCTGAATCCAAACCCCAAATACTATTCATCTAAACCCTCAAAAATCCTAAATCCAAACCCCAAACACTATTCATGTAAACCCCAAAAAGTCGGATTCGAGTGACGAAAAGTGATATACGAAGGGGATATCGAGAATTTCATGAATAACTTTGAAATATAATGCGAGTGACATATAATTAAAGAAAAAATAAAATACGACCTCTTCACCTATTTCGAAAAAAGAGTTCGTTTTTCATAAAGAGTGATAAATACTTCTATGATTCAAGAAGGATTCATATTTAATTTTGTAAATGTATAGTTATATTATAAAGTATTTCATAATATTATCCTCAAATAATTATTATAAACTTTTTAATACAAAGTTTATAATTTTTAGAGTATTTATTTGAATTATATCATATGATTTTAAGTATTATTTCAAACAAATGTAAGTCTTATTAGACCATTTCATATTATTAGTTTGAGTATTTCGAAATTTTGAGAGTATGATTTTGAGAGTATAATTTTGATAGTATAATTATTTTAATTTTGAGAGTATAATTATTTTAATTTTTATAGTATTATTTTGAGAGTATAATTTTTTAAAGTATTATTATTATGGTCCGACCGATCGGACCATTTCGAAAACGGTCCTACCTTGAAAAAATGGAGAAAAAATATTCAACAGAAGCTTATGAAAAAATAGAATATTTTCGTGAAAATATTTAGATATGAAATGTACTTACAAAGACATCGGAGTTCGCTATGACTGTGTGTCGGGCATCTGGAGTCACAGGTAGGTTGCCTTGAACTAGCCTGACCCGCAGTGACTGGATGTAGCAGTTTATCATCTGACAATCCATATTATAAGTCGGATTCTTCAAATTATTGAACCATTCTCGGTCCAATGGAAAACCATCTGGACGTCGAAAGGCCAAGCTTTCACTCATCAAATACTGCTCGAAAGTCTCAGCCAACGTGGTACTCGGCTCAAACATATCCTACAAACGAAAATTCTTAAATTAATTAACGAATTTGGATCATTCAAGAAAATTAGTCTAGAATTTTCTTACCAACTCGCCGCGAGTCAAACCCAAATCTAAGTTGTAGCTGTTCGCTTCCACATCCATAGCCTCCACCTCCTGATCTTGAGTTGATGGATCCCTCCCCCATACATCAAAGGGTTGTGGTGCGGGCTCGTCCCATCGGGGCCATTGGGTCGCCTGAGCGTGCCAGCTATAACCACTGTTAAATGGCCTAGGCTACTCCTCCTGCTCTGAAGATGATGAATACTGTCTGGACCTCCTAGGTCTTTGAAGCAGCTCCTCCCACGTACTCACTAGCTCCTGACTCAGGGTCCGATGATAATCATCAATCCTATTCATCATAGCTTGCTCGCACCTTTCAAAATTCTCTTAAATAGATCGACTGATCATGGCCTCTATTCTTGGATCCAGACTCGTAGATGTCTCACCACCTGCTAATAATTATCAAAGAAGGGGACGATTATTAAAGGGGGAATTGACTAGATATTTTTCACTTATTCTTAAAATCTTACCAGATGCATCTCTCGCTGCTGATGATGATGCTTGTGTACGACAGACTCGCCTCTGAACCCTCCGACTGTCTACGACAGTGTGCTCCTCCTCCTCCTCCTCCTCCTCCTCCTCCTCCTGCACCTCATCCTCACCTACAACTCGTCTGCCCGTACTACGTCTGCTACCAGTAGCCTCGGTGCGCCTGAACAAGATACGCTGTCCATCTTGATCATACTGCGCCGGCTGTAGGGCGTTCAAGGGCACAGGAAAGTGTATCCCAAATGGACTACTACCGACTGCACTATGCCAATATGGAGACCTCTCCTCAAGCTCGTTCGGTTCTAACACTTCAAACACTACCGAGTCTCTCATCTGAAATACATAATATTTGCGCATTAAATATTAATATGAATATCCATAACATATTTATTGTAATTAATAATAAAAAAATATTACCTGGCGCTTAAAAAACCCGGCTATACCACGCTGATTGGCGTCAGTAAACGACCACCGTATATAACGAGGCAAAGCATCAGGATGTAGACAGGTCGCACAACGAGATCCAAAACTAGGAATGGCCTCATATGCCCACACCTTTATTACAACATAAATATATCGAGTTAGTTAAACCAATAAAAAATAATAAATTGGTAATAATTAAGTTGTGAACAAATACTATACCTGTAGTGCTCAAATTGGCCCGTATAGATTATACTTTGATCCTACGAGGTCCAGAGAATTTGGTACGTAACTGAGGTAGTGCAACATGGCCTCGTAGGTAAAAGCACCCCATGGGAACGTATTCCATTGGTCGATATCATCAGCCAATACCCATATTCATGTATCAATCTTCTTAGAATCTACAGGAGCATAGAACCAGAAGAAAAGAACCAAAATATTCGACAACTTAATCAAGTCGTCATCTGAAATACAACCGGGCTGATATGTACCAAACCAGCTTAACAATTCCCTTGCTTCAATTGGTTTCCCACCATTGAACCTGCCGTAGATCTCAAACTGAGTAGGCTGATAAGATGCTCCCATGTCGAAACGACACTCGCCGAACATCAGCCCAGTGACCAATGCGAACTCCGGATGAGAGAAACGGATGTTCTGACCAACATAATTAAACCAAACCTCCGAAGGTCTAACCGAGACCTCATAGCACAATAGCTGATGAAGAGCCCGCAAAACATTCTTGCCATCTGGCCAACCCACTATGCTCCCGAACTGACCACCAGTAAACCGACGGACTAGATCCATACCCCCCTGACCAGATAATTTCTCTCTAATCAATGTCCCTAAAGCATGCTTATAATATGTGGTGATCCTCGGGGAAACGTCTCGAAGTGGTAACCGTTTAAAATGGACCTATATATTACATATAATATTTAATAAATTATAATTATTACAATATTTACATATAATATTTAATAAATATCATGAATTAAAAAAAGAAAATTATATGCTGAATTAAAAAAAATTAAAAACCGTGCCGATCGGTCGGGCACCGATTCAGACCGGCCTGACCGGTCGGCACATAAAGCTCGGGCCACGGCAACAATGGCGCGCCGGTTTCGGCGAATTCTACCTCATTTTGACCAATTTTCACCCAATCGAACCAAATCTAGGTTATACTTACTAAGTCCAACATATATATTCCATAAAAAACCACTTTAAACATGCAATCCTACATTAATTTGAAGATTTACAAACTAATTTACAAACAAAGATTTCAAGAAAAATACTAACCTCTTCCATTGTGTCCGACGGGTTAGACGAAGATCGGTGTCCGATGGGCGTGCCGATGAGTGTGCCGACCGATCAGCCCGACAATTTTTCTGTCCGATTGTGGTAAAGAATGGGGGACCGATGCTTCGGGTGGGAAAGATGAGTGTTCTAATTTCGGCCCTATCGGTCGGCATATGTGCCGACCGATAGGGCACTAATATATAATTTTTTTTTAAGTATGCCCGATCGGCACAATTTGTTTTTTTTTTTAATTTTTTAAGTGCCGATCGATCGGCACTTTCACAATATGTGCCGACCGATCGACACGATACGTTAAAGTCAGTGCATTTATACGACCTGACAAGTTTCAGGTGAAAAAAGTGAAAAAGTGTGGGTATTTTAGACAATTTGGGTATTTTGTAGATAGTTTTTAGGGGATTGTGTAGATTTGATTTTGATTTAAGGGGAATGAGTAGATTCCCATAATTCCACTTTAAACTACAAACATTACCTATTAATTTTTATCTGAGTTATTTTATTATGTTACCACTTTATGAGTAGTTTGAAAGGGGATTCGAGTGCACTTTTCGAAATCAAAACGACCAAAAAGAAATTTACTCGAATTCAATGGACGTGAAATACATTTTTTTATTTTGAACAACGATTAATCATTTGATTACTCGCATGGGAAAACTCATAATAACACAAATTCTATCTCAGACCAAATCCCCCGGCTGAGAGCCGCCGCCGCCACCCAGCTTTTCCTCCACTAGACGCTCTATCTCTCCAGCCTCTGCAGCCTCCTCGGCAACAACAGGGGCGCCGTCCCCTTTGCTCAAGGCAGCATGAACTGCTACGACCGGCATGGTGGCGACAAGGACTATAAAGAGATGATTGGCGGCGCGCGTCAGAATCATCTCAACCGCTCCGACGACACACAGAAGGAAAAACAAAACTCTCTTGTCGATGATCCGGTGCAGAAGAAGCGAGGGAGGGCACGGAGGAGGAGATAGTAGAGGAACCCTACTTCCGTGGTGGCGACGAGATACACGTCGGAGACTTTACGTTGCGGAATTAGGGCGATGAAGAGGACGGTCCATACGAAGGTGGCGTAGTATAAGACGAAGGCTTGCAGGTTTTGGACGATCCGAAGTGCGGCGGATTTTGGGGAGGGAGGTATGTCGAAGGGGAAGGAGAAGGTTATGGTGTAGGGCTTCTTTAACGATGATGAGTGTTTTGATTCCTCATCGTTTTGGGAGGGCGGAGGAGTGGTTGATGGCCGGTGTGTGGTGGTGGCGCCGTAATTAGACATGCTTGGGAGGGAGAAGAAAGAAATAAAGGTGGTGTTGCTGAAGGTGGATTAGGCTTCATATGTAGTGTTGCTGAAGGGAGTAGTTTATTTGGAAAGACGCATATGCAAGAAAGTCCAAGTCAATGCTAGACTTTTATAGTCCACCGGTAATTTCTAAGAAAGAATCAGCCGTGTTTAGGCCGGACTGGCCCAATCCAACCTAGGGTGGGCGTGGCTCATAAAGTAATTGAATTTGTTGAAAATCTAAATCAACTCAGTTCTTATTTTTTTTCAATATTTTCTTTTTTTTTAAATATATACTATATATCTAGGATTAGGGCCCGTTTGGTTGTCAGGAAAGTAATGTTGTTAATAAATATGATTATGGGGAATATGATTCTACGGAAAATGATTCAGGAAAGTAAAGTTGATAGGGAATATGATTATGGGGATTGTGATTCTGCGGAAAATAGATTACTTGCTCTATGTTTGGAAAATACAAGGAAATTGTTCGGATTCTATTTTTTTATAAATATTTAAGAGTCTTATTTTTTACAAATTAGTAAAATGAAAACATATTTAACAATAAAAAAGTGCAACTTAAAAAGATTAAAAAAAGATATAGTTTGCAATTGAAAAAATCAATAGATCAAACACAAAAATCAACACGAAAATTGATTGCTCGTTAAGACCAGGAACACTCAATACCACTAGATCAAACACAGAAATCAACACAAAATCCAATCTAAGAACATGATGCTCTGGGAATAAGAGGCAACGAGGACTTGTTCAGTGCACGCTGGACTTGTCACCGTACAGAGGATGGTGGTTTTCCCGGCATTGTCAAGACCGAGAACCAGGATCCGAGCTTCCCTATTCCCGAACAGCGACGAAAACAGCCGCGTAAATACTATTCCCATTTCCTTGCTAATTTGAACAAACAGTTGAAGAATTTACCAACCTAACCGGGATAAATATACAGAACACCAAGATCAGATCGAAAAAAAACGCCGTACCCTCGAATCCTTCCTGAAAAAACAAAAACCACGAAGCAGCAGACACTAACTAAGCAAATTAGGGTTCCACCAGTTGGTTACGGTCGAAAAAAGTGAGGGTCTGCCACGGAAGAGAATTTTGGGGGGTTGATTCGGGAACACGGAAAGATGGCGTTAAATTGTTTATTTCGAGAGAAAATCTTGAGTTTTTGGAGCGTAATTAATGCGGAAGAAAGTGGATTCGATTTTTCATAATAAGTATGAAGAGGAAGAACATGAGCAGGGTGGTGGATTTTAATCAGACCGTTTATGCACTTGTTCAGTGCACGTCGTACTTGTCGCCGGAGAACTGCACGAGGTGCTTGGTTTTAGAAAAAATTCAGAACAATACTGGAATAGAAAGATAATAGATGAATTATGCTCTGGGAATAAGAGGCAACGAGAATGATCTAGTGTTGGGAATTAGGTTCACTATGATAGATTTGAAGATCCCAAAACCCTAGCTGGATGATGAGCCTTCGATATTGTTATAGCTTAACTGAGTTCACCGTGTTAGGAACTCAGTAGACTAGCTAAAGTTCAACAACTGTGCATTCAGTAGAAGACCCTTCACTCGTTGAAGAACTCAAGTATCGAAGAAGTCGGCCGGACCGATATAGACCGATTGAATCTGCACAGTACCGCCCTTGTCTCTTGAGTGTTTCAGACTCAGTAGACTTGCCTTCAACATGGTCCGGCTCAGTAGTTCCGTCTGCTGTTCTTCAGTAGACTATCCGCCTCAGCACCATGGAGAGAAGACTCAGTATGTACTGGACTCAGCAGGAGCAGTTTAGTGAATGGAGTCAGTAGAACTGGACTCAGCAGGAGCAGTCTACTGAACTCAGAGTTGATCTTCAGTAAGGAAGACTCAGCAGAAAGTTACCTACTGAATCTAGATCAGACTCAGCAACGGTCGGTCAGTTACTTTAACTGACTATGGACTTCAGAAGAACAATTCAGTAGAGTTGTCCGAGGTCGTACATCTGAGAAGTCAGCTTCAATATCACCTTGAAGTCTGAATAGGTCTCAACCACTCTTTGTACCTCGACCAATGACAAGCAGCCAGCTGGCAGAGTCTCCGACATAAAGCTGCAAGTCAACCACTTCTATTAAAGTTAGTAGACTCTATAGAATTCAATAGAGCCGTTTGCTACCCCATAGAGTGACACGTGGCATCGTCCTCTCCAACGGATATATGCCTAGGTCACCTCTATAAATAGAGAAGTGTCTTCACGCAAACAAAGAAGACGAGAGAGAGAGAGAGAGGAGGTCGATCATGACGATGATGGGCACATCCAAGGAACCGAGCTCAACCGAACAAACACTCTAGAAGATTCAAGCCATATCCAGAGAAGAACTTAATCTTTCATAGATATATTCTTATAGTTCTTCTCTCTAGAGTTCTATCTCGTTCCCCTTCTCTAATCTAAGCTGATCTTATTGTAATATACTTATAGCTTAGACGAAGGAGTTCATATTTGAACTTGTTCCTTATTGTAAAAGGACTCTTTAATAGTTGGAGAGTTTGTCAAACACTTTAGTTTGATAACCGTGTAACCGGGACTTGCTCGAGTATAATCCCCAAGACGCGGCTTTGTCCCCGCGCACAAGCCGACCGAGACTAACTCAAGATAATAAATAGCCTCCCGATCTTTTCGGGACAAGTGGACGTAGGATTACGTGATATCCGAACCACTTTAAAAACTATGTGTTGATTTATTGTCGCTTTGCTTAATTGTTCACTTGCATAAAACCGACTTTAAATCAAACAAAGCATAAACGGTGTTTTCGGGACCGAGACGAATATTCTTTTGGGCCTACTCTTCCGCACTCGAAACCCGATATCGAACTACCTTGTTCTACCGACCGAATTCGGCAGACCGTACTCGATAGAAGGATTCTCTCGCCGTCGCGTTCGGCCAGCATCGATTCAGCAGCATCGACCGTCGCGCTCGTTGCTGATCTTTGACTCAGGTGTATTCCACACCTGAAGACTCGTCTCCTTTCGGGACCAACAATTGGTATCAGAGCGCACGGTGTTCTTCTGATCAAAGAGCATAGTGTTTTTCTGATCAAAGCGCACGATGTACTTCTGATCAAAGTGCATGGTGTTCTTCTGATCAGAGCTCTGGTCTAACTGAACTGATCCTGAAAAACCGTTTTCTCAGCATGCGCATATTGCATAATCTTCATAGCATCCTATACCATGTTCTTAATGTTTGATAATCCAGGTATAAGGACTTTGAAGAGATCTTAATGGCTGAGCGACTACTGAAGGACAGAAAAGCTCCGATCAGCTGGTTGATAGGTTTGTCCAAGGGGGAACTTGACACGCAGAATCTCCAACCCCTCAAACAAGGAATGAACATAAGATGAAAACACCTCAGCCCAGCTATCAAAAGAAGATCCAAGGTTCGAGCCCCAAAACACCCAGATCCAACTCAGGGGGAACCAAGAGGTCGGAAAGGCTTACAGATCAGATCCTCAGTGTCTATCAATTAGATCTGTAGTGTTCGAGCATTCAGAGCATGTTCTTATCTTTCAACACTCACACACACTTCACTGATATATCTGTGTGTCTCGTAATTATGTGCCACTTGCCCAGGGGGAAGTTGTCAGACTTATGTCTTATGTTTTAAGGGATTTGGTATCATGATTAATAAGGGAACCGGTGTTGATTAGATTAGTAGTTACATATAGGAAGTTTTTAGGGGAAGTTTGTAGAGGTTTTGGCATCATCAAATAGGGGAAAATTGTTGGGAATTAGGTTCACTATGATAGATTTGAAGATCCCAAAACCCTAGCTGGATGATGAGCCTTCGATATTGTTATAGCTTAACTGAGTTCACCATGTTAGGAACTCAGTAGACTAGCTAAAGTTCAACAGCTGTGCATTCAGTAGAAGACCCTTCACTCAGCTGAAGAACTCAGTATCGAAGAAGTCAGTCGGACTGATATAGACCGATTGAATCTGCACAGTACCGCCCTTGTCTCTTGAGTGTTTCAGACTCAATAGACTTGCCTTCAACATGGTCCGGCTCAGTAGTTCCGTCTGCTGTTCTTCAGTAGACTATCCGCCTCAGCACCATGGAGTGAAGACTCAGTATGTACTGGACTCAGCAGGAGCAGTTTAGTGAATGGAGTCAGTAGAACTGGACTCAGCAGGAGCAGTCTACTGAACTCAGAGTTGATCTTCAGTAAGGAAGACTCAGGAGAAAGTTACCTACTGAATCTAGATCAGACTCAAGCAACGGTCGGTCGGTTACTTTAACTGGCTATGGACTTCGAAGAACAATTCAGTAGAGTTGTCCGAGGTCGTACCTCTGAGAAGTCAGCTTCAATATCATCTTGAAGTCCGAATAGGTCTCAACCACTCTCGTACCTCGACCCAATGACAAGCGGCCGGTGGCGAGTCTCCGACATAAAGCCGCAAGTCAACCACTTCTATTAAAGTTAGTGGACTCTACAGAATTCAATAGAGCCGTTTGCTACCCCATAGAGTGACACGTGGCATCGTCCTCTCCAACGGATATATGCCTAGGTCACCTCTATAAATAGAGAAGTGTCTTCACGCAAACAAAGAAGACGAGAGAGAGAGAGAGAGAGGAGGTCGATCATGACGATGATGGGCACATCCAAGGAACCGAGCTCAACCGAACAAACACTCTAGAAGATTCAAGCCATATCCAGAGAAAGAACTTAATCTTTCATAGATATATTCTTATAGTTCTTCTCTCTAGAGTTCTATCTCGTTCCCCTTCTCTAATCTAAGCTGATCTTATTGTAATATACTTATAGCTTAGACGAAGGAGTTCATATTTGAACTTGTTCCTTATTGTAAAAGGGCTCTTTCATAGTTGGAGAGTTTGTCAAACACTTTAGTTTGATAACCGTGTAAACTGGGACTTGCTCAGTATAATCCCCAAGACGCGGCTTTGTCCTGTGCACAAGCTGACTGAGACTAACTCAGTATAATAAATAGCCTCCTGATCTTTTCGGGACAGTGGACGTAGGATTGTGTGATATCCGAACCACTTTAAAAACTATGTGTTGATTTATTGTCGCTTTGCTTAATTGTTCACTTGCATGAAACTGACTTTAAATCAAACAAAGATAAACGGTGTTTTCGGACCGAGACGAATATTCTTTTGGGCCTACTCTTCCGCACTCGAAACGTCGATACGAACTCTTGTTCTCTACCGACCGAATTCCGAGACCGTACTCGGTAGAAGGATTCTCGCCCGCGCGTTCGGCGATGCGATTCAGCAAAGATCGACCGCCGCGCTCGTTGCTGATCTTTGACTCAGGTGTATTCCACACCTGAAGACTCGTCTCCTTTCGGGACCAACAATTGGTATCAGAGCGCACGGTGTTCTTCTGATCAAAGAGCATAGTGTTTTTCTGATCAAAGCGCACGATGTACTTCTGATCAAAGTGCATGGTGTTCTTCTGATCAGAGCTCTGGTCTAACTGAACCGATCCCGAAAAACCATTTTCTCAAGCATGCGCATATTGCATAATCTTCATAGCATCCTATACCATGTTCTTAATGTTTGATAATCCGGTATAAGGACTTTGAAGAGATCTTAATGGCCGAGCGACTACCGAGGGACGTAAAAGCTCCGATCACTGGTTGATAGGTTTGTCCGAAGGGGGAACTTGACACGCAGAATCTCCAACCCCTCAAACAAGGAATGAACAGAAGATGAAAACACCTCAGCCCAACTATCAAAAGAAGATCCAAGGTTCGAGCTCCAAAACACCCAGATCCAACTCAGGGGGAACCAAGAGGTCGGAAAGGCTTACAGATCAGATCCTCAGTGTCTATCAATTAGATCTGTAGTGTTCGAGCATTCAGAGCATGTTCTTATCTTTCAACACTCACACACACTTCACTGATATATCTGTGTGTCTCGTAATTATGTGCCACTTGCCCAGGGGGAAGTTGTCAGACTTATGTCTTATGTTTTAAGGGATTTGGTATCATGATTAATAAGGGAACCGGTGTTGATTAGATTAGTAGTTACATATAGGAAGTTTTTAGGAGAAGTTTGTAGAGGTTTTGGCATCATCAAATAGGGGGAAATTGTTGGGAATTAGGTTCACTATGATAGATTTGAAGATCCCAAAACCCTAGCTGGATGATGAGCCTTCGATATTGTTATAGCTTAACTGAGTTCACCGTGTTAGGAACTCGTAGACTAGCTAAAGTTCAACAAACTGTGCATTCGGTAGAAGACCCTTCACTCGATGAAGAACTCGAAGATCGAAGAAGTCGATCGGACTGATATAGACCGATTGAATCCGCACGCACCGCCCTTGTCTCTTGAGTGTTTCGGACTCGGTAGACTTGCCTTCAACATGGTCCGGCTCGGTAGTTCCGTCTGGCTTGTTCTTCGGCAGACTATCCGCCTCGGCACCATGGAGTGAAGACTCGGTATGTCTTGGACTCGCCAGAGCGGTTTAGTGAATGGAGTCGGTAGAACCGGACTCAGCAGAGGAGCCATCGAACTCGAGTTGATCTTCAGTAAGGAAGACTCAGGAGAAAGTTACCTACTGAATCTAGATCAGACTCAGCAACGGTCGGTCGGTTACTTTAGCCGACTATGGACTTTGAAGAACAATTCGGTAGAGTTGTCCGAGGTCGTACATCCGAGAAGTCGGCTTCAATATCACCTTGAAGTCCGAATAGGTCTCAACCACTCTCTCGTACCTCGACCAATGACAAGCGGCCAGCTGGCAGAGTCTCCGACATAAAGCTGCAAGTCAACCACTTCTATTAAAGTTAGTGGACTCTACAGAATTCAATAGAGCCGTTTGCTACCCCATAGAGTGACACGTGGCATCGTCCTCTCCAACGGATATATGCCTAGGTCACCTCTATAAATAGAGAAGTGTCTTCACGCAAACAAAGAAGACGAGAGAGAGAGAGAGAGGAGGTCGATCATGACGATGATGGGCACATCCAAGGAACCGAGCTCAACCGAACAAACACTCTAGAAGATTCAAGCCATATCCAGAGAAGAACTTAATCTTTCATAGATATGTTCTTATAGTTCTTCTCTCTAGAGTTCTATCTCGTTCCCCCTTCTCTAATCTAAGCTGATCTTATTGTAATATACTTATAGCTTAGACGAAGGAGTTCATATTTGAACTTGTTCCTTATTGTAAAAGGGCTCTTTCATAGTTGGAGAGTTTGTCAAACACTTTAGTTTGATAACCGTGTAAACTGGGACTTGCTCAGTATAATCCCCAAGACGCGGCTTTGTCCTGTGCACAAGCTGACTGAGACTAACTCAGTATAATAAATAGCCTCCTGATCTTTTCGGGACAGTGGACGTAGGATTGTGTGATATCCGAACCACTTTAAAAACTATGTGTTGATTTATTGTCGCTTTGCTTAATTGTTCACTTGCATGAAACTGACTTTAAATCAAACAGCATAAACGGTGTTTTCAGACTGAGACGAATATTCTTTTGGGCCTACTCTTCCGCACTCGAAACCTGATACTGAACTACTGTTCTACTGACTGAATTCAGTAGACCGTACTCAGTAGAAGGATTCTCTGCCCGCGCGTTCAGCCAGCGATCGATTCGCAGCATCGACCGTCGCGCTCGTTGCTGATCTTTGACTCAGGTGTATTCCACACCTGAAGACTCGTCTCCTTTCGGGACCAACAATTGGTATCAGAGCGCACGGTGTTCTTCTGATCAAAGAGCATAGTGTTTTTCTGATCAAAGCGCACGATGTGCTTCTGATCAAAGTGCATGGTGTTCTTCTGATCAGAGCTCTGGTCTAACTGAACTGATCCTGAAAAACCGTTTTCTCAGCATGCGCATATTGCATAATCTTCATAGCATCCTATACCATGTTCTTAATGTTTGATAATCCAGGTATAAGGACTTTGAAGAGATCTTAATGGCCGAGCGACTCGAAGGGCGACGTAAAAGCTCCGATCACTGGTTGATAGGTTTGTCCAAGGGGGAACTTGACACGCGAGAATCTCCAACCCCTCAAACAAGGAATGAACGAGAAGATGAAAACACCTCGGCCCGGCTATCAAAAGAAGATCCAAGGTTCGAGCCCCAAAACACCCGAGATCCAACTCGGGGGGGGAACCAAGAGGTCGGAAAGGCTTACGGATCGGATCCTCGGTGTCTATCAATTAGATCCGTAGTGTTCGAGCATTCGAGCATGTTCTTATCTTTCAACACTCACACACACTTCACCGATATATTCGCGTGTCTCGTAATTATGTGCCACTTGCCCGGGGGGGAAGTTGTCGGACTTATGTCTTATGTTTTAAGGGATTTGGTATCATGATTAATAAGGGAACCGGTGTTGATTAGATTAGTAGTTACATATAGGAAGTTTTTAGGAGAAGTTTGTAGAGGTTTTGGCATCATCAAATAGGGGGAAATTGTTGGGAATTAGGTTCACTATGATAGATTTGAAGATCCCAAAACCCTAGCCGGATGATGAGCCTTCGATATTGTTATAGCTTAACCGAGTTCACCGTGTTAGGAACTCGGTAGACTAGCTAAAGTTCAACAGTGTGCATTCGGTAGAAGACCCTTCACTCACGAAGAACTCAAGTATCGAAGAAGTCGATCGGACCGATATAGACCGATTGAATCTCGCACAGCACCGCCCTTGTCTCTTGAGTGTTTCGGACTCGGCAGACTTGCCTTCAACATGGTCCGGCTCGGTAGTTCCGTCTGCCGTTCTTCGCAGACTATCCGCCTCAGCACCATGGAGTGAAGACTCGGTATGTACTTGGACTCGGCAGAGCGGTTTAGTGAATGGAGTCGGTAGAACCGGACTCAGCAGAGAGCCATCGAACTCGAGTTGATCTTCGGTAAGGAAGACTCGGGGAGAAAGTTACCTACCGAATCTAGATCGGACTCAAAGAACGGTCGGCCGGTTACTTTAGCCGACTATGGACTTCGAAGAACAATTCGGTAGAGTTGTCCGAGGTCGTACATCCGAGAAGTCGCCTTCAATATCACCTTGAAGTCTCGAATAGGTCTCAACCACTCTGTACCTCGACCAATGACAAGCGGCCGGTGGCGAGTCTCCGACATAAAGCCGCAAGTCAACCACTTCTATTAAAGTTAGTGGACTCTACGTGAATTCAATAGAGCCGTTTGCTACCCCATAGAGTGACACGTGGCATCGTCCTCTCCAACGGATATATGCCTAGGTCACCTCTATAAATAGAGAAGTGTCTTCACGCAAACAAAGAAGACGAGAGAGAGAGAGAGAGGAGGTCGATCATGACGATGATGGGCACATCCAAGGAACCGAGCTCAACCGAACAAACACTCTAGAAGATTCAAGCCATATCCAGAGAAGAACTTAATCTTTCATAGATATGTTCTTATAGTTCTTCTCTCTAGAGTTCTATCTCGTTCCCCTTCTCTAATCTAAGCTGATCTTATTGTAATATACTTATAGCTTAGACGAAGGAGTTCATATTTGAACTTGTTCCTTATTGTAAAAGGGCTCTTTCATAGTTGGAGAGTTTGTCAAACACTTTAGTTTGATAACCGTGTAAACTGGGACTTGCTCAGTATAATCCCCAAGACGCGGCTTTGTCCTGTGCACAAGCTGACTGAGACTAACTCAGTATAATAAATAGCCTCCTGATCTTTTCGGGACAGTGGACGTAGGATTGTGTGATATCCGAACCACTTTAAAAACTATGTGTTGATTTATTGTCGCTTTGCTTAATTGTTCACTTGCATGAAACTGACTTTAAATCAAACAGCATAAACGGTGTTTTCAGACTGAGACGAATATTCTTTTGGGCCTACTCTTCCGCACTCGAAACCTGATACTGAACTACTGTTCTACCGACCGACCCGCAGACCGTACTCGCAGAAGGATTCTCTCGCCCGTGCGTTCAAGCAAGATCGATTCAAGCCAGCATCGACCGTCGCGCTCGTTGCTCGATCTTTGACTCGAGTGTATTCCACACCTGAAGACTCGTCTCCTTTCGGGACCAACAATTGGTATCAGAGCGCACGGTGTTCTTCTGATCAAAGAGCATAGTGTTTTTCTGATCAAAGCGCACGATGTACTTCTGATCAAAGTGCATGGTGTTCTTCTGATCAGAGCTCTGGTCTAACTGAACTGATCCTGAAAAACCGTTTTCTCAGCATGCGCATATTGCATAATCTTCATAGCATCCTATACCATGTTCTTAATGTTTGATAATCCGGTATAAGGACTTTGAAGAGATCTTAATGGCCGAGCGACTACCGAAGGCGACGAAAAGCTCCGATCAGTGGTTGATAGGTTTGTCCAAGGGGGGAACTTGACACGCGGAATCTCCAACCCCTCAAACAAGGAATGAACGAGAAGATGAAAACACCTCGGCCCGACTATCAAAAGAAGATCCAAGGTTCGAGCCCCAAAACACCCGGATCCAACTCGGGGGGGAACCAAGAGGTCGGAAAGGCTTACGCATCAGATCCTCGGTGTCTATCAATTAGATCTCGTAGTGTTCGAGCATTCGAGCATGTTCTTATCTTTCAACACTCACACACACTTCACTGATATATCTGTGTGTCTCGTAATTATGTGCCACTTGCCCGTGGGGAAGTTGTCGGACTTATGTCTTATGTTTTAAGGGATTTGGTATCATGATTAATAAGGGAACCGGTGTTGATTAGATTAGTAGTTACATATATGAAGTTTTTAGGAGAAGTTTGTAGAGGTTTTGGCATCATCAAATAGGGGGAAATTGTTGGGAATTAGGTTCACTATGATAGATTTGAAGATCCCAAAACCCTAGGCCGGATGATGAGCCTTCGATATTGTTATAGCTTAACCGAGTTCACCGTGTTAGGAACTCGAGTAGACTAGCTAAAGTTCAACAACTTGTGCATTCGGTAGAAGACCCTTCACTCGCTGAAGAACTCGGTATCGAAGAAGTCGGTCGGACCGATATAGACCGATTGAATCGCACGCACCGCCCTTGTCTCTTGAGTGTTTCGGACTCGGTAGACTTGCCTTCAACATGGTCCGGCTCGGTAGTTCCGTCTGCTTGTTCTTCGGCAGACTATCCGCCTCAAGCACCATGGAGTGAAGACTCGGTATGTATCGGACTCGGCAGAGCAGTTTAGTGAATGGAGTCAGTAGAACTGGACTCAGCAGGAGCAGTCTACTGAACTCAGAGTTGATCTTCAGTAAGGAAGACTCAGGAGAAAGTTACCTACTGAATCTAGATCAGACTCAGCAACGGTCGGTCAGTTACTTTAGCTGACTATGGACTTCAGAAGAACAATTCAGTAGAGTTGTCCGAGGTCGTACATCTGAGAAGTCAGCTTCAATATCACCTTGAAGTCTGAATAGGTCTCAACCACTCTCTGTACCTCGACCAATGACAAGCGGCACCTGGCGGAGTCTCCGACATAAAGCCGCAAGTCAACCACTTCTATTAAAGTTAGTGGACTCTACGTAATTCAATAGAGCCGTTTGCTACCCCATAGAGTGACACGTGGCATCGTCCTCTCCAACGGATATATGCCTAGGTCACCTCTATAAATAGAGAAGTGTCTTCACGCAAACAAAGAAGACGAGAGAGAGAGAGAGAGGAGGTCGATCATGACGATGATGGGCACATCCAAGGAACCGAGCTCAACCGAACAAACACTCTAGAAGATTCAAGCCATATCCAGAGAAGAACTTAATCTTTCATAGATATGTTCTTATAGTTCTTCTCTCTAGAGTTCTATCTCGTTCCCCTTCTCTAATCTAAGCTGATCTTATTGTAATATACTTATAGCTTAGACGAAGGAGTTCATATTTGAACTTGTTCCTTATTGTAAAAGGGCTCTTTCATAGTTGGAGAGTTTGTCAAACACTTTAGTTTGATAACCGTGTAACCGGGACTTGCTCAGTATAATCCCCAAGACGCGGCTTTGTCACGTGCACAAGCCGACCGAGACTAACTCAAGATAATAAATAGCCTCCCGATCTTTTCGGGACAAGTGGACGTAGGATTGTGTGATATCCGAACCACTTTAAAAACTATGTGTTGATTTATTGTCGCTTTGCTTAATTGTTCACTTGCATGAAACCGACTTTAAATCAAACAAAGATAAACGGTGTTTTCGGACCGAGACGAATATTCTTTTGGGCCTACTCTTCCGCACTCGAAACCCCGATATCGAACTATCGTTCTACCGACCGAATTCGGGCAGACCGTACTCGCAGAAGGATTCTCTCGCCCGCGCGTTCAGCAGCATGCGATTCCAGCATCGACCGCCGCGCTCGTTGCCGATCTTTGACTCGAGTGTATTCCACACCGAAGACTCGTCTCCTTTCGGGACCAACAATTGGTATCGAGCGCACGGTGTTCTTCGATCAAAGAGCATAGTGTTTTTCGATCAAAGCGCACGATGTACTTCGATCAAAGTGCATGGTGTTCTTCCGATCGAGCTCCGGTCTAACCGAACCGATCCCGAAAAACCGTTTTCTCGGCATGCGCATATTGCATAATCTTCATAGCATCCTATACCATGTTCTTAATGTTTGATAATCCGGTATAAGGACTTTGAAGAGATCTTAATGGCCGAGCGACTACCGAAGGACGTAAAAGCTCCGATCACCGGTTGATAGGTTTGTCAAGGGGGGAACTTGACACGCGGGAATCTCCAACCCCTCAAACAAGGAATGAACGAGAAGATGAAAACACCTCGGCCCGGCTATCAAAAGAAGATCCAAGGTTCGAGCTCCAAAACACCCAGATCCAACTCAGGGGGAACCAAGAGGTCGGAAAGGCTTACAGATCAGATCCTCAGTGTCTATCAATTAGATCTGTAGTGTTCGAGCATTCAGAGCATGTTCTTATCTTTCAACACTCACACACACTTCACTGATATATCTCGTGTCTCGTAATTATGTGCCACTTGCCCAGGGGGAAGTTGTCAGACTTATGTCTTATGTTTTAAGGGATTTGGTATCATGATTAATAAGGGAACCGGTGTTGATTAGATTAGTAGTTACATATAGGAAGTTTTTAGGAGAAGTTTGTAGAGGTTTTGGCATCATCAAATAGGGGGAAATTGTTGGGAATTAGGTTCACTATGATAGATTTGAAGATCCCAAAACCCTAGCTGGATGATGAGCCTTCGATATTGTTATAGCTTAACTGAGTTCACCGTGTTAGGAACTCAGTAGACTAGCTAAAGTTCAACAGCTGTGCATTCAGTAGAAGACCCTTCACTCAGCTGAAGAACTCAGTATCGAAGAAGTCAGTCGGACTGATATAGACCGATTGAATCTGCACAGTACCGCCCTTGTCTCTTGAGTGTTTCAGACTCAGTAGACTTGCCTTCAACATGGTCCGGCTCAGTAGTTCCGTCTGCTGTTCTTCGGAAGACTATCCGCCTCGACACCATGGAGTGAAGACTCGGTATGTCTTGGACTCAGCGAGAGCGAGTTTAGTGAATGGAGTCGGCAGAACCGGACTCGGCAGAGCGATCATCGAACTCGTAGTTGATCTTCGGCAAGGAAGACTCGGGAGAAAGTTACCTACCGAATCTAGATCGGACTCAAGCAACGGTCGGTCGGTTACTTTAGCCGACTATGGACTTCAGAAGAACAATTCAGTAGAGTTGTCCGAGGTCGTACATCTGAGAAGTCGGCTTCAATATCACCTTGAAGTCCGAATAGGTCTCAACCACTCTCCGTACCTCGACCAATGACAAGCGGCACCGGTGGCGAGTCTCCGACATAAAGCCGCAAGTCAACCACTTCTATTAAAGTTAGTGGACTCTACGGAATTCAATAGAGCCGTTTGCTACCCCATAGAGTGACACGTGGCATCGTCCTCTCCAACGGATATATGCCTAGGTCACCTCCATAAATAGAGAAGTGTCTTCATGCAAACAAAGAAGACGAGAGAGAGAGAGAGAGGAGGTCGATCATGACGATGATGGGCACATCCAAGGAACCGAGCTCAACCGAACAAACACTCTAGAAGATTCAAGCCATATCCAGAGAAGAACTTAATCTTTCATAGATATGTTCTTATAGTTCTTCTCTCTAGAGTTCTATCTCGTTCCCCTTCTCTAATCTAAGCTGATCTTATTGTAATATACTTATAGCTTAGACGAAGGAGTTCATATTTGAACTTGTTCCTTATTGTAAAAGGGCTCTTTCATAGTTGGAGAGTTTGTCAAACACTTTAGTTTGATAACCGTGTAACCGGGACTTGCTCAGTATAATCCCCAAGACGCGGCTTTTCCCCGTGCACAAGCCGACCGAGACTAACTCAGTATAATAAATAGTCTCCTGATCTTTTCGGGACAGTGGACGTAGGATTGTGTGATATCCGAACCACTTTAAAAACTATGTGTTGATTTATTGTCGCTTTGCTTAATTGTTCACTTGCATGAAACCGACTTTAAATCAAACAAAGATAAACGGTGTTTTCGTGACCGAGACGAATATTCTTTTGGGCCTACTCTTCCGCACTCGAAAACGATATCGAACTCTTGTTCTACCGACCGAACCCGCAGACCGTACTCGCAGAAGGATTCTCTGCCGGCGCGTTCGCAGCATCGATTCGGCCGATCGACCGTCGCGCGCTCGTTGCCGATCTTTGACTCGGGTGTATTCCACACCGAAGACTCGTCTCCTTTCGGGACCAACAATTGGTATCGAGCGCACGGTGTTCTTCGATCAAAGAGCATAGTGTTTTTCTGATCAAAGCGCACGATGTACTTCTGATCAAAGTGCATGGTGTTCTTCTGATCAGAGCTCTGGTCTAACTGAACTGATCCTGAAAAACCGTTTTCTCAGCATGCGCATATTGCATAATCTTCATAGCATCCTATACCATGTTCTTAATGTTTGATAATCCAGGTATAAGGACTTTGAAGAGATCTTAATGGCTGAGCGACTACTGAAGGACAGAAAAGCTCCGATCAGCTGGTTGATAGGTTTGTCCAAGGGGGAACTTGACACGCAGAATCTCCAACCCCTCAAACAAGGAATGAACAGAAGATGAAAACACCTCAGCCCAGCTATCAAAAGAAGATCCAAGGTTCGAGCCCCAAAACACCCAGATCCAACTCAGGGGGAACCAAGAGGTCGGAAAGGCTTACAGATCAGATCCTCAGTGTCTATCAATTAGATCTGTAGTGTTCGAGCATTCAGAGCATGTTCTTATCTTTCAACACTCACACACACTTCACTGATATATCTGTGTGTCTCGTAATTATGTGCCACTTGCCCAGGGGGAAGTTGTCAGACTTATGTCTTATGTTTTAAGGGATTTGGTATCATGATTAATAAGGGAACCGGTGTTGATTAGATTAGTAGTTACATATAGGAAGTTTTTAGGAGAAGTTTGTAGAGGTTTTGGCATCATCAAATAGGGGGAAATTGTTGGGAATTAGGTTCACTATGATAGATTTGAAGATCCCAAAACCCTAGCTGGATGATGAGCCTTCGATATTGTTATAGCTTAACTGAGTTCACCGTGTTAGGAACTCAGTAGACTAGCTAAAGTTCAACAGTTGTGCATTCGGCAGAAGACCCTTCACTCGGTGAAGAACTCAGTATCGAAGAAGTCAGTCGGACTGATATAGACCGATTGAATCTGCACAGTACCGCCCTTGTCTCTTGAGTGTTTCAGACTCAGTAGACTTGCCTTCAACATGGTCCGGCTCAGTAGTTCCGTCTGCTGTTCTTCAGTAGACTATCCGCCTCAGCACCATGGAGTGAAGACTCAGTATGTACTGGACTCAGCAGGAGCAGTTTAGTGAATGGAGTCAGTAGAACTGGACTCGCAGAGAGCAGCCATGCGAACTCGAGTTGATCTTCAGTAAGGAAGACTCAGGAGAAAGTTACCTACTGAATCTAGATCAGACTCAGCAACGGTCGGTCAGTTACTTTAACTGGCTATGGACTTCAGAAGAACAATTCAGTAGAGTTGTCCGAGGTCGTACATCTGAGAAGTCAGCTTCAATATCACCTTGAAGTCTGAATAGGTCTCAACCACTCTCTGTACCTCGACCAATGACAAGCGGCCGGTGGCGAGTCTCCGACATAAAGCCGCAAGTCAACCACTTCTATTAAAGTTAGTGGACTCTACGAATTCAATAGAGCCGTTTGCTACCCCATAGAGTGACACGTGGCATCGTCCTCTCCAACGGATATATGCCAGGTCACCTCTATAAATAGAGAAGTGTCTTCACGCAAACAAAGAAGACGAGAGAGAGAGAGAGAGAGGAGGTCGATCATGACGATGATGGGCACATCCAAGGAACCGAGCTCAACCGAACAAACACTCTAGAAGATTCAAGCCATATCCAGAGAAGAACTTAATCTTTCATAGATATGTTCTTATAGTTCTTCTCTCTAGAGTTCTATCTCGTTCCCCTTCTCTAATCTAAGCTGATCTTATTGTAATATACTTATAGCTTAGACGAAGGAGTTCATATTTGAACTTGTTCCTTATTGTAAAAGGGCTCTTTCATAGTTGGAGAGTTTGTCAAACACTTTAGTTTGATAACCGTGTAACCGGGACTTGCTCGATATAATCCCCAAGACGCGGCTTTGTCCTGTGCACAAGCTGACTGAGACTAACTCAGTATAATAAATAGCCTCCTGATCTTTTCGGGACAGTGGACGTAGGATTGTGTGATATCCGAACCACTTTAAAAACTATGTGTTGATTTATTGTCGCTTTGCTTAATTGTTCACTTGCATGAAACTGACTTTAAATCAAACAGCATAAACGGTGTTTTCGATCGAGACGAATATTCTTTTGGGCCTACTCTTCCGCACTCGAAACCCGATATCGAACTACTTGTCTCTACCGACCGACCCCAAGAGCCGTACTCGCAGAAGGATTCTCTCGCCCGCGCGTTCGAGCATCGATTCAAGCGATCGACCGTCGCGCTCGTTGTCGATCTTTGACTCGAGTGTATTCCACACTCGAAGACTCGTCTCCTTTCGGGACCAACAATTGGTATCAGAGCGCACGGTGTTCTTCTGATCAAAGAGCATAGTGTTTTTCTGATCAAAGCGCACGATGTACTTCTGATCAAAGTGCATGGTGTTCTTCGATCGAGCTCGGTCTAACCGAACCGATCCCGAAAAACCGTTTTCTCAAGATGCGCATATTGCATAATCTTCATAGCATCCTATACCATGTTCTTAATGTTTGATAATCCGGTATAAGGACTTTGAAGAGATCTTAATGGCCGAGCGACTAAGGGCGACGAAAAGCTCCGATCACGGTGGTTGATAGGTTTGTCTGGGGGGGGAACTTGACACGCTGAATCTCCAACCCCTCAAACAAGGAATGAACGAGAAGATGAAAACACCTCGGCCCGGCTATCAAAAGAAGATCCAAGGTTCGAGCCCCAAAACACCCGGATCCAACTCGGGGGGGGAACCAAGAGGTCGGAAAGGCTTACGGATCAGATCCTCGGTGTCCATCAATTAGATCCGTAGTGTTCGAGCATTCAGAGCATGTTCTTATCTTTCAACACTCACACACACTTCACTGATATATCTGTGTGTCTCGTAATTATGTGCCACTTGCCCAGGGGGAAGTTGTCAGACTTATGTCTTATGTTTTAAGGGATTTGGTATCATGATTAATAAGGGAACCGGTGTTGATTAGATTAGTAGTTACATATAGGAAGTTTTTAGGAGAAGTTTGTAGAGGTTTTGGCATCATCAAATAGGGGGAAATTGTTGGGAATTAGGTTCACTATGATAGATTTGAAGATCCCAAAACCCTAGCTGGATGATGAGCCTTCGATATTGTTATAGCTTAACTGAGTTCACCGTGTTAGGAACTCGAGAGACTAGCTAAAGTTCAACAAATGTGCATTCGGTAGAAGACCCTTCACTCGGTGAAGAACTCGGTATCGAAGAAGTCGGCCGGACCGATATAGACCGATTGAATCTCGCGCGATACCGCCCTTGTCTCTTGAGTGTTTCGGACTCGGTAGACTTGCCTTCAACATGGTCCGGCTCGGTAGTTCCGTCTCGCTCGTTCTTCGCAGACTATCCGCCTCAGCACCATGGAGTGAAGACTCAGTATGTACTGGACTCAGCAGGAGCAGTTTAGTGAATGGAGTCAGTAGAACTGGACTCAGCAGGAGCAGTCTACTGAACTCAGAGTTGATCTTCAGTAAGGAAGACTCAGGAGAAAGTTACCTACTGAATCTAGATCAGACTCAGCAACGGTCGGTCAGTTACTTTAACTGGCTATGGACTTCAGAAGAACAATTCAGTAGAGTTGTCCGAGGTCGTACATCTGAGAAGTCAGCTTCAATATCACCTTGAAGTCTGAATAGGTCTCAACCACTCTCTGTACCTCGACCAATGACAAGCGGCCAGCTGGCAGAGTCTCCGACATAAAGCTGCAAGTCAACCACTTCTATTAAAGTTAGTGGACTCTACAGAATTCAATAGAGCCGTTTGCTACCCCATAGAGTGACACGTGGCATCGTCCTCTCCAACGGATATATGCCTAGGTCACCTCTATAAATAGAGAAGTGTCTTCACGCAAACAAAGAAGACGAGAGAGAGAGAGAGAGGAGGTCGATCATGACGATGATGGGCACATCCAAGGAACCGAGCTCAACCGAACAAACACTCTAGAAGATTCAAGCCATATCCAGAGAAGAACTTAATCTTTCATAGATATATTCTTATAGTTCTTCTCTCTAGAGTTCTATCTCGTTCCCCTTCTCTAATCTAAGCTGATCTTATTGTAATATACTTATAGCTTAGACGAAGGAGTTCATATTTGAACTTGTTCCTTATTGTAAAAGGACTCTTTCATAGTTGGAGAGTTTGTCAAACACTTTAGTTTGATAACCGTGTAAACTGGGACTTGCTCAGTATAATCCCCAAGACGCGGCTTTGTCCTGTGCACAAGCCGACCGAGACTAACTCGGTATAATAAATAGTCTCCCGATCTTTTCGGGACAAGTGGACGTAGGATTGTGTGATATCCGAACCACTTTAAAAACTATGTGTTGATTTATTGTCGCTTTGCTTAATTGTTCACTTGCATGAAACCGACTTTAAATCAAACAAAGCATAAACGGTGTTTTCGGGACCGAGACGAATATTCTTTTGGGCCTACTCTTCCGCACTCGAAACGTCGATATCGAACTATCTGTTCTACCGACCGAATTCAAGAGACCGTACTCGCAGAAGGATTCTCTCGCCCTCGCGTTCAGCGATCGATTCAGCAGATCGACCGTCGCGCTTCGTTGCTTGATCTTTGACTCGGGTGTATTCCACACCGAAGACTCGTCTCCTTTCGGGACCAACAATTGGTATCGAGCGCACGGTGTTCTTTCGATCAAAGAGCATAGTGTTTTTCCGATCAAAGCGCACGATGTACTTCGATCAAAGTGCATGGTGTTCTTCCGATCGAGCTGCGGTCTAACCGAACCGATCCCGAAAAACCGTTTTCTCAAAGATGCGCATATTGCATAATCTTCATAGCATCCTATACCATGTTCTTAATGTTTGATAATCCGGTATAAGGACTTTGAAGAGATCTTAATGGCCGAGCGACTACCGAAGGACGTAAAAGCTCCGATCAGTGGTTGATAGGTTTGTCCAGGGGGGAACTTGACACGCAGAATCTCCAACCCCTCAAACAAGGAATGAACGAGAAGATGAAAACACCTCACCCAAGCTATCAAAAGAAGATCCAAGGTTCGAGCCCCAAAACACCCGAGATCCAACTCGGGGGGGGAACCAAGAGGTCGGAAAGGCTTACGGATCGGATCCTCGGTGTCTATCAATTAGATCCGTAGTGTTCGAGCATTCGAGCATGTTCTTATCTTTCAACACTCACACACACTTCACCGATATATCCGTGTGTCTCGTAATTATGTGCCACTTGCCTGTGGGGAAGTTGTCGGACTTATGTCTTATGTTTTAAGGGATTTGGTATCATGATTAATAAGGGAACCGGTGTTGATTAGATTAGTAGTTACATATAGGAAGTTTTTAGGAGAAGTTTGTAGAGGTTTTGGCATCATCAAATAGGGGAAATTGTTGGGAATTAGGTTCACTATGATAGATTTGAAGATCCCAAAACCCTAGCCGGATGATGAGCCTTCGATATTGTTATAGCTTAACCGAGTTCACCGTGTTAGGAACTCAGTAGACTAGCTAAAGTTCATCGGCTGTGCATTCGGCAGAAGACCCTTCACTCGACCGAAGAACTCGAGTATCGAAGAAGTCGGTCGGACCGATATAGACCGATTGAATCCGCACGCATCCGCCCTTGTCTCTTGAGTGTTTCGGACTCGGTAGACTTGCCTTCAACATGGTCCGGCTCGGTAGTTCCGTCTCGCCGTTCTTCGCAGACTATCCGCCTCAAGCACCATGGAGTGAAGACTCGGTATGTCTTGGACTCGCAGAGGCGGTTTAGTGAATGGAGTCGGTGAGAGACCGGACTCAAGCAGAGCAAGCCATCGAACTCGCAGTTGATCTTCGGTAAGGAAGACTCGGCGAGAAAGTTACCTACCGAATCTAGATCGGACTCAAGAACGGTCGGTCGGTTACTTTAACCGGCTATGGACTTTGAAGAACAATTCAGTAGAGTTGTCCGAGGTCGTACATCTGAGAAGTCAGCTTCAATATCACCTTGAAGTCTCGAATAGGTCTCAACCACTCTCTCGTACCTCGACCAATGACAAGCGGCCGGTGGCGAGTCTCCGACATAAAGCCTGCAAGTCAACCACTTCTATTAAAGTTAGTGGACTCTACGGAATTCAATAGAGCCGTTTGCTACCCCATAGAGTGACACGTGGCATCGTCCTCTCCAACGGATATATGCCTAGGTCACCTCTATAAATAGAGAAGTGTCTTCACGCAAACAAAGAAGACGAGAGAGAGAGAGAGAGGAGGTCGATCATGACGATGATGGGCACATCCAAGGAACCGAGCTCAACCGAACAAACACTCTAGAAGATTCAAGCCATATCCGAGAGAAGAACTTAATCTTTCATAGATATATTCTTATAGTTCTTCTCTCCAGAGTTCTATCTCGTTCCCCTTCTCTAATCTAAGCCGATCTTATTGTAATATACTTATAGCTTAGATGAAGGAGTTCATATTTGAACTTGTTCCTTATTGTAAAAGGACTCTTTCATAGTTGGAGAGTTTGTCAAACACTTTAGTTTGATAACCGTGTAACCGGGACTTGCTCGATATAATCCCCAAGACGCGGCTTTGTCCCGTGCACAAGCCGACCGAGACTAACTCAGGTATAATAAATAGTCTCCCTGATCTTTTCGGGACAATGGACGTAGGATTGTGTGATATCCGAACCACTTTAAAAACTATGTGTTGATTTATTGTCGCTTTGCTTAATTGTTCACTTGCATAAAACTGACTTTAAATCAAACAGCATAAACGGTGTTTTCAGACTGAGACGAATATTCTTTTGGGCCTACTCTTCCGCACTCGAAACCTCGATATCGAACTATCGTTCTACCGAATTCGGGCAGACCGTACTCGCAGAAGGATTCTCTCGCCCGCGCGTTCGGCCAGCATCGACCGTCGCGCTCGTTGCTGATCTTTGACTCAGGTGTATTCCACACCTGAAGACTCGTCTCCTTTCGGGACCAACATCTAGGAATAAGAGACAACGAGGGCGAGAGATGACAAAGAAGAAGAAATAAATTATAGCTAGCGGCGTTTCTTAGAGGGAGTGATGATAATAGACGCCCATTCTGTTCTTAATAGGATTCGTTCTGTGATATATATTAAAATTCCCACTTTATGGATTAAGATTACTTAGGTTTATCGGAAAAATCTATCCTAGACCTGTTCCACAACTTAAGTTGTGGACCTTGTGGCGAAACGATAACTCTGCATGGAGTTACCGTTTGATGAAAACAATTTTAATAATTTTCGTTGACATTAAAAATGTATTGTTATTTTTATTGCTGAGTTGGCATTTTTAAGACCACAAGGTCTACGTAGACCGGGTCTAGGATAGAAAAATCCGATTTATCTATGGAAAAAGAATCTGTAAATATCTATCTAAAATCCTTGGTTTAAGGATTCTCTATAAAAGGAATTGTTTGGGGACCATAATCCTACTTATAAAGTAATCAGTATTCTTTTATTTTTCCCTTTAATTCTAAATAAAGATTTATTAGATAACTTTAAATTGGATTATCATAACCCACACTAATAATTTTACATATGTTAGCCAAATTAGATTTTAACAATACAAATTAATTAACCTATCTCGATTCTTCAGATGTGGAATCCTCACATGCACAAGAGATGTTTGAACTATTCAAAGTTGGAATTTACACAGAAAAGATTCACGGAGCACGTGCAACGAGTGGGGGAACTATAGTGAAGGAAGGCATACTACGTGACATTGATCTCATCAAAAGGTATACATATATATACAATTAAACTTCCTTAAAGTAATATTCTTGGAATCGGAAAAAAATTATTCGTTTAATGAGGTTATTATTTTACTGAACATTATTTCGTTCATTAATCCAAGTTGTGACTGAAAGAAATTATTATCTAAACGAGATTATTACTTTATTAAATATTTGATTTGAATCTGTACAACCATATTCACACTAATTTAATTTTTAATGTAAAGAAGATAAATTAGTGGTGGGCCAAAATGACCCAAAGCTAAAGGGTTGGTCTGTTTCCTGGGCCTAGTAAGCCTGTTTTTTGTTAGGCCTACAAAACTCGTGTCTAGTCTGGCGGGCAAGTCGGGTCAATCAATTGGGCCTATTCGGATCTCTTTTAAAAATCCAGGAGTTCATAGGATTATTTAAGATTCCACAATTAAAAATGGTACTGAATGTTATCGAGAAGTTAGAATCATTATTTGATTGTTTGCATTATGATTTATACCTAAGAAAATTCATCGTCTCTAATCGATCCCTTTTAAGAATCAATTGATTGAAAATAGATTTTTCATTATGATTTAGGTTTTATTTTTTTAAAATTTAGGGATCCTACTGGAGTTTAAATTTCCTAATCGCGCCGGCGGCGAAAATGGCAGCTGCGGAATCAGCCCAGAGCACACACCTCCTCCGATTAGTTCTCTCTAGTCGGAATATCACTGCGCAGGTGACTTACACCGGCTCCAACTCCATCATAGCCATAGCGTCTTCCACCGAGCAGGAATTCGTCAAAGAGTACAGAGCCAAATTGAACCGTTTCCCGCGCTCCAAGGTCTACTGGGACTCTAGAACCGCCTCCAGAATCGGCGACAAGATCGCCTTCGGCCTCCGCGAAATCGGCGTCTCCAGCGTCGGAATCCATGCGCAGGAGGAGCTCGCGAGGGCAATCCATTACCGGAAGTTGGTTACCCCTTTTTCGAATCGGTGAAGCGGACGGGAATCACCGTCAGCGGCGCCGAGAAATTGGTGTTCCTCGGACGATGATGATTCGATTGTGGAGGTATAATTTTGTTTGGATCGTTGAATTTGATCTAATTCAAGCCTTTTAATCATTCATGGATTGCTCTTGAATGCTATATTGTTAATCTGTTCATATGCATTTGATAGTGTTTGGTGTTGATAACTGTTGAAGAGACGAAAATGGTGGATTGACGAGAGGAAATGAATAGATAGCCCAATGATTCATGCTGATTTCCAAATTCAGCTTCTTGATGAAAACATTTCTTCGGATCATCACAAAAGATTCGTTGTATTTGTTTACATAATTGCATTTGATTGCTAGAACTGCTGAGGACAAGAACTCCTTAAATTTGCACAATCTACGAACACTTGTTCAACTTTGACTTCTCATAATTTCATTGATATTGCTGAGCATGGATAGGAATACTTAGCAGGGCATATAGTCTCTTTCCATAGTTTTTGGCCTCGACTATGTGGAATCAAGTTGGATAAGTTATGAAGATGTCGTAACACTACAAAAGATCGATCAAGACAAATCTTGCTCATGTTACAGAAACAGAAGCTCTCCATTTTCGTAGTCATCTGCTAGAGACTATTCTGAGTCAAATCCTGAACAATACCACAAACAAGTCAAGATCTTTAAACAGCTGCCTATTAATTTGAGCTTGCATCTTCATTGGTTTTCAAGTCACCTTTATTTTCTTGTTTATTCCAGAATTGAGTGTGTGAAACTTATGGATCATACTGGGTGTTGAATTTGATTGATGTTTCATTTCACTTTCCTATGCCAGTCCCACAGATTCTGATCTTTTTCCAACTTGGTTGTTTCTTTGTAAAATTATTGATCTAACTGTTTCCTTTTGCAAATGACACAACAGACAGACTAATGCACCGACCACAAGCTTCATCTGAAATCCTTACCAAAAGACGGTCTTGCTATGAAAAACTTGACCTTTCTTGCTTCCTATGTCTGAGGTTTTGCTCTCCTTCAGCAGAAGCCTGAGTGACTTGCCCTCGGTCCGAATCGAGGACTCGAATGTATGGTTCGAAGGAAGCTCAGACAGGTTACATTAACTCTGGATATTTCCAATCACAGCACATCAAATGATCTGATCTTATCATTTGAGATTATCTTGATCTTTTTGTCTAGTTACTCTTCAGGCTTTCTTTGAATCCTTCGACGGTGGAATTGGACATAAATGTAACTCTCTATTTGTCCATCTGCAATTGTTGTTTTCATCGAACTTATTTGTTTCCTAATGGGTGACCTTTTGCTTGACTTGTCTTGTTTTCTTTTTTGGTTGTCCCACTTAACTTGTCATATTTCTTAAAATGAAAAATAATTATTATACAAACTCTCACTTTTTCTTTGTGGGTCTACCTCTCTATACACAACCAACCACTCATCTTAATCTCCGTACTCAAAAAAAAACAAAACAAGTCAAGTGGAACGGAAAAGGAGCGCAGACGCACATATTACATAGCTATATTGGACAAGATTCTGATCATTCATACATCTTTTACTATCCAAAACACAGGCCTAAGCGGTAAACAAACAAATGAGAAAATTAACCATTTTTAGAGGCTAATCATAAAGGAAACTGCTACATTTGACATATATATAGATGTATACACATACCAAGAGAGTTTATAAGATGTTCTAGTAGGTGTAACAGTCGTGTTCGGACGAGTTGGAATCGTCGCAGGGAGAATGGTTGTGTCGGCCTTCGTAGGTTGTAATCACCATCCTGCAATCCTCCGACAGCCGCTCCACCCTCTTCTTCACTCTACAGTTGCTGTGCGTGCATCGGTAGTAGCTTCTGCAAATACCACCACATCAAACTAAGAATTATATTTTTTGAATTTTTTTAAAAAATACAATAGATTACATGAATCATTCATCCTAATGCAACAAAATCTAACTAAAATGATTCGAAGCTCATGTATTATATATATTCTTCATTTGTCTTATTTCATTTAGAATGCAACTAATAATAGAGAAAATATAAAAGAAAACATTTACGAGATTCATATTCTATAGTTTTTCACTCAAATAACATCAAAGCAAGTTGTGTATGAACTACTCTCTATTCCAAGCTTCATCTGCACCACATTAGGAGTGCAAACCTTCTAGAGCGGCCTGACTGTTCCACACCACAAGAGTATTGACATGTGGCGTTTTTCCTTTAAAAAATGGGTCATATTAACCACATGTCAATATATATGTAATGTGGTATACGAATGTGGTACATCCAAACTTTTGCATTCATAATGCTATAGTATCGTAACTTTAGGTTTTTTACAAAAAAGAAAAAAAGAAAGAAAATTATCCCCCTAGTAACTTGATTCGAATCCCATCAGCTTCTAAGCCGAGGTACGTACACAAACTAACTTATGATTATATAGAAGAGATTAGTATGGTTCTAGAGGAAGTATCAATATCAATAAGGCAAAATGATGGTATATTATAAGTCCTTGGATAGTTACTCTTAATCCTCCTACTTAATTATCCATAACATCACTGTCTTAAAAATTATTAACCCTTCCTTTATTTCTTACAAAGAGGTTTATAAATAAACTCTTGTTGATGTTTGGTGTGTATATATATAATATACCTGGGATGAAGGCTATTCTTGACAACTTTCTGTCCGTATTTCCGCCATTTGTAGCCATCATCAAGAACATCGACGTCACTCCTTGTCTGAAAACAAAATCTTGGCTCTCTCAGTTTCCTTCTTATCTTCACCTTGTTCTTGTCTGCGGAACAACTCTTCCACCTATACACACCATTTTAATCTCATTCAGATTTGACTGCAGTACAAAAACTATAGTGGGATTCTAGTACTGGCCCATTATTCAGCTCATTCGACTACTTCATAATAGTTCATCACACTTTTAACATGGCCATGCACCAAAATGGATTCTTTCTCCTCTCAAATTTATCTCTTCACAATAAATATATATATATTATGCGTACATTCACAAACAAACTAGATCAAGAATAAGCCCTTTTGTTCCCCACTTCATTGGAAATCTTTTCCCAAATGAAAAAGGAACAGATCTCTAGGGTTTGATGGCTACCTAGTCATCATCCATAAGAGAAGGAAGAGAGAGAATGGAGAGAGAGAGAGAGAGAGAGAGGGAGGGAGGGAAACTTACCATGAATTGCCACCCTCGTTGGTGTTACCATTGCAATTTTCATCATTAACGGCCTTATTAGGATCTCCTCCTACCTACACATTTAATTTATTATTACAACCATATAACAAGAAGATGAAAATTAACATCTTCAAAATGAAGCAATCATCAAAGGATTCAAAAACTCAATCATGGTCTATCTATAATATGATATTAAGAAAATTTTCAAATTTACAATGAGTAGAAAACCCCAACTAATTAGAAAGGGGAAAGAGAGAGAGAGACAATTAAACTACCTGATCGTTATTCCATGAGGGTCTATCGAGAAGCTGCTCACCATGATTAAACCCTAAGTTGCCATTATCGCCGGCGGTGGTTGGCTTAGCGGCGGCGGCACCGCCGTCGAGAGGCTGAGCAGACTGCTGCGACGGCGGCGGCGCAACCAGAAAGCTCAAGACCGGATTGTGATCCTCGAACTGCACAAACCCCATCTCTTGGTGATGAGCAGCGGAGAAAGAAATCTGCAGATGGTGATCATAAATGGGAGGGAACCCTCTTTCCCCTTCCATTATCTCAATCTTCCGTTAATTGGTTCTGCTTTTTTCAAACCAATATTTGATGATGAATTGAAGAAATTTGCTTGCCCTCTCTCTCTCTCTCTGCCTCTCTATAGTTTGTATCTTTTCGTAGTGGATGTGGGATATTATTAGCAGTATTAATGCATGTTCGATACAGTACAAAAATGTCTGGATACACATACTTGTATTCGTTGAATTGGACATTATTATTTTTTATTATTATTTTGGTGTCATTAAAAATTACGTGTATTGAATTTTGGGTTTTTAAATTATAATTTAAAGATAGTAATAAAATAATGAAATATGAAATGTGTTACAGTAGTAATATGTTTATAACGTTTTGGTCAACTAGTAAACGCTTGATGGAATATTGTGCGAAATTTCAAGATTATACATGATCGTGTTTCTTCTACTTAGGTTGTCTGGATCCTACCAAGAATAATTTCGAGACTACTGTTACCAGTGCCTGACACCTCTCTCTCTCTCTCCCTCTCTCTCTCTCTATCTCATGTGGATATAGGCAGCATCGATCAAGAGTTTATTTTTTGCTGTGTCATCACCGAAATAGTCATCTCCATATAGTTTAAATTTGAACCTAATAAAGACCTAATACTCATATAGATAAAATGAAATTTCCAATTGCTCATCGAGATGTACATTGGATATATAAATCTCGCTTTTGATATATATACTTTACACATATCTACACTGATTGGTTTGAGCCCGTGATCTTCAATCACAATATAAATATCTTTCAATCCCTATGCCATTTTAAGAAAATCGAGAAAATTTCGATAGTTCTACAATGTAGCATCTGTCTCATTTTAATTATGTAATTTTTGAGATAATTGTTTTTGCTCCACGGCCAGAAAGTGTAATTCAAGCATCATTTGACATCGATTAATTGACCGGTGATTTATGTATGCTATTGATAACATAGAAGCATTAACAACACCACAACGTTTGACACATAATATTCGGACAACTAAAAAAAATTACACATGAAAAACGAACATTTATTCATGTTATAGGACTAAAGCATATAAAAGCCATATTATAAGATCAAAATCAAAATTTTTCTTAGACGAGATTAAGATGCTTTTGTAAACGGGTAGTAATGGATGTTAATTAACTGGAAATGGTAGTCTATGTTAATATTTCATTTCATAAGTTATTAAAAATTGCATTACAGAATGTAAACAAATGTAGAATGAAGTAAAATAGAAGATACGATAACGGAAAAATCCAAACCGCTGGAATATTAGTGATGATGACGATTTTGACAGTAAATCTACCATGATGGCGTTACAATTATCAAACGTCGAATTAAATTAAATGTGGATGAAAAAATAGAGTTAGATTCGAGAAACATTATGCAAATTAAGTCAACAATCGTATTATTTGGATTATATATCATGTGGTGCCTTGCGTATCGGAAATCAATTATAGATGGAAAATAATTATTTCATATTCTGTGAAATCATCCAAATAATTTAGGCCTACCCACCGAGTACTGTAGGAGAAGTGACTGCTTACAATTTTAATTTTTTAATTAGAAAATAAAGGCAATATATATAATCTAGGCTTTTTGTAAATTATTAGGCATATTTTATGCGTGTATGAAAATACTAAAAGTTAGATTTAAAGGAGGCAGGAAAATTTGCATATGAGATGTCATGTCAAATATTGTTCGTGGCTGATTATATTAAAAAAAATATGATATGATGATAATGATAATGATATTACATATTATATAGTCCATTTTATTTTATATATTATAAATAGGGTCCTCAAAATCCAGGCTAGATCTCACCGTGAATTAATTACAATCACCCTTCTCTGCAAAAAGATAAAAAAGAAACTATAATTTTATTTTTATTTATTTCAATATATGCATGCATTATTATTGCACTTCAATTATATGCATTTTTTGTAGCGATTTTAGTTTTTTTATATATTAAAAAAAAGCCGTATATGTATTTGACATCTCTTGGTGGCAATGTTATATATAGTCTTCACTAGTATATGTCTCCCAAATGGAGGGTTGGTTATAAATACATTTCATATGTTGGAAAGTCACAGCGCAAATTAACCCTTATAACTAATGGAAGCATTTCTTGTCCAACTAAATTGTGTTGCATGATTTTTCGAATTGATTGAATAACGAGCCTATCTTTTTTTTTTTATTATTATTATTATTTTTTTAATAACAAGGAACCAACTGCCGCGCTCTTGTGCAATAGCCTACAAACAACACATAAGAGTTAAATCACCATTAATGTGACAGGGTGACAGACATACACATAGCATTTTCAGTGAAATTTGAACCCATAACCTATCGGTCATGGGCCACCCACCTTCACCGCTACGCCATCCCATGGAGAATAACGAGCCTATACTTGAAATGTCATGAACATATGATAGTAAGAACATCAAACATATTGATACTTTATTTATTGATCCATCGATGCAACAATTCAAATAGCTATATCTTAGTAAAATATAATACCATGGTAATAATTTATATAATTTAATTTTTAAATCAAGTAGTAAGAGATTTGATGAGAAGCAGCTTTTTGTGCTCCCAAAATCTAAACCATCAAGAATAACCCTAAAAAGGCAAAGAATATTGAATTACGTACCTAAGAAGGTAGGCAGTAATAATAGAATTATTTTCCCAAAGTAATAAAAGATATCTCCCTTTCTGTTTTGAGAAGATCTTGTTGATGGCTTTACACCATAAGTGATTCTGCAAAAAGTTGAGACTTCAAAACCAAAAATAAAAAATTACTGACATCTTGTAATCATTTATACTCATTCACCTTGGAACTAATAATATATTACTACTGTTATATAGTATATTATATCATCATATCAAGGAATTTAATTTCAAGAATATATTTTGATAGTAGGGTGAGATATGATAGTAGACTGTCACTTTTAGTAGTCAAGATTTCAACTCAAAACGGTGAAAATGGACAAATTTCAGTCCTTCACTGCAATGGCCAGCTGATGGTCAAGTACATAAACCAGGGAATATATAAAGACTAATCATTAGCTCAACATCAATTTATCAAATTTTTGAACTTTTATTTTGTTACAATGTACACCCTAAAAAGAATGAAAGTCATTCTTTTCACCCCTCTAGTATTTGTATTTTAAGATAGTATTTTATAGTAGATATTAATACACCTAGTAACGAATACTATCCGAACTCTTAATTTTGAATCAACCCCTAAATATATCACACTCATGTAACCTAAAATCATTCATCCACCCAATCAAATAGAGAGTACTTTTGTTGTTCCTTTTTTTTTCTTTTGGCAAGTAAAGATTACAAGAAAGAATGATGAGTCAAACAACCTCGTCCGTTTAATTTAATAAACCACAATATATCATTATCATGATGCAGTCACAATTATATAAAAGTAGAGAGAAGGAGAGAGAGAGAAAGAGAGGGTGGAAACCCTAGTTCTTATTCAATATAAGTGTGAAATATGTATCTGTAAGAGTAATTTATGTTGAAAAAAGGGAAGAGAGGAGGATATAGTGGAAATGGAAAAAGAAGTTTTAGCTAGCAATCTCATGATTAATTTGCACTAATAAACTGAAAAGAGCGATATAGAAGAAAAAAAAGAGGGTGTGGATGAATATATGAGGAAAGAAAAGATTGCAAGTTGAAGCAAAAATTTGGAGTGCTGAATTCCATGCAACAATCAATGCACTTTCTCTCTCCTTTCCCATTTTTCATCATTATATGCTCCCCTCCCATTCACTTCTTTCATTCGTGTCTTTCTTTTCTTCTGTCCCTTTCTCCCTCCTCTCTCTCTCTTATTTTTCTTTTTGCCTTTTCTTATCAAAGCTTTTGCTGTATAATTAAGGGATTTGCTCGCTAGCACAATATGGAAATTTTGATGTGTAAACAAGAAATCAGTTAGTAGAAATATTGAATAACCCTTTTCTAATCAGTGACTATTCAAGATTCAAAATATGCAATTTTAAGGAGGTGAATATGCAATATTTGGGAGCAAAATAGCAAATTTTTAGAAGAAAAATATAAAGAAAATTGCCACCCTAGATCGGCCCGTGCATACGGCAAAGATGCATTCACTATATTCACAACATGATATTAAGAACAAAAGATGCAGTTAAAGAAAATATTTTGGAGTAAATGACTGAGGCTAGTTTCATTCAGAAACAAGGGTCTCGTCATGGCTATAAAACAGTATGGGGAAAAGAGAAGGGGCGTTTGGTGTTATACCCAAAGCGATAAAGTCAAACACAATTTTACCCATCTCTTATATATAACTACACTACATACTCAAGTTTACTAAAATACCCCTACTTTTCAATAAATACAATCTGTTTTCAATGATTGTCAACTGTTTTTATAATTTTTCGTGTAATAAATGATTGATTTAAAAATATATATATATATGGAGGTCCGATCACGTCCGACCGATCGGCCGAACCGATCGGCACAGTGCGATCGGACAACATGATCGGCCGGGGCCGATTGATCGGACAGTGAGCACGGTCGGACATGTCCGATCCGATCGGCCAATACGATCGGCCCTTGCTAAAAATGTCCGATCGATCGGACACATCCGCTAAGTCCGATCGATCGGACTGAATATATTAAAATTTGTTAGTGTCTATCACCTTTTTCGGTTGCCTCTATCGTGTCCGACCGATATGGCATACTTGTCTTATAAATAAGTAGGACCGATATGTACGATTGATATGGCACTATCGGAGTGTACCTTCACTTTTTTACAGTATGCCCTATCATGTCCGATCGATAGGGCACTCGTGAATAAATTCATCAGTGTGCCCTATCACCTTTTGACAGTGTGACTTATGACATGTTTGATCGATATTATACACTTTCACGTGAATAAATTATACGGTTTGATTGATAAGCACGTTTATCGTCAATAAATTCATTACAATTCATCTCATCAGTTCACTTATTCCTCACTCAGTTCTCACTTCACTTATTTCTCACCAATTTTCTCTATTGCTACCATCGTCGTTCATTTCCCTACATTTTCCCACCACCAAAACATCCTTCATTTCCCCACCACAAAAACAAGAAAAAAATATGGAAAATGATTGGAAACAATTTGTTGTAAATTTTAACGGAGTGTTTGATAGTGAATCGAAATATATTGGCGGCCAAGAGACAATGGTTTGGATTCCGGCTAACAATATTTGTCTTGTAGTACTACGACAATATATTCAATACGCTCTGGATGCATATTCAGTTCCGCTCGACTACCACATCTATTATACTGCAGAGTCTCATAAAAGTCATAGAACGATCAAGGCCGTTATCGGGAGTGATCTTGATCTACAACGTATTTGTCTTCTAGACGTAGAGCTGCCGGTATATTTAGTGCATCCCAATAATAACGGCGTAGTAAATCGTGACGCTCGAAACTCAACATTCGTTGAGTCTTATCAATTCGGAGGTGATAACCAGTTTGAAGGGCCAAACAGTGGAAGCAACCCAGGTGGGAGTCGAAGCAACCCAGGTGGAAGTGGTCAGGAAGAGGAGACCCATGTCGAAACAGATGAAGATGAAGAAGCTTATCTCGACACTTCATCTAAGGATGAAGATGAAGGTATTCCTGAAGCATTGATCAATTGTTCGCTTGGTGACTTTGCTGCATGGATCCGACGAGAGGGCGACATCAACCAACTCATGTCAATGCTTCTTCCAATCACTCGTCCAAATACCGATGACGAAATATTGTACAGCAACATGGAAGCAGCAAGTAATTGGATCATTCCAATTATACCTCTCGATACATCTGACCCACCATTCACAACGAGCTTGCCTCTTATATTGGATTGTGATTTGCGGCAAGGAGCTGTTTTTTGGGAGAAATATGAATTATATACTACGGTCGCACTGTGGCATATGGAACATGGAGTGGAGTTCATGTGCCGACGTTCGTGCACAAAAAGACTCGAATACATATGCAAGCGTAATGACACGTGTCTATATTTTCTTCGTGCTGCTTGTAGGGCCACGAAAATTTGGGAGGTGACCGTATACAATCCCGAGCACACCTGCAACCGCGATCTATCTGGCTTAGGATCGAGAAATGTGCGGGCAAAGGCCGTAGCCGCCTATATTGCGCGCAGAGAATGCACCGCCGTAGCAAGATACCGAAACCCGCCGATATTCAAGCCGATCTTTTGGATAGATTTGGAATCCAAGCGAGTTATAGTGTGGCGCCGCGAGCACGTAATGCTTTGCGATATCAATGATTTACGGTAGCCATGCAGAGTCATATAAAAATCTTCCGAAGTATTTGCATTTGCTCCGTATGCAAAATTCGGTGCTCTTTGACCGATCTAGATGTTGGTCCCGATGGTGATTTCCGACATTTATTTTTTATGCTTGGTGTTTGCCGAAGTCCTTGGTTATTCCGGCTTAGAAACGTGATTGCGGTTGACGGGACACACCGAAGGGAAGGAATAAGGGCATACTATTTGTCATTTGTTGGTATTGATGCTAACGAACAAATATTCCCACTTGCTTTTGGTGTTGGTCCACTTGAAAATGATATTTCTTGGAAGTGGTTTCTAACTCGGCTCCGAGCAGCACTCTCCTCCACTAGTGATCTAGTAATTGTATCAGATCAACACAAAAGTATAGCCAACGCGGTAAGAGATGTTTATCCGGAAGCACACCACGGTCTTTGCTACTACCACATTGCAAATAAGATTGCTCGATACGGTAAGTGGATCGTACTGATGTTCCACGAGGCAGCATACGCATATCGAACATCAGTCTTCAACCGCGCGATGAACGCGATTCGAGAGGCACAACCCGCAGCGACCGACAACTCCTCTGCTCGTACTACGTCTGCTCTCCTCGGTGCGCCTGATCAAGATACGTTGTCCATCTTGATCATACCGCGCCGGCTGTAGGGGGTTCAAGGGCACAGGAAAATGTATCCCAAATGGATTACTACCGACTGCACTCTGCCAATATAGACACCTCTCCTCATGCTCGGTCGGTACTAACACTTCAAACACTACCGAGTCTCTCATCTGAAATACATAATATTTGTGCATTAAATATGAATAAATAAATCCATAACATATTCATTGTAATTAATAATAAAAGTATTTTTACCTGGCGCTTAAAAAACCCGGCTATATCACGCTGATCGACGTCATTAAACGACCATCGTAAATAACGAGGGAAACCATCGGAATGTAAAAGGGTCGCACAACGAGCTCCAAAACTGGGAATGACCTCATATGCCCACACCTATATTACAATATAAATATATCGAGTTATTTAAACTAATAAAAATTTATAAATTAGTAATAATTAAGTTGTAAACAAATATTATAATAGTAGTGCCCAAATCGGCCCGTAGAGATTATACTTTGATCCTACGAGGTCCAGGGAATTTGGTACGTAACTCAGGTAGTGCAACATGGCCTCGTAGGTAAAAGCACCCTATGGGAACGCATTCCATTGGTTGATATCATCAGTCAATACCCATATCCATGTATCAATCTTCTTAGTCTCTGCAGGAGCATAGAACCAGAAGAAAAGAGCCAAAATATTCGACAACTTAAGCAAGTCATCATTTGAAACGCCACCGGGCTCATATTTTGTAAACCAGCTTAACAAGTTCTTCGCTTCTATCGGTCTCCCACCATTGAACCTACTGTAGACCCCAGACTGAGTAGGTTGATAAGATGCTGTCATATCAAAACTACACTCGCCGAATATGAGCCCAGTAACTAATGCAAACTCTGGATAAGAGAATCGGATGTTCTGACCAACGTAATTAAACCAAACCTCCGAAGGTCGTACCGAAATCTCATAGCATAATAGCTGGTGAAGAGCCCGCATAGCATTCCTATCATCTGGCCAACCCACTATACCCCCGACCTGACCACGAATAAATTGATGGACTAGATCCATACCACCCTGATTAATTAATTTCTCTCTAATCAATGTCCCTAAAGTATGCTTATAATATGTTGTAATCCTCGGGGAAACGTCTCTTAGTGCTAGTCGTTTAAAATTGACCTATATATTACAATTAATATTTAATAAAATTATAATTATTACAGTGATAATATTTAACAAATAACATTAATTAAAAAAAATCAAGTAAAAAAAAATAGTGTCGATCGGTCGGACCGGTTCAGACCGGCCAGACCGGTCGGCACTGAAGCTCTACTGCCGTCGGCCATGGCGCCGGTTTTCCGGCGATTTATGCCTCATTTTCACCAATTTTCTACCAATCCAACCATATCTATATTATACTCACTAAACCCAACATATATATTTCATCAAAAACCACTTTAAACATACAATCAAACATTAATTTCAACATCTACAAACTAATTTAGAAACTAAGATTTCAAGAATAAATACTAACCTCTTCCATGGTTTGACACCGATTTGGATGAAGAAATTGTGTCTGCCTATGAGCGTGCCGACTTTCCCGTGCCGAGAGAAAAAATTTGGTCCGATTCGAGTGTGCCGATCGAATGAGATCGGCACTATATGTAATATATATATTTTTTTTAACCGGCCCGATCGATCGGGCAGTGCCGATCGATCGGCACAAAGTACATATAGCCCGATCGATCGGCACAATATTTTTTTTTATTTTTTTTTTCAGCCCGATCGACCGGCCCTTACTTGATTTGTGCCGATCGATCGGGATAATGTGTTAAAATCAGTGCATTCTTCGGATCTGACAATTTCATAGTTAAAAAATTGAAAAAATGAGGGCATTTTGGTAAAATTGGGTATTTCCTAGATAGTTTTTAACAAAATGGGTAGTTTTGTAGTTGTTATAGGCATAGTGGGTAGGATCGTACAATTTCACAAAAGAGAATGCAGCATAGAGTAGTAGATTGGATACTCAAAGAGAGAGAGAGAGAGAGAGAGAGAGAGAGAGCAATTCAAATACCAAAATGAAAGAAAAGATTCAAACTTCAAGTCAAAGATTATCACAAATCTTGAGAGAGAACCAAGTAATTCTTCTTAAGGGAGTTCAGAAGCAGCAAAACTTATCCCAAACAAGCAATGCAATTATCACGGAGTTTCAATAGTACCACTCAATTAAAAAACAGCCAAATCCCATAAACAGACACAGACAAACCGCTCGAAAACAAAGTTAAGCTGTAGTCTTATGCAAATAAAGCAATAATAAAACTGTGGTCCCATAATAATCCTTCAGTTTTGATGATATGGGAGAAATCTAACTCAAAATGCTACCTGCACTTCACATTCATATGCTCTCCATCAAGACGAACTGCCAGATCTCTTCCCTGCAATTCTGTCGAAAATAATAGAGAAAGTATGTTAATTTTAAGATAAGAACATTTCTTAACATAATCCTTGGTTGAATTCAACATCCCAGAAACTGGATTTTTAATGATCACTTGTTACAAGTTAAAACTAAAACAAGAAAATAGGATCTGTCTGTACCTCAGGCTTCTCCTCATCCGAACGTTAACTTTCTTGGATTGTATCTGAACGCTCAGTCCACATCTTTCATAGATAAGATGCATAACCTCCGTTTTGCCAGAAGCAGATATTGAAACAACAGAGACAGTAACAGATGGAGAGGCTAAGTGGACATCATGCAAAACATAAAATCTCTCCGGGTTCACCTTTTTCTTCTTTTGCACGATCTTTATAGTCCTTAAAGATTTCCCATTTTGAAGGAAGAACTTGACAAGTTCCAACGTATTTGGTGTGTCGGGGTGGAAAGCAACAAGCTCAATCTCGATTTCTTTTAAGCTACGTGAAAAACATGCCACATCGACTTCACTGGACTTCCAATCACACGTCATCCAGAACTGAAGCATTATGGAACATAATTAGTTTTGGAATAAGGAGAACCAAAGAATAGATTGAGCTCACTGAATACCAGAAGAGCAAGTACTTTCATTCCTCAAAGCCGAAATTATATATATACATGAATTTATTTGTCAAGAACTTACTAAAGGGTCTATTATATGGACAAGAGTGCTCTACGTGACCAGAATCACAAAATTATTAGATTAAAAAAAAAAGTGAAAACAAATTCTATGCAGCATTTGCAGTCTGCTGATACAATTCCAGAAATTAATCAGCATTATGATCTCACAGAACTTATCATGCTAATACGCATCAGCTTCTCACCAACAACTCCAGTGTTTCATTTCAAACGCAGTGTATAAAATGTAAATAAAGTAAACATCTCGACAGAAAAATCATCTTCCCACAAGCCAGTAGCTTATTAGTAAGGACCTGGATCCAAATTTACCGAATGGTGTCAAGACAACGGCTAAATATCTTAGTGGAGTGCAAGACCAAAATCTACCTTTATCTCCCTATTCAGCCCATTCAAAGGAACTTGACGAAAAAATATGCCCATATCCAACAATGTTAAGTACCTGAAGAAGTTTGATGCGCAGAACCTCAAGATTGGGGGAAAGCTTCAGTAGGTTTATAAGACCCACAATGTTGTTCTCATTACATACCAAATCAAGCTTCAAGTACTTTAGACGGTTAAACGGTCTGAAGATGCGACCAGATCTACCAAATGCAGGAGAGAAGTACTGACAAAGAAGAAAATACATGAAAAGTTATAACTAGATGATACAAGGTAATCACAGATATGAATATGCATTACCAACTAGCTGGAAATTTTTAGCGCATTAGCTGGAATTATGCACGAAACATATCCAACACAATCAATGTTCACGTATAAATACAAAGCTATATCAGCTTCTTATACATGGTGATGTGTCGGAATTATACCAAAATCATGCAATTTAGTAGCGCTCTTTATGGACATCACAAGTACTTAGAAACATGTCTTTTACATCTCTACCCTAGACCTGCAGTATGTATCCTTCTCCTTTACTTTATAATGGTATTATATTACAACTACTCTGAGATTTACCTCCTTGCTCAGGGTAAACTGAA